>OY282558.1:413325052-413754206 GCA_958295665.1 Tipula vernalis
GATTAAATTACATGAAGCGTTGCAATGCGAGTATTGGAATTCCCCAGAATATACACACACTTGTGACATAAAAGTCAGATAAATTCGTTACACCCAATTAATCATAAAAATTTTTAATAAAATTGATTGTTGTTCTTGATTCTTATCAGACCAAAATATATTTTCTTATGGTTAGTTGTTGTTTTTGTATTCGAATATCGTAATCAAGTAGAATTGGTAGCATACATACAGGCGTAATAAAAATGATCAAAATCTAACATTTGTTAGGTTTTAGTACAAGAAACCTTTTAAAACGTTATAACCACTATTTTTGTTATATTTGTGATAGCTTAACGGTATTATGAGCCACACATTTGTACTCTCCGATGGGTGATAAAAGGTTCGAATTCTTTAAAAAAAAAAATTACGCGATTTTCTAGGCATATTGATCAAGTGAAATTTTAAATTACATAACTTGACCAATTCCAAATAGATCGTAGAATAAAATTTGAATTTTCATTGTAAATTCTACGGGTTTAGCTGATAAACTAGTGGATGTCAATGGATTCTCATACAACTTTTTACTTTTTTATTCTGTTTTTCAGGAAGTACAAATTTGGTAGGCAAATTTACGCAAAGTGTCAGGCGAATCGTACAAGATGTCAAAGATGAGGGTGCGGCTAGTAAGTATAAATTTTATGATTATTTGTCACAAGCAGTAACCAATTTTGTGTATTATAGGTGGTATGAGTCGGGAAGAAGTAATAGAAACTAATGAACGGTTACGTGCGGTACGATCCCGGTTAGAAGAATCATACGATACAGCTAAACAGGCATTAATCAATTTAATGAATAAGTATGGTGATTCGAAAAGTCAACGGAATATATTCCATCGTTATCCTTTATTAAAAATTATGATAAAAGTGAGTGTAATCCCCCCCGATCGTTTAACATAATATGTATTATATGATATCTTGTTTCGATTTAATCTGCTGCTGACATTGTTTAGGAGGTAATTCGTTTGGAAACGCAATACTGGACCTTGGTCGATATACCAAAGCAGGAGAAACAAGAAACGGTGCCCGCTTATGTGATGCGCGCCTGTGCCATTATGGAAAAAACTCAAAAATCGGGTGAAGGTGTTAAAACGACTGCAAAACTAAATGAGGAGGCGATCGAGCGACGTGAACGAATGGAACGTTTGGAGGCAATGACGACGGTACAAATTGAGCAGGAGAATACACAAATGATTAATGATTTATATCGGTTATTGAAAAAATATTCAGGACTAAGGAATTTAATTCGTGAACTTAAGGTAAATATTTGAACATTTTTTTTGAACGGATTATCAAAATTGCAAAATTACTTCTATATTAAATACACAACCAAATGGTAAGTTCAATACTCCAAACATCACCAAAAAAATTTCCAAAAATACGAAAAATTAGGGTTTCCTTGGTAACCATTCATTATTGGTTGGCAAACGATAATTTGTGGCACGAAACGGAAATTCATTAAAAATTTTCCATGTAGTAAACATGCCATCTAAAATAATTCACCACACAATTACTAAATATAATAATTTTCCATGAATTTAGGAAAATATATTTCCACTAAACAACCAAACATATATTGGGACAGATTTTTTTATTTATTTTACAAGCACCTAATATTAAAGGGTTATGAATAGAAATGATTTCGTCATCTCTCAAATGTAATTTCCGTTTTACCCATTTTGTTTTATTAATTTTAAATGGAAATTTTTCCAAATTCTTGAGAAATTTTTTTTCATATTTTCGTTTTGATTATTATAATACGTAGAAGTATGTATGTATGTGCTTGATTATATTAAATGGAGGCTTAATTCTACATCGCCTCATGTAACAAACAGATATTATGGGTGTTGCCACGGTTGGTAACCTAAGGCGTGCGAGCATAGCTATATGGTTGTATTGATTAATCGCTTTCCTGGATTATATTGACAAACAAGTCGTATTGATGTTTTGAAGAGCTTTTATAATTTGGAAAGCTCTTTAATTTAGTATTTGAAGGATTTAAAGGTTTTAAAAAATTTAAGAGTCGCAAAAAAATTAAAAGTTTATAAATTATTTAAAATTGCAGAGAATTTAATTTTTCAAAAATTAATTTAAGGAGCTTTAAGAGCCCTCTAAGAATTTAAATAATTTTTGAGATTTTAAAAATTTATAGAATTCGAATTGCTTATAGCATTAAATGAATTTAAAATTTTTAAGAATTTACAGGATTTTTAGGAATTTTATGAATTTAAGGTACTGCAATATTCGAAAATAAAAGGAATTTAAATAAATTAAACATTTTAGGTATTTTTAAAAATTTACGGTTCTCAAAAAATTTAGAACTTTCAAAATTAGTTGAATTTTAACAAATTTAAAAATATAACAGACTTTGATAATTGAAAAACTTTAATATTTTAAATGATTTGAAGAATTCCAAATTTTTAAAAAATCTGAAGAATTTAAATAATTTTAAGAATTTACCACTGAATTATTATTTACGATCCATTGTAAGACAAGATTTCAGGAATCATTATTTAATTGAACAATAAAGTATTTAAAAGTATAAAAATTAATGAAGGAGTGATTAAAAGTTTAAAAATTTAAAATGAAATTTTACAAAATTTGAATTATTTAGTATAATTAATGAATTTTCAAAATTTAAACAAGTGAAATTTAAATTAAATTAATTTAATTTTAAAGTTTGAAGAATTTAAAAGATTTTAGGAATTCAAAGGATTTCAACCGAACTTAAATAATTATAAAAATTTCAAAGATCTAACGAATTTAAAGAAATGGAATTTCAAAATAAATTAAAGGTATTAAATAGCTTAAGTATTTAACATAATGAAAACTTAGAAATTTAGAGTTTATAATTTAAAGAATTAGCCGAATTTAAAAATGTATAAAAATAAATAATTTAAATAATTTAAAGATATTAAACTTTAAAGAATTTTGTTTACAATCTAAACGAGAGAACTTCATTCTTCTAGAATTAAAACAATTTTAAGCATTTAATTAATTTGAAGAATTTAAATAGCTTAAAAATTTAAAAAAAAATTTAATTAAAGATTTAAAGGACTTTAAAGAATTTAAGAAATCTAAAGCTTTATAAATTTTAAGAAATTGGAAAATATAAGAATTTATACAATGAAAATTTCAAGGATTTAGAAAATTTGATGATTTATAAAATTTATGGAAATAAAATAATTTAATGATTTTAAATTGTATATAATATTAAAGAATTTATTGATTTTAAAAGACATAATAATAATTAGAATAATTAATTAAAAAGTTTAAATTCCCGGAATTTAAAATAATAAAGAGATTAAGAATTTAAGAAATTTAAAAATTTAATGAATTCAAGGGATTGAAAAGGTTTAATACAATTTACAGAATTTTATAAATTCGAGGAACTATTTAGAAGAAGGAATTTAAAAAATTAAAGAAAATAGAAAAATTCCATGAATTAACGGAATTTAAGAGTCTAAAGAATTTAAGGTATCTAAGGAATTCAAAAAAATTTTAATTTTTCAAATATTTTGAGGAATTTAAACAATTTAAAGAAATAAAATTCTTTAAAAATGAATTAAAATTAAAATTAATTTAAAAAGATTTATAAAATTTACGGATTTAATAATGCATTTAAAAGATTTAAAAAATTAGAATTAAACAAAATTAAAATTTGAAAAATAGAATTTGAACGATTTGAACAAAATAAACTTTCGGAACAAAATAAACTCCCAAAAAACGCTGATATTCGACTCACTGTAAAAGCCATTATACGAGTAGACAATGTGTCGGGTCTTGATCGTGAGGTGAAATATTTGGTACACAAAATTAAATTGTGGAAGCCCAAGGTTAAAGAGATCAAGGATAAAGATGAAAAAAAGAATGAGACTACGACCGAAGAGCAGGTAATTTAAGATGGGAAAATCCTAACTAAACGACTGAAACACTACAAGAAACCCAGGAAGAAGTTCCCGTGATAACTGAACCAATAGAAGCAGATGGAGGTGTCGTAGAAGTAGATGTTGATCCATTGAATACGCAAGAGGAACTGCATACAGAACATTAAGATAGGATTTAAATTTTTTATTGTTAGAAACTTTTTTATTGTTATAATTCGAAAGAATTTTAGGAAATAAAGATTTTTACAAATTTTAAGAGCAACAAGAATTCAAATAATTGAAAAGTTTAAAAAATTTAAATAATTTTAAAATATTAAATAACTTAGGAAAGATTTTAAAATATTAAAAGAATTTTATAAAAAAAAAAATTCAAATAAGTAGGTTATGGAATTTATAAATTATAATAAATGTAAAGGTTTTTAAAAAATTGTACAATTTTAAAAATTTTAAGAATTGAAAAAATTTAAAATTTGATAAATTTAACAAAGCAAAGAATTTTAAAAATTTAAAGAAGTGAAAGAAATTAAATTTTATAAAATTTAAGGAAAGGACCTAAACTTAATTTAAAGAATAGGGATTTAAAAATAAATTAAAGATATTAAATAATATAAATTCTTAATAAAAATTTAGGAATTTACAAAATCTGAAGAGTTTATAATTTAAATAATTTACCGAATTTAAATATGTATAGAAATAAATATTTTAAATGATTTAAATGTTTTTTTATTAGAATTTAAACGAGAGAACTCCGTTATTTTAGAATCAAAACAATTTAAAGAATTTAATTAATTTCCAGAATTTAAATAGCTTAATGAATTGGAAAACTTAATGAATTGGAATTTTAAAAATTTCAAGATATTAAAAAATTTGAAGGTTTTTTAAAATTTATCGACATTATTTAATAGAGAAATATAACTAAAAGAATTTTAAGATTTTAACAATTATTTAAAGATTTCAAATTATATAATTAGATAGAAAAACATCAAGATTTTCAAATTATTAAAAAAATTATAGATTTTAAAAGATCTAAAGAAAACTTTAACAAAAACTAAATTTTTATAAACTTAAAAAAATTAAAGAGGTTAAGAATTTAAAAAATTTAAAATTTTAATAATTTCAAGGAATTAAGAAAATTTAAGCGACAGAGAATTTTATAAATCAGAGTAACTATTGGATTTAAACGATGTATAAAATATTTGAAAGAATTTTAAACGGTCAAATTAGCGAATTTAAAATGTTAAAGGAAATTAGAGAATTTAAGAAATACAAAAAAAATTATAAATTCCAAGAATAAACGGAATTTAAAAAAATTTAAGAATTTAAACAATTTTAAATATACATTTTACAAAATTTAAGGGAATTAATAATGAATAATAAAAATTTACAAAACAAATTAGAATTTAACAAAACATATTTACGACAATTTGAAGAATTTGACGAGTTTTAAGAATTCAAAGGTTTTAACAAAATAAAAGTAGTATAAGAGGTCAGATAATTAAAACATTTAAAAAACTTAAGAATTTAAAGATTTTAAAATATTAAAGAATTTAAACAAATTGAAAATTAAAAAATACATGAAAGTTTTAAAAAAAATAAGAAATTTACAGAATTTATGTTAAATTAATTTGTTTAGGTTTTAGAAAATTCAAAGAATTTCAGGAGTTTGAAAAATGTATAATTTATAAGACTTAAGGAGTTTACGTAATTTTAAGAGCATAATGTACTAAGGCAGGAGTATGTTGTGCAGGTACTAGAGTTTTTTATGTGCAATAGATAATGTATGAAACTCGTGCTTTGTTTATTTTCCCCAAAATTTTCTTTTAATATTTTGTTATTAGCTCACAAACTTGGATAAGTTGTGCAAGTTCGATGTGAATACACAACAACAATAACAAGATACGCCAAAAAAACATGTTTTCGTCAAAATAATGGTCATTTGTCGTTTGGTACTCACATCCTAATTATAATATACGATGGAGGATTGTAATAGGTAAAAATTTATTTGTTATCATACCAAATTAAATTTTTAGGCTAGTTTCGAAACAAAATTTAATTTTAGTAAAGGACGCTCTTAAGGGATTTATAGAAAAGGAATTTAATAATTTAAAATATTCAAATATGTATGTTACAGAATTTATAGATTTTAAATTTTAAAAAATGAAAAGGTTTATTAAAAATTGTAGAATTTTAAAAATTTTAGGAAGTTAAAGAATTTAGAGATTTTCAAAAATATTTTAATCTATTTAAAAAATACAAATAAAAAACTTGAAGAATGTGAAAGTTTAACGCTTTTAAAAATGTAAGAAAAAGAATTTAAAATATCATTTTAAAAAATTAAAAAAAATTAAGAATTTAAAAAATTTTAAAAATTAAAAAAATCATAATTTTATAAACTTTAAGGAAATTACAGAATTTAAAATCTTTAAAAGTTTAAAAAAATTTAAATATTATGCAAGGTGTTAAATTTAATTTGAATTATATAGTTAAATCGTGCAGCCTCTGAAACGCAAGGAGTCCCAAGACCATTTTAAGGGTTCGCAATAACACGAAAGGTAATACTGTTACGGACAACTATTTATCACCCAGTTCAAGGCAATTAAAAGAAGAAGAATTAGAAAGTTTCAAAATTTATAATAAAATTTTAAAAAATCTAACGAATTTAGAACACTTAAAAAAATTAAAGAATTTTAAAAATTAAAAGATTTTAAAATTTTATAAAATGAAGAGAATTTTTTTTTCCTTTATCTCCATTTAGGAGCATAGGGCGTCTACTAGACTGGACCATCGAACTCTATTTGGGGCTGTTGTCTTTAGCTCCCCCCATGTTTTCCCGAGATGTTTTGCTTCGGTTATCACCGTTCTCCTCCAGGTCATTGCTGGTCTTCCAACTTTCCTCTTTCCTTACGGATTCCATTCCAATGACATCCTGGTTATGTCACTTAGTGTCTTTCTCAGCGTGTGTCCTATCCATCTCCATTTCCGTTTCCTGGTCTGATTCTCAATGTTCACTTGGTTAGTTTGCCGCAGCAGTTCTTCATTTGTGATGGTATTCGGTCAGAAGCATTTGATTAATCGCCTAAGGCATTTATTCACAAATACTTGGAGCCTTCTTGTTATTTTCTGCGTATGTTTCCACCTTTCACAGCCATGCAGCAGTACTGATTTTACACAGGCATTGAACATTCGTATCTTGGTGTTTCTTGTTAGGACGGATGCATTCCAGATCTTATGGAGCATGTTAAACGTGTTTCTCGCTTTGTTTATGCGTTGGTTAATATCTTCTTCCGTTCCACCTGATCTTGACACAGTACAGCCGAGGTATACGAACTTTTCGACATCTTCTATTGTGTCTTGGTTGATGCGAAGTGGTGTACTAATACTTGTGTTCAGTCTCAGGGCCTTTGTCTTTCTCATATTTATCTTGAGCCCGACATCTTGTTCTATTTCTGATAACTTCTGTGGCTTTTGCTGTATGGATACCGTTTGGTGCTGCGATGTCTAGCTTGCGCATGACACTATCCAGTACTATGAGGAACAGTAGTGGAGATAGTACACATCCTTGTCTGACTCCTTGTGTGTTGTAGTATGTGTCACTCTCATTTCTCGGATGAGTTCGGTTATTTTCCTCGGAATGCCTATTTCGCCGAGTGCTTCCCAGATTGCGCTTCTTTGGATGGAATCGAATGCGCGTTCGAAGTCGACGAAGAGTAGATACAGTGGTGGCTTCCATTCGTTGTATTGTTCGGTGATAATTCGGACTGTGCTAATGTGGTCTGTACAGCTTCTTCCTGGTCTGAAACCAGCTTGTTCGTTTCTTATATGTTGGTTAACAGTTGGTGATATTCGTTCAAGGATGATCATTGCTAGTACTTTCATTATACTGTTTAGGAGGGAGATTCCTCGCCAGTTTTTGCATTCTCTTAAGTCGCCTTTCTTTGGAATCGTTTGGTTAAGCCCTCTTTCCATTTTTGCGGAATTTTTCCGGTATTCCACACTTCTACTAATAGTGGTGTTAGTGTTCTTGCAGTTGTAAACGCGTCACCATTGAGTAATTCAACTGGTATGTTGTCGGTTCCAGCGGCTTAGTTAGGGCTTGTTCATAGTTAAGGCTTGTTCATTTGAATCCTTTATAGGTGGTATATTTGTAAATTTTCCAGTAACCTTTCTTACACATTGATGTAATAAGCGCATATTTCTATTCGCTGCCGCTGATTCGGCAGTGGTGAGAATGTCTTCCGTATATTTCCTGCGATCACTCCTTGCCATTTGCTTCACTTGTCTAGCTGTGTCCTTATATTTTCTTCGAATTTCCGCCGTATTTTGATTGCATAGTTGTATTTTAAGTTGGCGGCGTTCCTTAATTTTCTTCCACGTTTCATCTCTAATCCATGGTTTTCTTGTGTTGTCTTTGTAGCCAAGCACACTTGTAGCAGCTTTTACGTAGGCTTCTTCTAGTTCTTCCCATTTTTGATCTATAGCGCTGGTTTCGTTATTTGGTAGATTGGTTGGGAGCGTTTCATTGAAAGTGTTTCTTATGTCAATGTTTCTCAATCTATCTATGTTGAATTTCCTCCGATTAGTTCTTGCATTTTTCATAGCAGCTGGTTTGATTTTGAAGGTTGCTATTACCAATTGGTGATCGCTGTGTACATCTGCTCCTCTCATTGCTCTGACATCTTGTAAGGAGGATATAAACTCTCTTATTTACCAGTACATGATCAATTTGATTTCTCGTTCTGCCATCTGGTGATGTCCAGGTATATTTATGAATATTCTTGTTAGTCGATGAGTCTGTTTCCGTTATTATTCTTAGCAGAATCTAGTGCCTGCTTAGTTGTCAATTCCAATTTTTGCGTTCAAATCTCCTTGGGTAATCTTGATGTCATTTTGGTGTGCACTTGATATAGCGGCTTGTAATTGCTCGTAGAATTCATTTTTTGTTGTGTCATCTGCGTCTTGTGTAAGCGCACAGCATTGTATAATCGTTGTATTTCTAATTTTTGAGTGAAATCTTGCTGTAATTATTCTGCTACTTATAGGTTTCCATTCGAGTAGTGATTTCTTCCCTTTAGCCGTTATTAGTATACCTATGCTTTGTTCGTGTATGTCTACTCTACCAGAGAACATCATATTATTGGCTGCGCTGGTTGTTATGTCTCCACTATCCTTCCATCTTACTTCACTCAGGCCAAGAATTTCTATTTTATACCGCTTCATTTCCTTCTCAACTTGTGCTAACCTCGATTTTTCCGTTATAGTTCTTATCTTCCAGTTTCCAATTCGTGTCCGGGTACGATAGCCAATGGTTGATAATTGTGTTGTTTGCCGATTTGAATTATTTCTTCTAGTGTTCGTTTCTGTAATCATTTCATTTCGGATTAATGAATGATTGGCCCATTGTATCCTAGCCAGATCCCTCGGCTGCTGAGTAAGGCATACTGGCATGCTGTCAGGGAGTTTCGTTCCATTCCATTTTTCACTTTTTCTACTATAAAATTAAGGCAAATAACCGTCTTTATTTTCAAAGTTTCAAAAATTGGAATAATTTTGGGATTTTAGAAGAATACAAATTTAGAAATTTAGAGAATTCTAAAAAAATTATAACAAAGGAATTGAAACAATTTAAAAATAATTTCAAGATTTTAAATAATTTAAATACTTGAGAAGATATGAAGAATATATAAAACCTAAAGAGTTAAAAAAAATTATAATTTTAAGAATTTAACAAATGTAAAACTTTAAAATTTTTAAAAATTTCTATTTTAAATAATTGAAAGATACTAAAATTTAGAATTTAAACAATTTAAAGAAATAAAAGAATTTAAATAGTGTATTGAATATAGAAATTTAAAAAAATTTCATTTAATGATTAAAAAGGATTAAGGGAATTTAGAGAGTTTAAATAGTCTCAATATTTTATTAAGCTTAGTAAATTAAATTATTTAAAAGTTTTAAAACCTAAAAGAATTTTAAGAAAATTGAATAACTTCAGGAATTTTTAAAACAGGACTTTCAAAATTGAAAAAAAAATTTAAACATTTCATATAATTTAAATAGCTAAAAATATTTCAAGATTTTGAAATAATTAAACAGTTTTAAATTTACAAATTTCAAATATTGAAGAACCTATAGGTTTTAAAAGAATTCTTAAACTTTAAAAAAATTAAAAATTTTAAATTTCAAAAATTTACGAAGTTAACAATTTACAAAATTTAAAGAATTAAAAGCATTCAAATAGATTTTATAAAATTTAAGGAAATTGAAAAAGATCCAGAATTGAATGATTTAAATAATTTCAAGGATTTAATAATGAATATTAAAATTTTCAAAAATTGGAATTTGGCAAAATCTTTACGAGAATTTCAAAGAAAGGATTTAACAAATTTTAAGAATTCAAAGACTTTAATAAATTTAAGGAACTAAACGAATTCTAATAATTTAAAAATTTTCAGACAATTTAAAAAAATTAAAAAATTAAAGATTAACAAAATTTAAAGAAATTAGCAAAATTACAAATTTTAAAAATGTGGGAGTTTTAAAGAAATTAAAAAAAAATTCGGAATGTAAGTTAAATAAATTTGTGTACGCTGTGAAAATTTTAGGAGTTTACGTAATCAAACAGATTTACAGAAAAAGAAATTATTAATTTAAAAAATTCAAATAAGTATATTATAGAATTTATATATTTTAAATTTTAATAAATGTGAAAGTTTTTAAAAAATTTTAAAATTTTTTTATAAGTGCTTGTAATAAACACGAACGAGAATACTATTTACAAACAATTATTTATAAATTATTTAATTAATAATAAAAGAACTTAAAAGAGTCAAAATTTAAATAATTGAAAGAAGATATAAAATGAAATTTTAAAAAATTTTAAGAATTCAGAACAAATGTAGAAATTACAGAATTTGAAATTTTATAAAATTTAAACAAACAAACGTTTTTTTTTAATTTTCAAGAAATTAAATATTTTTGGGAAATTAGAAGATTTAAAATATAGGAATTTAGAGAATTTAAAAAATATAAATATGTAAATAATTTACAAAAATGTGAAAGAATTTAAAAATTTTAGATTATTTAAATGCTTAAAAAATTTATAGAATTTTTAATAATTAAAAGCTAGAAAAAAAAATAATTTAACGAATTTAAAACTTTAAAAATTTTAAAAATGTTAAAATAATTTCAAAATTTCAAATAACTTGAATAGTTATAATGATTTCAATATTTTGAAATAATTAAAGAATTTATAAATTTTGAAATATCTAAAGTATTTTAAAAAATTAAAGAATTTTACAAATTCTAATTTTTATTTTAAACTTTAATTATTTAAAGAATTCTAAAGGTTTAAATAGTTTATTAAATATAAAAAAATTGAGACTATATCAATGTAGAGAATTAGAGCGTTGATTTAATTAAAGTAATTAAAGTAATTAAAAGAATCGAAATAATTTAAATTTAAATTTAAGAAATTAAAAATTTAAAAACTCTAGTAACTTAAAATATTTCAAGAATTTTAAGGATTTAAAAAATATAAAGAATTTAAGAATTTATCGAAGCTAAATAATTTAAACAATTTATAAAAAGAAATTTAAAGAATTTAAAACTATAAATACTTAAAACAATTTTAAGATTCTAACAAATTTGTAGAATTTACAGATTTTAAAGAAAATGAAGGATTTAAAAAATTACAGAATTTTAAAATTTTTTAATATTTGTAAAATTTATTGAAACTAAAGTATGTAAAGACTTTAAAATTGAATTTAAAAAATTTTAGGAATATAACTTTAAAGATTTAAACAATGTAAACAATTTAAAAAACTTAAAGGTTTAGGGAATTAAAAAAAAAACAACTAAAAAAATTTAAAAATAATTTAAATACTTAAAAAAATTAAAAATTTTATAAAATCTAGAGGATTTAAAACAAAATGTGAATCTGACATCTTTAAAAATAAAGAATAAATAAAAATAAATAATTAAAAGATTTTAAAGAATTTACATAATGCATAGAAATAAAAAATTTAAAGAATTTAAAATATTTTAAGGAAAAAAATATTCAAACGAAAAGGAATTTAAAAGAATTATAAAAAGTTTGAATAGTTAAATAGTTTAATGATTTCAAAAAATCTAAGGGATTAAAAAAATTAAGGAAATTAGCAATTTAAAGGATTTAAAAAAAATTTAATAATTCCAAAATTTTAAAAATAATTTAAATATTTCAAATAATTTAAATTAGTAAAAGAATTAAGATTTTGTCAAATTTTCGAAATTAATAAATTTTAAAATATTTAAAGGATTTAGAAACAAATAAAGGATTCAAAGAATTTGAAGAAGTATTTTAATAGGAGAATACTAGAAATTTAAAGAAGGAAAACATTAATTATAAATAATAAGAATTTAAATACTTTTAAATTTTTACCGAATTAAAGGATTTGAATAGTTAAAAAAATTTAAAATTCTACAAAATTAAAATAATTTTAAATTTGTAATAGTCTAAAGAATTTTAAGAATTTAATAAATTTCAATTTCAAGAATTGAGAGAAATTAAAAAAATGTAAAACAGAATTTATAAAATTTACAGAATTTAAAGAGATTAAAAAAGTTCAAAATATTAAAATTTTTAAATAATTTGCAGAATTTAAAAAAAATTAATACATTTAAAAATTCAATGATACGAAGGTTTTATGGAGTTAAAACTAAAAAAGATTTTAAAAGTCTAAAAAATTTCCTGAATTTTAGGAATTTAAAGGATTTAAAAAATGTATTAGTTCGTGAGGCAACATTTTTATTATTAGTTGATTTTTTGGCATTTTTAAAGACAAATACTATATATTAATTGTTCATGGCAATCCCAATTATCTACTGAAAAAAAGTAGAAATATATTCCCCCTCCCCGTAATTTTGGCTGAAGGCCCAAAGAATTATACCAATGTACTACTCTGCAAAAGTGAGAACCATCCATGAGTTCTTTATGTTGGTAGTTTGGTTTCGTACTGGCTACGACCAAAATACAAAAAATTCCACTCTAGCCACTTACATTAAGTATCTGGCCAGAACGTACTGACATAGCGAATTATTATTCACTACATAAAATTTTAAAAAACCCATGGAGAAACCTCATTTGTGTGTGTATTATGCCCACACGAATATTTATTAAGAATTTAATTTGTCTGTCTGTATAATCAGTTGATTTTTCGGCAATTTTTATTATTGTAAATTTTACAATATCGGAAATGAAATCACCTTCTTTCTTGGTATTGGCATTTCAATAGTTGGCTTTTATAAGTATATTCGGAAGAAAATTAATATTAATAAACATTTCTGTTCCCCGAGTCTCGTTTTGCTTATATAAATTGTGTTAGATTTCGTAATTTTCTAAAATAGAAATTAGTTATTTTATGATTTAATCTTTCAAATCATCGAGGCTATTTCGGTAACCTGGTAAATTGAAAACTACAATGTGGTTGGTTGTATTTTTTGATGTATTAGACAAAAAAAAAGAACAGACCAGCAATTTCTAGAGGCAAACTATGATGTTTTTGTATCAAACATTGGTGTGACATTTATCCAACTTAGGTTCAATATTTTCATTTTTTTCAAACTCCACTTCCCTCCTAGTTGTTATGTAAAAACAGGTGTACACAAAGTTATTTCACAATAATTAGTGAAGAAAAAAACAAAAAAAAAAGTTAAAAATTGAAAATGAATAAAATTCCATCGTTGATAATTTTTTAATTAAAAAAGATGGGTGATCATCTAAAAAATGGACTCTCTCGTCTATATATGGCTAAAAGAGGAATTACATAAGTTATACAAGGGACAGTAAATACATTTTTATTAAATATTGAATTGGTAAATGGGAGAAAAAATAGTCAATAGAAATATTTACTCTTAATGAACTTTTATATAGAATTTCTTCATTCTTCGCTTGGTGTGTGGATGGAAAAAGAATAGAAAAACTAGCTATTTTCGAATGGATGAGGTTGGAATATAAACTTTTTGTTAAAATGGAAAAAATAATTTTTCATTTATTCTGTGTACATTATACCGGTTTTAATGGAGTTTTTTTTTTGTTGCATTATCGCCTTTCAATCGACATAGCTGGGTTACGGAGAAATGTAATTAAAATAGAAAACAAAACCATTAAAATTTAATTGTATAACTTATGTTCGGGTTGTATAGTAAAATGGAACTAGTAAAAGTTTATTATTCTCTTTTAGTTATGTATTAAGAATTAAAAGTTGTTCTCCTTTAATCATATAGTTTTTGAAACGATAACAATTTTACCGCGATAAGCCTCTGACCCTGCAAATTTATTCAAAACTGCTGTGTCTGCATCAACAATACTCAGTCTGCATCAATAATTAAACAAAAATATGTAACTCGAGGCACTGGTCTTGTGAAAATAGTTTCCTCAGTGACACTGGGCTGGGTAGAAAGAGACAAATTCATCAAAAATTAGGTTTAAGAAATAGTGTCCGACAGCAACGGAAAATATAGCTGTGTAACGAGTTGTATAAACATCTCGATATACGAAAGGAATATAAACCCGCTGCAGACTCTTCCTCGGTTGATCCACGTAGCATATTTCAGCCGGCTAGCTGTCAGTGGCTGGGGGGGGAGGGGTTGTTTTGTGGACCGAGGTCGAGCTAGTTATTGCTGCTTGATGTTGGTTAGTTACGTCTAGAAGGGTTAATATTCCTTTCGAATATCGAGATGTTTATACAACTCGTTACAGTGGCGCCCATAGTAAAATGCATACAATTTAGGGGTTACGTTTAGTAAATGGTTAATCTAAACGTGTTTTCTGTAGCTGCGGCGGTTGGATCGGGAGGTACCGGGTTCGAATCCCTATAGGGGCGGGATGCAAAAGGGATTTTTCATCATCTGATTGCGATCGGTGATGAAGATGAACACATCTATGACCCCCTGTTGAGAGTGCAGAATCCATGGGCCGACCCACCTTTCATGTCAGCACTACGGGTTGACATGAAGCAATGCAATGTGCAGGTGGTTTTCAAAGACGGATCTGTAGCCGCCCGTCCTCGATTTGGCTACTCCAGGCGTAAGGTAGGACGGTAAAAAATAAATCAAGAAACAAACAAACAAACAAACAAACAAACGTGTTTTCTACGTGATGTCAGCAGTTGGTTTAAAAGTTCAATAAAATTAGTGCGATATGCTTCATATTTATTCTTTCTCACGACATTTATTTTTGGAGTTAATGTGTTAAAGTAATTCGCATAATTTTTTTTTAAAACAATACAACTCAAAAGGTTAATTTAGCAAGTTCTCCAGCGGAAAGAAAAATCAGAATTACCTAGCGATACCGTACTTACAGGAAAAACATTGTCCGCTACGGAATACTCCACATTAATGGATGTCGTAAGGAAATTAAACATTACCAGTAATATCGAATTACCAAATTACGAAAAAGCTACCCTAAATACAGCCAAAACCGTTCAATCCCGACCACGCGAAAGTAATCTAGTAGAAGAACAAACTCAGCATACCATCAATCAGATTAGTAAATTGGATCCTCCAATAGCCGGTATACATAAATAGAATATTACATTCGACGGTTTACCTAGTGGACCTGCAATTGAGCGGTTCTTATACCGGGTCGAATGTCTGTCAAACGCCAATAAAATTTTGTCCACGCGTTTAGTTAATAATTTGTATTTGTTGCTGAGGAAAAGTGCTCTCGAATGGTACTGGTGTTTCCTTGAACGTAATGGAAGTATGGGATGGGAAACCTTAAAGCAGGGACTTTTAGAAAGATTTAACGACCGCAGAACTGATGCCGAAATCCGTCAATCTATTTCATTTATCAAACAAAAGGCAGATGAGTCTTTTATAGACTTTTAGACACATGTATTAGATTCCTCTTTATCCCTTAGTACTCCCCTCCCTGATGATGATCTTTGTTTCATATTGCGACGCAATATGCACAGTTCCTAGCAATATAAAATCGCAGGAAGGCAAATCATAGCCGTTTCTGAGTTAGCACATCAATGTGTCGAGATAGAGGATACTTGGCGAAGATTAAACGCAGAAAAATCTGAACGACGCCTGGTATATAGACAAGTCCAAGAGGTGGTTGGCAATAATCCAAATTATACTGAAAACAATTTTAAGGGAGGAGATCTTCCTATGCGGAACAATACGACATATTCACATATTAAACAGTCCGAATCTCGTAATACGCAAGGGAATCCTGAAATTTATTATCGAAACCAAGTAATTGATCCCCGCAAAAACGAATATCACCATGATATATGTGCTGTGGGTGCAGTTAACCAACAAGATAATCATGCACAGTACTCCTCAAATCGAGATCATCCATCACGAGACCCTCATAATTGGCGTAGTAAGTGTATGACTAAGCAATGTTTTGGCTGTGGTGCTCCCAACGTGATTCGACCAAATTGTTCAGTTTGCAACCCTTCCAACTCGGGAAACAGCCGACGGAAGGTGAGAACATCTGGAGCTCAAACTCCCCAGAATTCGAATACGACCAGGACAAAAACCGAGGATGCGGCGGCCAACAGATGCCCGGAGCTTTACCAAAGACACACACACCCTATTTCTTAGTTAAAGTAAGACCTAAAAGTCCCTTAATACTGAATGATAATTTGCCTAGTAATTACAATTACCTATCGAATATCAATCCTAGAAATCCTTTTTACTATGGTTAAATATGACGAGTCTAAATTACATTCTAAATCCCAACAAGCTCCTATGCTTGTTGTAAAACCGCATCATAGAACTGTTAAATACTGAACTTTGCGCCGAACCTTAAAGAAAATGATTTGCGAATCTATTTTGCACACAACTGTCAACGATAAACGACCATATGCTCACGTACTGATTATTAGACAGCAGTGCAAGCATAAGTCTCCTTGGGGCCGGGTCCGAGAAATTCTTAAAACAGACCGGAGTGAAGATTCATTAACTTCCTTCATTGTTAAAAACGGCAGGTGGTGAAACGCAAAGAATTATTGGACATGTAGTGCTACCTGTCTCGTATAATGACAAAGTTAAGCGTGTTCGATTCCACATTGCACCGGGGTTAATGCAATTTCTATATCTAGGAATTGACTTCTGGAACTTGTTTGGATTGGCTCCGGCGGTTGTGAGTTCCATTGATATTCAGATGCCTGATCAAGGCTCCATTAATCGGCACCAGCTTTCTCCACACGATGAAACACGGTTAGCGCAGATCATCGCAACTTTTCCATGCTCTGTCAAAAATGGTTTGGGTCGTACCAGTTTGGTAACCCACGAGATTGAGGTTGGAGATGCAAAACCTGTGAAACAGCGATACTACCCCGTGTCCCCGGCGGTCCAAACCGAAATTTACAAGAAGTTGGATAGGATGCTGGCTCTGGGAGTGATAGAGAAGTGCCACAGCGCATGGTCCTCACCAATTGCTTTTGTTCGCAAGAGCAACGGTGGGGTGAGACTATGTCTGGATGCTCGAAAGGTCAATGAAGTTCCAATTAAGGATGCATATCCGTTGCCACTGATTGAGGGATTACTAAGTCAACTCGACCAAACTAAGTTTATTTCCTCGATCGACTTAAAAGATGCCTTTTGGCAAATTCCTCTTGACGTGGCATCACGTGATAAGACTGCATTCACCGTTCCGGGCCGGCCTCTCTATCACTTCACAGTAATGCCCTTCGGTCTGTGCAATGCTCCCCAGTCATTGTGCAGACTGATGCACAGGGTGATTCCGTGCTAGTTACATGACCGGGCCTTTGTCTATTTGGACGACCTGTTCGTTGCCTCTACTGATTTAGAAGAACATTTGTCTCTATTAGCAGAGATTGCAAGATTATTAAAATCAAAAAACCTAACAATTAATGTAGAAAAGAGCAGATTCGTTCTGAGAGAGACAAAATACTTAGGTCATGTGACTGGTAATGGAGTCATTCGCATGGATCCAGATAAAATCAAAGCTATAGCAGATTATCCAACTCCTCAGACTGTGAGACAACTAAGGCAATTCCTGGGCTTGGCGGGGTGGTATCAGGGTTTCATTTTTTGTTATGCATCAATCACGGCTCCATAAACGTTATTGAAAAAGGACCAAAAACTAGCTTGGAACGAATCAGCAGAAGAAGCGTTTAATAACTTGAAAACAGCGTTAACTTTCGCGCCAGTTTTGTGTAATCCGGATTTTGCTAGGCCATTCTATATTCAGTGCGACGCGAGTTCAACTGGCATAGGGAGCGTCCTGTTCCAAAAATCCGAGGACGAGGGGGAACACCCCATAGCTTATTATAGCCACAAGCTTAACTCTGCTCAGCGTAAGTACAGTGTCACAGAATTAGAGTGCTTAGCGCCAGTTTTAAGCGTCAAGAAGTTTAGACCATATGTGGAGCGGTACACTTTCACCATCATTACGGATCATTCCAGTTTAAAATGGTTGATGGCGCAGAGAGACTTATCTGGACGACTAGCTCAGTGGAGCCTAAAATTACAAGGGTACAACTTTAAATTCGAATATAGGAAAGGCTCCCAAAACTTGGTTCCCGATGCCCTATCCAGGATGAATCTCGAAGCTGTTTATGAATGGAATACTAGTGATGATGGCAGTGTATCACCTCTACATGTGGATCTGGATTCCACAGCTTTTCTGGACAGTACTTACGTTGACAGAATTAATGCTCTAAAGGAAAATACTTCAGCTAAAACCAACTTTAGAGAACTCAATGGGAAATTATACATACTTTCAAATAACGATAATATTTCTCTTAGTGACCTAACCTTATGGAAATTAGTTATTCCTAAATCATTGATTCCACCTCTGCTGAACCAATCACATAATTCTCCGACCGATGCTCATTTAGGTCAGACCAAAACTCTAGAAGTTCTGCAACATCAATTTTATTGGGCTACGATGGCTTGTGATGTGCGAGATTATATACGCAAATGTGAGATCTGTAAGACTACCAAAGCTACAAATTATGCCACACAACCCGAAATGGGTAAATTTATGGAGATACATCGACCATTCCAGAAATTATTCATGAATTTTTTGGGACCTTATCCGAGAAGTCGATTTGGTTGGAAATACTCACTTATTGATTTTGTTGGACCAATATTCAAAATTGGTTATACTGGAGGAACCTTTTAAAACTGCCACAGGCAACAGCGTAGTAAGCTTCCTGAAAAAACGTGTTTTTAATATTTTTGGTGCGCCAGAAATATTAACCATTGATAATGGGCCTCAATTCAAATCAAAAGTGCTGGCTGAATTATTGGAGCGTTACGGCGTTTTTCATCAGTTTACACCGATTTATTCTCCGCAGTCAAATGCGTCTGAGAGAGTGAATAGAACGATTCTCTTTGCGGTTCGTTCCTATATTCATAGTCAGCATACGGTAACCCACGGTTCTTCATACAAGCTTATGCGCGACCTTAATCTTTTAAGCGATAGACAAGCATCATTAGGGGATATCAATAATCGCCTTTCAACTGTTCAAGAATCAGTGTTGGAACGACTTTAGAACGCGTACCAAAGGAACCTCACCACCTAAAATCTGCATAGTAGACCAAGAACTTTTGAAATAGGCCAGGTTTATTTTTCTTTCGAATATCGAGATGTTTATACAACTCGTTACAGCTGTTAAAATTATTTCTGCGCCCCCCCCCCCCCCCCCGACATTTTATTTAAAAGATTACCTCTAGTGGGTGCTCTAATTATTTTAATTTTATTAGTTGGTCTAACTAAATGGATTTTTTTTTTGCTTTTCTATTTTTAGATGGAATATGGCAATTCGAAGTTATATCCAATATTTCCACGTTACACAATGCTTAAAGATATGATAAAAGATATAATGCACGATCCGGACTACATGGAAGTGTGTCACGAAGTGGACAACTGAGGTTAATTCTAAATATTAACGTTTAATCTAATACAAAATATAAACTAAAGTTTAAAAGACACAGACATACACAATAACACATACATATATTGACACAACAATATAAGTATTTTTGTTGTTTATATTTTTTTGTTAATTAAAACGTTAATATTTAGACACATCAATATCGAAAAATAATTATTTTTTTATATTTAATTAAATCAAACTAAAATAATATTTAATTAGTAATTTTCAGTTTAAAAATAATTTATTTTATTTACCAAATTTATTATATACCGCAAAAATTTAAGCACAAATTATAATAAAAATTAAATAATTATATAAATTATTAATAATCTCTATAATAGTGAATTAATTTCAATAATATATAATAAAACGGAAACACAAATGTTAATTTATTTTTAATTATTTAGATAGTTTTAATAAAATAAAAAAAAAATCATAGATGGCGCGAAGCAAAACTTCGCCATCTATGATCCAGAATATTAATTTTAGTTAAAATATCAAACCAATAATATTATTAAATTTTATTAGTGAAAAAAAAAACAAATTAATTAATTTAAAATAATTATGTTTTAATATTAATCAAATTGAAGGTCCACAAGGTATAATAAAATAAAATATAAGAAATCTGCTATTTTAGATAATAGTTAAGAAATTATTTATTATATTATTACTAATTGAGTTAATAATTTATATAGAGGGTCCGATCGCGTGTGATTAAAATGTTTTGTTTAATTTTTATATATTTTGACTGTGATACCGAGTATACAGAATACTAAATTCGCATTTTAATCACATGACGGCGACAATCAAGTTTTTTTTACAATCGAATGAAATCCTTCGTAATTTTGAGTTTATTTTGCACAAACTATCTCCTCCGCCCCGCCCCCCTTCATGATGTTATAATAATTAGATAAATATGGATATATGAAATAAAAACGGAGATATAATTTTTAAACGCAAAATAATAATTTAAAATAATAATTAGTGTTATTTACTATATAAATATATTGTATTTAATTAAGTGTAGTTGTTATTATCGCATAAACAACCAAAAACCCTAATCAGATTAAATGTTTTGTATGGAAAAACCAATTCTGTAATATGTATAATAGTTAATTATGATTTATGCAATGAGATTTTATCTGTAATAGGTATAATCAATAATTTTAGTTCCTAATCCATACAGCAAGATAACTTTTACCCATTGTGGTGGAAATTTTATTTTTAGAATGGGTTAATTTTAAATGGTGTGTACTTGATTGCTAAATAAGCAAGATACGATATGTCTTAATAATATTCCACAATTTTTATGATAGGTACGTAAAAAAAATAGTCCTTCAAAGATCAGTTCAGTGTTAAACACGTTTTTATACATCAGAATCGAAATGATTGCGTATAGTGATTACCGCAATTACTTCGTTCAGTATTTTCATGTTTGATGGGACCGTCTAAAAATGAAAGTATTAAATTTGAAAGAACTCTACAATTATTTCGTAGATTGGCATTTGGTAGTTTGATTTTGAGGATCCTGAGGAAATCTAAATTTAATTCTTATAAGTTTGAATTCTTGCTTTTTCGAATCATATCATTTATTATTCGGAAGCAAACGTCCTTCGCCGATGACAAGCCTGCCAAAGGTTTCAATGCTGTCAGATTAAATCCTATATCAACATCCTAAATGTTTTTCTCAAATAACACATATATCTACATCGGACAAACGAGCTCTGTTATACGATGTCTTTTCCAAAAACGTAGGTTCCAAATGCCATCTTCTACGAAGAATTTGTCCGTATGAGTTATATAAACTAACACTTATCCTAATCTGACAATTTGTCTAGTCGTTTAACATCCAGTAACTTTGTAGATCGGTAGGTAGGATAAACTTTCAAAACGCCAAGTGTCGATAAACTGCCAAGAGTGAAAAAATTTGTAAAGTATATCTTAGATCAAATTTCTTTGGATTACTTAAGGATGAGTCATTTTAAAGGCATGGTTAAAGACTCGACCATAACGTTAGATTGCGGTTAGTTACGAGGGCAGAATGTAACAGATGGGTTCGCAATTCATGAATTATAAATAGATCTGAGTCTTTAAGACTTTAGAAGATATATTTCCAAAATAGTAATAATCAGGAGGTTAACGGTAGGAATCTTGATAGTAATAGTGAGTACAGTGAATAATGAAACTGTTGACTAGTTCAGACAGTGGCAACGTATTTTAAAGTTTATAGATAGTTCAACTTTCAACTAAATTGATTAACCGATGCTGGGTTCGGTTTCACTGCTCGAGACATCGGTGACTGTTTACCAATGTATCCAAATGCCGAATTGCAATATTAGATATCACGATGAGTGGACTGTAATTTGTAACTTATTGATTCAATGAAACCACTAACTATTTTAACTAAATTTTATTTTAATTTATTAATTTTACATCCTTTCAATACAAAATTTTTCTTGACTAACTCTTCCTCTTCCTTCTCAGTTTTTTTTTATACAGCAAATTCATACACCTATACATGCATATTTTATTATTCTGTGCTGAATTAGTCAGATGATTACAGGGAGGCACAAAATACCCAACATACAGTAAATTATAACTACAATTTATATTATAAAATCGTATAAGGTTTAACATACTGCCACCTTTGAAAGGTCAACTTTCAACAAACCAATAAGTTATACAACTCCAATGTTTTCAAAAACAATTAAAATCCTTCGTTTTTCCTAATCTTAATTACTAAAATAATAATGAATTTCAAATTAAATGTTATAGCTAATTTGCAATGAAATAGTTGTTACATTAAATTCATTGTTAACAAATTGTATATAATACAATAAATGTTATTTAATTACAGGTAAGTTACTTCATTTATGCAAAGCAAAAAAAAATAAATGAAACTTATAAATAGTATTCTAAATTATTAATATAATTATAATTTGAAAGTTAGTAAAATGTTCAAGATCAACAAATCAATTCGGTGTCGGTAATTTTGCCAATTTGGCTATTCCTCGAGTACATATTCCATTTTTAGTCTTCACGCTGGCGACCCGAACCTTCTGATCCTTACCATATATAACATTCATCACACGACCTATGAGCCACTGAGTAGGAGGAACATGGTCTTCATGAATTAATACCAAATCATCCTTTTCTATGTTTTTATGTGCTATCATCCACTTTTTCCTCTGTTGAAGGGTATGAAAATAATCATTAGAAAACCGATCCCAAAAATGTTGAACCATGGTCGTAACCTTCTGCCAATATGATAATCTGTTTTCCTGCAAATGAGTGAGGGAAGGCTCGACAATAGTATTGATGGGTCCACCAGTTAAAAATGACCTGGAGTCAGGGGTTGTGGATCATTTGGATCTGACGAAAGAGTGGTCAACGGCCGAGAATTCATAATCCCTTCAATCTCAACCATGAGTGTATTTAATTGAGCCAACGCTAGTGTATGGCCTAGCGTGACTCTTTTGAGATGTGTTTTGAAACTTTTAACAGTAGACTCCCACAACCCACCAAAGTTGGGAGAACGTGGAGGAATGAACTTCCATACTATTCCTTGTGATGCACAAAACCTTAAAATTTCATTTCCTTGTTGGGATTGGAACAATTCAAAGAGTCTGTTGAGCTCATTATGAGCTCCTACGAAATTGGTGCCATTGTCACTCATTATATGCGCCGACTTTCCTCTACGAGAGAAAAAACGTTTTAAAACTGCGATAAATGCATCACTTGTAGCATCTTCGACCATATCAATGTGTACTGCCTTTGTTATGAAGCAGACAAAAATACAAACGTATACCTTGAATGTAGTAGTATTTCGTTGATTTCGGTACCTTATTTGAAAAGGACCACAGTAATCTACACCTACTTTATTAAATGGGCGACAAATTTCAAGACGATCATGGGGAAGATCACCCATATATTGGTCCATACATCTAGGATTAACACGGAAACATGGAATACATCGATGTATCGTAAATTTAACCAAATTTTTACCATTTATTGGCCAATATTTTTGACGAATTGCGCCAAGTGTAGTTTGAACCCCTCCATGGAGGTTTTTTATATGTTTGTCTTTGATCAAGAGCAAAGTGAAGTGGTGTTTTGGTAACAGGTATTGATGTTTATAGTCGAAAGGCAAATTACTATTCCTCAAACGACCACCTACTCGTAAGAGATTATCTGCGTCAAGAAAAGGCGAAAGACTTAAAATTTTTGAATTTCTTGGTAATTCTTTTTGGGATTTTAAATAATTTATTTCATCGTGAAATTCTTTGTGTTAAACAAGCCGAATGATTCATTTTTCAGACTGATGCATCTCTTCAGTTGATAATTCACCAAAGTTCTTATTTGCGCCATTACGATCTGTAATGTGATTCTTGATAAACCGGAGAACATACGCTACGACACGAATCAGTTTGGAAAAAGAACTATATTTTTCAATTTCCACAACATCTATTAATTTTTTGAATGTTAATTTCAAATTGAGAGATTGATTTTTCATTTCAGGAATTTTATTATTGTCCACCTTAAGAAATTTGTCAGGCCATTCCTGTTCATTATTTTTCAAAAACGACGGCCCATACCACCATACTTCCGATAAAGCAAGATCTTGAGGCAGAACACCACGAGACAACAAATCCGCTGGATTAGCTTTGGTATCTACATGTCGCCAAGTCATTTCCGAAGTCAATTCTTGAATTTCTGAAACTCTGTTTCCGACGTATATTTTCAACTGATATGGGGCCAGTTGTATCCAAGCGAGAGTTATACTAGAATCCGACCACAAATAAATTTTATCGAATTCTGTAGTCATAGACCTTCTGACTTTAACTACTAGTTTGGCAAGCAACAAAGCTGCATTTAATTCCAACCTTGGGACGGTTAATGTCTTTAAAGGAGCAACACGGCTTCTACTGCATAGTAAACTAACAACTATTCTATCCTGTGAATCAATACAACGAATATATATGGATGCACCATAAGCGACAGTCGATGCATCGGCAAAGCCGTGAATTTCTATTCGCTTTGTATCTTTCGGAATTACGCATCTCTTGATCGATAAATCATTTATACTACCCAAATTATCTCGAAATTTAATCCATACATTTTGTAAATCTTCGGGAAGAACGTCATCCCAGCCAACCTTTAGTAACCAAATTTTCTGCATCATAAGTTTTGCTGTAACGATAATTGGCGCGATGAGACCCAATGGATCGAAAATTTTAGAAGTTTCCGATAAAAGTAGCCTTTTTGTTATATTTGGGAACGGAATTGCTTTCTTGAATTCGAACAGGAAATTGTCAGTGTCAGGAGACCATAGCAAGCCTAAAGTTTTTATAGTTTCGTTATAAATGTTTAACGATTGTTCACGATCTTCTGGAGGTATTGATTCTATAATTTCAGAATGGTTCGAAGCCCATTTGCGTAGATGCATTCCGCTTGATTTTAACATATCTATCAATTGTTTTTGTAATTCTATAGCCTGATTTAAATCGTTGCTGCCTGTCAATAAATCGTCTACATAAAAATCTCTTTGAGCAACTTGAGATGCTAATGGGAATGATTGTTTCTCCAACTCAGCTAATTTATTTAAGACCTTTGTAGCGAGGTACGGAGCTGCGGATGTTCCGTATGTAACGGTTTTTAATTCAAAAACACTAATAGGTTGACAGGAATCTGAACGCCACAAAATCCTTTGAAATCTTGTGTCATCATCATGTATGGCAATCTGTCTATACATTTTTTCGATATCACTTGTAAAAACATATAGATATTGACGAAAGCGAAGCATTATTGACCAAAGTTCATCTTGGACCACGGGTCCAACCATCAGAACATCATTGAGCGAAACTTGAGAATCAGTTTTCGCTGATCCATCAAAAACTGTACGAAGTTTGGTTGTTGTACTGCTAGGTTTAAACACGGCATGGTGAGGCAAGAAATATTCTAAATCAAAGGGATTACTGCAAACCTCATCATTCGATATAACTCTGAACATCTTGATATTCAGTCATGAATTTAATGTATTCGGTTTCCAATTGTTTGTCACGACTAAATCTATTTTCTAAATATTGAAACCGTTTTAGTGCTAAGTGTTTAGATTTCCCTAAATTTTTGACCGTGTCTTTGAAAGGTAATCTCACCACGAAACGACCATCGTTTTTTCTACTATATGTTTTTTCGAAATAATCTTCGCACTGTTTTTCTTCAATTGATAACGGTTTGTCATTATCGTACGTATCTGTTTCCCAAAGTTTTTCTATTTGGTTATCAATATAATTTTCAAGACTTTCATTTTCAGAGTAATGATTTGATAAAAAGAAATTCTTTGTTTCTTGCACTTTTCCACTAACTATCCAACCAAAATGAGATTCTTGAAGAGTTGGCATATCTTCTGCCAATTTAAATCTATTATTCTTCATAATTTCGAAAAACAATTCTGCTCCTATCAATAGATCTACTGATCCTGGAACATTAAATGTCGGATCCGCCAATTTGATTCCTTTCGGTATCTGCCATCGAGAAATATTGATCTGTTGAGCAGGATAACGACTCGCAATTTCTTTGACAACAAGAAACTCTAATCTCTTCGAATAATTATTTAATCTAGACTTAATTGTTGTAGTGAATTTTTGGTCAATCATAGTTTCACTATGATTTAAACCTGAAACTGCAATTGAATCAATATTTTCCTTTTCAATACCGAGTGTGTTAGCTAAATTTTACGAAATGAAATTGGATTCGGAACAAGTGTCTAACAAAGTTCTACACGGAATAAATTTTCCCTTATTCGAACATATCAAAATTACTGCTGTTGAAAGTAACACTGCTCTTTGTTCAGTTCGAGCACAATATAATTTTGATTCAGTTAATGCATTGAAATCACCATTAACTGGATCTGAGCTAACACCCCTTGAGTCAGCCTGAATATTTTCATGATTAATATTCATATTCGTAGACGATGTGTTACAATTTCTCGAGTTTTGATTTGTATTATTGGACATATCCATGTGAAGTAGAGAATTATGTTTTTTATTACAAGTTTTACAACTAGCTGACCTACAATCGACAACGCGATGATTTGGTCGCAAACAATTTATACACAAATTCAATTCTTTTGTTTTGTAATAACGTTGAGTAGGTGAAAGTTTTAAAAATACCGAACAATTATTAATCAAATGATGCCTCATTACACCCTAAACAACATCTTTCTTGATTTTTAATCTGAGAATTATTTGAATTCCCGACAACAAATATTTTTTGCGAATTACGAAACTTATTAATTGGTTTTGATTTATGTAACTGTATGACTGGTGTTGAAATAGAATCAGACGATTTGGTATGCTCGATTGATTCCAAAATTCTACAACGCTTATCAATAAATTGAGACATTTGTAGCCATGTCGGCAATGACGAAGGCGATATTTCATTCTCCCACTGTTTTCGAGATTCTTTATCTAGTACATTGGACACAATATGTATTATTATCATATCCCATGATTCAACATTCTGACCCAGTTTCTGAATCGCATTTAACTGAATGGAGCAATCATCCAGAACCTTACGTAGATCACGAGACGATTCGTGACTAAGCGGTCTAATATTAAATAAACAACTAATATGTTTCTCCAAAATGCTACGAGGATTATCATAACGTGAAAGTAGTGCTTTCCATGCGATTTCAATACCATGTGATGAATATTGCACGGTATCGATAGTTTTATTCGCATCACCATGTATGTAACTTTTTAAATAATGTAACTTTTCAATATTTGATAGCGATTCATTTTTTACAATAACTTCTTCAAAAGTATTTTTGAATTTTAACCAGGCATCCAATGTTCCATCAAAATGTGGAAGCTTTAATTCAAGAAGACGTATTTGACAATTCGACTTAATTTTTTGATCTTGAACACTTTTCACATTATCTACCTCTTTTGTTTTGAGCTGATCCATTATTTGCTCTATTTTTGACTTTACGTTAAAATATTTTGTTTCAAAATTCATTAAACAATCATTAATATTTCTCAGTTCATGTTCCTCTACTAATTCTAATATCTCCTCAAAGACTTTATTATAATTATTATAACATTATTCTACTTTATTAATTCTTACGATTAAATCGAATTTATTATTTTCGTCAATATTGAAATCATCGATAAATTTCTCAAAATTATCTAATTGGAGTATGTAACCCCCACGTTTATTTTTAAGCTTTTTTAGATCCATTTAATAATCAAATAAAATAGAATAAAATAAAAATAAAAAATACCTTAATTAAATCTTAAACTAATCTGCAACTGATGAAATATAAATTCGTCTAACGAACAGGATGACGTGTGACCTGCTGTATGACTTGTGACATGCTGTATGACTTCCAAATCCAAATAGATTTTGAATTTAACCTACAAATTGGATTTTGTAGTACGGCGCTGTTTATTTATTTCGACTGTGCGAAAACGAGATGGTATGATTTTCAATTAACGTTCTATTGTACGAATACGACACGTTGATAAAGCAAAATGGCGATGAGCTTGTTCTTTTTTCGTTTCAACAATTTTGCGACGAATTTTTGTTTTGCGAACTCAATGGTATTCACCGATTTGTGAATAACTTTCCAAAATTTGTTATTTCAATAGCCACGCGATGTAAAATTAAAAATATGGCTGCGAACTGCGACAACACGAAAACTTGTTAATATCCGGATTGATACGACCAAAATGTTTACCAATGTATCCAAATGCCGAATTGCAATATTAGATATCACGATGAGTGGACTGTAATTTGTAACTTATTGATTCAATGAAACCACTAACTATTTTAACTAAATTTTATTTTAATTTATTAATTTTACATCCTTTCAATACAAAATTTTTCTTGACTAACTCTTCCTCTTCCTTCTCAGTTTTTTTTTATACAGCAAATTCATACACCTATACATGCATATTTTATTATTCTGTGCTGAATTAGTCAGATGATTACAGGGAGGCACAAAATACCCAACATATAGTAAATTATAACTACAATTTATATTATAAAATCGTATAAGGTTTAACAGTGACTGTTATTCAGTATTTACCTCAGTTGTTTATCGATTTAAAATTCAAAAAGCACGAATATTTCTTGCATCAGATGCATAAATTCAATACCTTCAGGTGTCCCAGAAATATTCATTGCTTCATGTGGAAGAAAGAAGCCATTACTGTGATGGTATATCTAAAAAACGTTCGTGTTGGTTTATCTACTTTATTCAACTCCCCTTGGTTTACCCAACATTCCTTTATTACATACTTCATTATTACGTACTACAACCAGTGTTGCCATGTATCATTACATCCCCCTTATTTTATAAAAGCAACAAGAATGCTGAATGTAATAAACCATAATTATTTAACTTAACAATTCATAAGTTCATAATCCAATTATTTAACTTAACCTTTACCCCTTTTTATTATATTATTACTAATGCTTATTATTAATTAAATATCCAATTTCTTAACTGGTTTAATCTGTCTACCTGATCTTGTTATATACGTAGTGGGTATTATCCCCGTTTGCGTATCATCAAGTTGTGGTTGAACGCGCGGTTGAACCGCCGCCGGTTGAATATCCTCGGAATTTCGGTTTGGTTGTAAGCTTTCTTTGGTTTCGTTGACTCTAAGGTTTGACAAGTTTGTGTATGATGGGTTTCTTTCATTTGTGAAATCTGCTTTCGTTTTTGCTACGTGGGTTTGATTTCTTCTAAGGATTTGTCCATTTGTTTTTTGTATTACTACGGACCTTGGTGAGTCAGCCAGTTCGATGACTTTTCCTCCCACCCATCTACGATGTGCCATTTGGATTCTGACATTATCACCTAAGGCCGGAATTTTTGTTTTTTCCGTTGATCCCTTATCCGCGTATAGCTTTTGCTTATCTCTCTTGTTTTTGATTTTGTTGCTGATGTCCTTCCACACTGTCGGTTTTAACATTTCTACGTTGAAAGTTATTGGATTGTTAGTTTTTCGATTAAACAGTCTTTCATTTGGAGAGCATAATTCAGCTGAAGGTGATGTATTACGATGATACAATAATGCGAGTTGTACATATGAATTGTCCATCTCACATTTCCTTAATAAATTCTTTGCTGTTTGGACAAAGCGTTCCGCTAGTCCATTTGATCTCGCAAACATAGGGCTTGATGTACGATGTTTAAATTTCCAATTTGCCGCAAATTTTTTGAACACCTGCGATGCGTATTGTGAACCGTTGTCCGATTCGAATATTTGTGGTACCCCATGAGTTGCAAACCATTTTTTCAAGATTTCTATGACTTCTTCTATGACCGTTGAAGTGAAATAAATCACTTGCGACTATCTTGAATGTGAACTCAGGTATATCCTTTTGCAGTATAGGATCTTTTACTTGACTTCTTTGATTTTTGTCGCAAACGAGACATCTTTCGATAAATTTTTTAATGTCATCTGAAATACCTGGCCAAAACATGTATTCTCTTGCACGCCTTTGTGATGTCTCTATGCCAAAGTGACCATGATGTATACATTTAAGCATTCTGGTTCGCTGCGATTCTGGAACGACCAACTTTCTTCCTTTGAAAACTAAACCCTCGTAATGTGACAATTCTTCTTTGTAATTCCAGTACTTTTGAAGGCTTTCCGGTAATTCCTTTTTCTTCTCCAGACCTGGCCAACCTTGGTCTAATACTGCGATTAGTTCTTGGAGCTCTTTGGATTGTAATGTTGCATCGACCATATCTTTGTAGCAATCATCTGCGATTGGTAGAATCACTTGTACTTCAAAGCTGCGGTGATCATCTTCAACTTCCTCGGGTTTACAATCCCTGCTTAAAGAATCTGCTAAATACAACTGCGTACCTTTTTTATACGTTACTATTGGGTTGTATTATGCCATTTCCAGTAATATACGTTGAAGTCTTATTGGCGCCTGATGTCGGCTTGTGGTCCGTTTCAACTATTACTTTTCTTCCATATATATATATATATATATATATATATATATATATATATATATATATATATATATATATATATATATATATATATATATATATATATATATATATATATATATATATATATATATATATATATATATATATATATATATATATATATATGTATATATATATATATATATATATATATATATATATATATGTATATATATATATATATATATATATATATATATATATATATATATATATATATATATATATATATAAGGTTCTTAAATAATTAAACACGAGATGTTTGTTGCTTGAATATTTATTTTAGACTACTCTCTATTTTTATTTTCACATTATTATTCGATAGACAGTCATGAAGCCTAACAGTAGTACAATACAAAGACAATTTTAAATTATATTTGAATCTATGAATCAGTTACAATTAACAGAGATGTATTTCAGTCACGAATCCCACACGGTCATCCTGTACTTCCATCCGGCCCGGATGGATTTTCGGATTCTTCTAGTCCCTCAGCCAAATCGTCATCATCATCTTCGTCTGACACCCCGACATAATATGGCTTCATGTATGCAGCACAGGTAGATGTATTCAACGGACCTTCTGATTGCGACACCTTGCGAACGTCGTAGCGATCACAGTCTTTCACCTTGACCACTTCATATGGCCCTATGTACTTTTGATCCAATTTTGCGCCACTATTAAACTGTGAACGCTTGATGAGCACATAATCTCCAACTGTCTAAATGTTTGCTTTCTTCCGCTTGCGATTATAGCCCCGTTTATTCTCTTTTTGGATATCTGCGATGTTCTCTTTCGCCTGTTCACGGAGTTGTTCTCGTTCACTGATAAACGCCTTAGTTAATTCATCCAACACGATTTCCTTTAAATTAACATCCTCAGCTGTACGCATTCTAACGCCAAATAGAAGTTCGAATGGTGACATCCCAATTGCACGTTGTAGAGAATTGTTCAAATATCGCTGCAAATCATCGGTTTTCTTATACCATTCATCAACGTTGTTAGAAGACAATTTCGCCAGAACAGGTATAATAATTCTGAAAATCCTTTCGACTTGACCATCCCCAGTCGCCACACCAGCCGTAACCAAATGTAATTCAATTCCCTTTTTGTCGCAGTAGTCGCCAAACTCTTGTGACCGAAAAGCACCACCTCTGTCCGCGATGATTCTCTTTGGGTTTCCGAAAATGGTTTTCTGCGCATCCAGTCGTAGGATTACTTTACTGATGCCCATAGTCTTCGTCGGATAGATCCAGGTAAATTTGGAGAAACCGTCAATGACACAAAGCACGTACCGATATAATTTGCGGGTCGGTGACAAACTTCCCAAATGATCAATATGATACGTCATCAATGGACTATCTCTTTCGGGATAAGATTTAGTAAACCCTTCTTGTTTCCCCATCTTTCTGTCTGTAACAATACATCGAACGCAGTTTTGGATACACAGTTTGATCTTTTCGGTTAGCTTCGGAATGTAGAATTGACGTTCAATAAGATCCTCCGTTTTTCGAACTGCAAAATGCCCTTGATCGTGATAGATTTTAATAATTTCACGCTCCAACTTTCTCGGCACCACCAGCAATGGCGTTCCCCCTTTCATCTTGAATAAAATATCATTATTAATAAAATAATCACGATACTTACCGATTCTCAGAAGTTCAAAAATCGGTTGCAACTCAGTGTCGTCTTTCTGTGCGGCCTTCACACGATGTAACACATCGTCCACAATTGGTAATACTACAGGACCTCTGCTGAGAGCGTCTACGTGCCGCATACGGTACCCTGGTCGATGTTCTAATGTGAAGTTGAACTCTTGTAGTGCAAGTGCCCATCCTGCGATTCTAGAATTGATTTCTTTCCGCTCCATCGTACCTTTAACTGCGCAGTCGGTAATGATTTTAAAATTAAGTCCGAGCAGATACACTCGTAATTTCTTTAATGCAGCTATAATGTAATTTTCTTGGCACTTAGAAGTCTTCTTAGAATAATAAAATACTGGATGCATCTTCTGATCGTCGTCTGACTTCTGCAACAGTATAGCACCTAACCCCAGCTTACACGCGTCCGTGTGTAGTTCGGTTTCCTCCTTTTGAGAATAGATTTTCAACACTGGATGACCAATTAAACATTTCTTTAAATTTTCGAATGCTGCTTTCTGTTCTACGCCAAATTTAAACTCTACCCCATTGCGTAGTATGTCGCTTAAAGGCCTAGCCAATACCGCATAATTTTCGACGAATCTCCTAAAATATCCTGAAAGTCCCAAAAACCTCTGAACTTTTTTCACTGAATCTGGTTCTGGAAATTTCGAAATTGCCATAGTTTTCTGTGCTAAAGGTTGCACTTCTCCGTTCTCGACCTCGTACCCTAAATAATTTATTTTGTGACACAGAAACTGGCACTTGCTCCACTTGATCTGCAATCCGTTTTGCTCCGCTACTTGAAGCACCTGTTCCAATCTCGCCACACCGTCTGATAAATTTGAAGCTGGAATGATGACGTCATCGATGTAAACGCAAATAATCCCTTCACGACACAGATCATCAAATACGGCATTAATGAAACGCATAAAAACTGACGGACTGTTACACAGACCAAACGGTGTTTTCAAGAACTCGTAGTGTCCGAACGGAGTAACAAATGCAGTGTACTTTACGGAAGATTCGGCAACGGGCACATGGAAAAATCCATTACGAAGATCCAGTGTTGAAAAGAGTTTTGCATCCACTAATTTGTCGATTTGGTCATCGATTAAAGGCAGTGGATATCGGTCTTTAACGACAATTGTATTTAATTCCCGATAGTCGATGCAAAGCCTCTTTGAACCGTCTTTTTTACTGGCCAACACTATGGGGCTTGCATATTCTGAAGTGCTGTGACGAATAACCTTCTCATCTAGCCACTCGTCGATTTGGTTTTTCACCAGCTCCATCTCCAATGGTGACAATCGTCTTGGCTTGAAAGCAATAGGTTTCTGATCCATTACCTCAATATGCATTTTGATATTGGTTTGCGTTTTGTACTTCTCAGGATTGTAGTTTACGACTAATTTTCTAATAGTATTGGCTGCTGCTGGATCATTTACGTGTTCCAAGTCAATTGGAACATCTCCATGTTCGACTACCATTGAATATGTCTCAGGAATAATCTTCTTCATAGTGATACTATCTGGAGTTAAAACAGTGACAGTTTGGTCGATAAGTTCTCTACCGAGCAGGAAATCGACAGGCAACACGTCATCAGGTACCACATGAATTTTAGTTTCGTACTCATCACCATCAATTACTAACGTTGTTTCGAAACTTCCTAACGTACGTAGACCTCTTGCCCCGGCACCATGAAAAACTGTCGGTTCGCCATGAAAACTCGATACTCCAGTAACCAAAAACTTTTTATGTGACATCAGATTAATGTCACTTCCTGTATCCACCAAAGCACAAAACTCCTTACCATTCAACGAAATTTCTTTGATTGTTTTTGATGGCAGCATGTTCTGCTTTTCTATAACTGCAACTTTAGAAGACTCCGATTTGCTTTCACAATTTGTTGATATATGTCCAAATTCCTGGCATTTGAAGCATTTTGGACCTCTTGATTTATTCTTGCAATCTCTTCCAACATGCCCGGCACTTCCGCAATTGTAACACTTATAACCCCGATTAAACTTTTTAACTGGTTTAGGCTCACCTGCTGACTTGGGTATTGCAGCTTCACTTTTTGGAGTACATTTCGTTTTGCGCTTGATTTCTTAGTAAATAATTAGTTTCTCCTTGAAACTTTCGATTGTGTTAGCTCCGTACAACACGGCTTTATTTGGCTCGTAATCAATTATGCCATCAATACAGTATTGTATTATCGCAGCCTCTTCCAAATTACCGTTTTTCCCCAGTTCTCTCATCACCAGTACATAATTCCTGAACGATTCATCTGGTAGTTTTTTCCGACCGGCCATCCGTTTGTGTATCAGTGCACTATTTTCCATAACAGGAAACTCTGCCTTTAGTAGACCAATCAATTTTTCCCACGTATTAACATCGTCCGCTACTCTCAAGGAATTTTTCGCTGTACCGCACAGTAAGCGCTTGGCATAAACAAATTTTTGCTGGATTGTCCATCCAGTACACACAGCTGCTTCATCAACGTCCTTTATCCACTTATCCAGTAAATATTCGTCATCGCCACTGAATTTAGATAGGGATTCTTCAACATCCTTGAAGGTAAAAATTGAACTTGGATTCGCGTTTGTTGATGTCACTGTGCCCATCTTTATAATTTCATTCTCCTTTCTCAAGAGTTCGATTTCCTTGTCCTTTAATTCTGTCTCCTTCTTACGAATAAACTCCAACTGCTCCCTTTCCTCCCGTCCTTCCTTGAACTCATCTCTGGACTCAAACATCGTACTGTTTCCCAAACGTTGTTTATTTTCCCGATCATTGTTGGTGGATTCGTTATTAATTGCGCGTCTACAAAATTCATACATCTTGCGCATAAACAAGTCATCATAATCATCATCCGCATTATTTTTTGTACTCCGACGTTTATTTTTCGACATCGATAAATTAAATAAAATTAATTTTCAAACCACCAATTAGTACACACACAATAGATTGTAGAAATATTTTCTCGTTTGATTTCACCTTGTTATGTACACAGAAATGTGCGCAAATGCATACGGTATTCCAAATACAAAATTTACTGTACTATTACGATTGCATTGAACTACTATACTAATGCAATTTACGACGTCCTCGACAAAAATTTTGCGTTCCACGTGTTGTACAATAAGTTAGTAGAATCCGGCGAATATTCAATTAATTATTTAATTAATTCTCACACCACTATTAATATTTAATTATAGGTATAGCACAATATTACACCAAAATTGCTTACAAAAGTTTAATACACGCCGTATTTTACACTTACAAAAATTCCGGTTCAAACTCCCTAATCCCGTTAAGAAGAAAATTTGCAACGCGCCGTCTTATGCGTTCCAAATGTTACACCAAATTTTCACGGGGATTTTTGAAAGTGTTCTCCTAAACAACTTAGCGCTATAGGTATTCGCAACTTTATTAAAATTTAATTAATTGGTTTAACTATTAAATATAATCTCGCCGGATCCCGGTTGAGCCCCCAAATGTAAGGTTCTTAAATAATTAAACACGAGATGTTTGTTGCTTGAATATTTATTTTAGACTACTCTCTATTTTTATTTTCACATTATTATTCGATAGACAGTCATGAAGCCTAACAGTAGTACAATACAAAGACAATTTTAAATTATATTTGAATCTATGAATCAGTTACAATTAACAGAGATGTATTTCAGTCACGAATCCCACATATATATATATATATATATATATATATATATATATATATATATATATATATATATATATATATATATATAAATATATATATATACATATATATATATATATATATATATATATATATATATATATATATATATATATATTTATATATATATATATATATATATATATATATATATATATATATATATATATATATATATTGATGTAATTTCTGGCAAGCTATTTTTATTGCCAGTGCTTCTCTTTCTATTGATGGGTAATTCTGCTGTGCTTTAGTCAGTGAACGTGTTGCATACGCGATTAGACGCCCGTCCTGGATAAGAGCTGCTCCAACTGCTTTTCCACTTGCATCCACAGATACTGTGACATCTTTGTTAACGTCATAAAACGCTAATACTGGAGGAACTGTAAGTACTTGTTTTATATCCTCAAACGCCTTTTGTTGCTGATCCCCCCAAATCCATTGAATATCTTTATTCAATAACAACCTCAGTGGTTCTGTCAGCTCTGACAAATTCGGTATGAATTTATTTAGATAATTCACCATGCCTAACAGCCGTTGTAATTGCTGGACATTATTAAGCACTTCAAGTTTATGAATTGCTTCAATTTTGTCTTTATCCGCCTGCAACCCGTCTTTCGGTAACACGTGACCCAGAAATTTGACTGATTGTGCTCCAAAGCAACATTTTTCCTTGTTCAACACCAGGCCTGCTTCTTTGATTCGTTTCATTACGATACTTGTAATTCGATCCAAATTTTCCATTGTTGCCGCATATATTAAAATATCATCCATTGATGATTCTACATTTGGGATTCCTTTCAGTACCTTTGACATAACCTGCTGGAATATTTCAGGGGCTGATGATAAGAGGAGTAGCGAATGCTAAGTATTTCTAAACCTTTATCTGCCAAAACCCTTTATTGCAGTCCAGTTTGTTAAAATATTTTGCATCCTTTATTTTAGCTGCTATATATTCCAAGGTTTTAAATGGATCTACGTTTCAGATTTTTGTTGACATCTGTTGGATCGATACATATTCTCAACTTAGAATTTTTCTTTACTATAACCATTGCGCTTACCACTGGAGTTGGCTCGGTTATTTTTCTGATTACACCCATTTTTTCCATTTCGTTTAGCTGGTTACGCACCTCGTCCTCTATCGAATGTGGTATTCTTTTATGTCTATGTCGTATTCGAAGTTTTTTAATTCTCCTAAACCTCTAAACAACTGTGGATTTTGTTCTACCAAATTTATTTGGGCTACTTGTCTTAAAAATCCTAGTGTTTTACTGTCTTTGAACCCAATTATAGGCGCTGATTGTGTAACCACTTTAAACACTATTGGTATTATTTCTTCGCTAGCACTTTCTATATTTAAGGTTACCTCACCCAAAACTTTGATTTTATGATTTGAAAACGAAAGTAAATATTTGGTTTTGGATGGTTTTATTTCATCTTTAGGTTTCCTTACTAACTCAGCGGTTTCCATTGATACCACGTTACATTGTGCACCCGTATCAATTTTAAATTTGGTTTTGTGATTATTCACCTTCATATACTCCCACCACTCGTTTTGTGAGGCATCACTGTTAATTGAGTACAGTAAGAGACTTTCATCCTGGTCGGCAATTATCTCGTTCACTTTATTTTTTTTTACTGTTTTGATTTATTCGATGAACCGATGTTTTACAGCACTTCTCGTAATGTCCTTTAATTTGACACTTATTACACGTCGCCTTTAACGCTGGACAATCTTTTGCTTTATGTTCCCCGCGTCCACATCTCGTGCAATTTTTTTCTCCATTGGCTTGCTATTTTTACCACTTTTATTATTATTGTTTGTAAATTAATTTTGCTTTTTTATCACGTTTATTTCTGCCCCCGTTCCTTTTTCCATTATTTGCATTTGTTTATGTGTTTCTTCCAGAGATTTGCAAATTTTTATCGCTTGTTCTAAGGTTAACTTTTGTTCCGTTAATAGCCTTTCTCTGGTTTGTTGAGTCGCTGTTCCGATGACTATTTTTTCTTTTACTAGCTCGTCGTTTAGTACACGAAATTCGCAATTTTTTGCCTGTACGAATATTCTTGTCAAAAAGTCGTCGAATGCTTCAGTACTTTCTTGTTGGATTTTATTAAATTTGAATCTCTCGAATGTTAAATTTTTCGTTTGTACGAAATGCTTTGTGAATTTATCAATTATTATTTCGGCGAATTTTTGTTCTTCCGCACTGAGACCAAAATTATTAAATATCACCGCTGCATCTTCGCCTAAACAAGCAAGAAGCGTTGCTGCTTCCACTTCTTCATCCTTCTTGTTTGTTTTTGTTGCAATTGTGTACCACTTATATTGTTGTTTGATTGATTGATTGATTGATTTCGAATGTACGGCCAAGCATTAAGCAGGAGATCCCGGAAAGCGCCGGGCCCACCGTACACCCATTTTTACATTTACTTGGAAGGATAAGGAAGGATATTAGTAATTGTTTGAGATCGACCAGGTTACAAACACCGTTACAGTCAATAGTTAGTAAATTTTGTGTGGTAGGATGGGAAAGGTATGTTAGTAATGACAGAATTGGTCCGGTTTCCCGGTGGCCAGTTTCAAACTACTGTTAGTATTCGACAATCACAATTGGTTACTTTATTAGTTGATCATTTCTCTGGAATCCGGGGGCTGGAACTCAGGACTCCCTAAATTTTTATCAGGACTTAAAAATTATTAATGTTATAATTCCCAGGCGACTCTGAAAGTTCAATCCAATTAATAAAACACCATAATACCAAATTTTATTACTTAAATGAATAATTTATGTAACCGTATCTTTAGCATCCCCATGCACACATCATACACCCATTTTCACATACCAACCAAAACCGATATAGGTTATTGATTTATTACCCTAAACCTTAATTAAAAATTATTATGTTGCCATTTCCCTCAGTCCGCCTTTCATTAATTTGCCTGATAAAGTATTTAAGAAATTTAAAATTACTAAGCTAAGATTATAATTAATCCTTATAACAATAAATATAAAATTAAAATAAAATAAAATAAAATTGAAATTAAACTTTAAAATTAATATGCAATTCCCAGGCGATTCTGAAAACTAAATTTAATTAATAAACAGCCTAATAGCAAAATTTTATTTCTTAAATGAATAATTAATATAATAGAATCTTTTGTATTAGTTGGGACAGACTCGCCCCGTTTACAGACCGCAATGCGATCGATAGTTAGTAAATTTTTAGTGGAATATATAATAAAAGTTAATACAAGACAGCACAATCTAGCTACTTTATTTGTGATCATTTCTCTGGAATCCAAGCCGGATACTCAGGACTCTCCACATCTAAATCAGGGCTTAAAATTTATTAATGTTGTAGTTTTACCCCTGTCCACCTATCACTAGTTTACCTGATAAAAACTTACTAAAATATTTAATTTTAAATGAACAGCCCCTATTTCATAGTTTATGGACCTTCTATATCTAATTAATTATTTATTACCTACTACAACAATAATTAACTAAACGTTAAAACCATTCAAAACATAAATTATAACTTAAACTAATCTATCTACATTAGTCAAGTTTCCTATCAATGCAAGCACATGTCGCAAATTTATAAAACCACTGTTGTGCAAAAAACAACCAAAATATGTCTGCCCTGCGGTAGTATTTTTTGTTTTTTTCTTTTTTTTCTTCCATTCTTTTTTTCTTTCCCTTCTGATTGTGAATTCAAGCCCATCTATTCCCATTGACATCGAAATTTATTTTGACATCCGAAACGATTTAACATACTTTTGAATCATCCATTGCACGCAAACAAACCTGTTTCACTCATAATATTCAGATACTATGATTTAATTCTAATTAAATAATTAATAATGTGATTAAAATTTACTAAAATGTTAAACCTAAATGTTTTTCTTTGTATAAATGTAAAAGCAATTTTTCCCATTTAAAAAGTACTTTCGAACCCAAAAAAGTACTTTCCGATCCACGGAAAAAGTACTATCGAAAATGCTCTTATATCATCACTGCTTCCAACCGAGTTGATCTTGTACCGAATTGATACCCTTCAACGAACTGATACTCAGAACCGAACTGACACTTGGGATCGAATCGATACTTTTGAATAAATTGACTCCTTTGCGCCACCTGCATGACACTTTTAAATAATTTTTATGATGAATCTTTTTTATAAATTCAATCAAACTTCCGTATTCCTACCTGCTTAAATCATTTAATGAAATTAATTTTCAATTGAAATGTTTATCGGTGGATATTTTTCAGATACATTTTATTTTAGTAAATAAATCTTTATTTCGATTAAGTTCAATAAATAAATCAAACAAACAGGAATCGAGAAGATTTGGTTAAATTTATAAAAAAATTATATCGTAAAAATTATCTAAAGCCCCACACAAATGTAGCGCAAAAGGATCAATTGATCCAAAGTACCAATTCGGTACAAAGTATCAATTCGATGAAAAGTATCAATTCGGCACAATGTATCAATTCGATCAAAAGTATCAATTCGGCACAAGTATCAGTTCAATGTGAAAGGAAAACGTTAACATATACGAGTATATGTTTGATCTGTTTTGGTGCATTGATAATATTATTTGTAAGAATGAGATGCATTTACGTATATATTAAAATTGAGAGATGAATACATTTATATAGGTAGACATATTATGTTGATATATGCATAGCTATTTGTCTCTATTTCTCAGTAGCAAACATCCCAAAATATCATAAGTTGATATATTATACAATTCATTCTTTCTCGCATAACAAATTGTATGAGGAAGTAAACCATACCAAAACAACTGTTTGGTTGTATTTTGTTCGAGCGTCGAATGTATGAGTTGATGCTTTTTACCTGATACTTTGAAAAGTACTCAATTGATACTTCGAACCTTTTGAGTATCAGATTAAAAGTATTCGGTTCGACTCAGTTCGAACATCACTATTTTACATTAGTGCAACAAAAAGGCACCCAAAAATTCCGTTACCCAAGAAATAATATTTAATAAATAAAAAGACAAATTTTTGCACAATTCATCATCACAAATATGTATGTATGTGTATCACAATATGTGTGATGATAAAATACCTGTTTAATGATAACTGAGCGTACCGTTAGTGTTCTCTTTTTTGAACAAGTCTGCTCATGTTTCCTTGTTCTTAAAACTGGTAATTACCAGTTGGAAAAATGTTTTTTCACACGAAATTTAAACTATTTAGGCGACACTCACAAGGTAAAAAACAATTTTTTTTTCACACACAAAAACACTCACTAAACACTCACGAATCTATTAATAATCACAAACACATAACACAAGAAATTTTTAGTTAAATTCCATCAATATATAATGTGTATATATATGTACATATGTATACACAAAAATTTCACATCACTTTTCTACAACTTTACTGATTAATCAATTAAATATACACAAAACACTTTACATATTTAAAATAAATAAAACAAAATTAAATTAAATTTACGAAGAGGACGACAAAAAACACGTCTATCCTCTTCGAGCATCAACGACTCACCCCCTAGAAAATTCTAAAATAATTGGAGACTCAAAATTTTAAAATATGAAAATTGTAAGTATATTTAGATATTGCTATCCTGAAATTATTTTAAGATTTTCAATCGTGGGTGGTTTTTTTAAATTCTAGAGCTCGATGTTGCAATGTTCATATTTCCTTCCGCCTTAGTTGGATTACTTTTCCAATTGTGTACCACTTATATTGTTGTAACCATAAATTCCACGTGGTCGCCATATCTTGTGGTTTTACTAACAAATTTCTTGGTGGTTTTATTGCGTCCGCCATCTTATTAAATATTAATTTTATTATCCCAAATTTGTGTTATCGGTATTTTTTATTTAATACTTTATCGATTTCAAGATATTAATAATTAATTTTAATTGTTATTACTTAATACTTAATTAATTTTTAATTATCTTTTCTTTTTCCTTTTTGCTTCTGACACCATGTGATGGTATATCTAAAAAACGTTCGTGTTGGTTTATCTACTTTTTTCAACTCCCCTTGGTTTACCCAACATTCCTTTATTACATACTTCATTATTACGTACTACAATAAGTGTTGTCATATGTTACATACTACATTACTACGTACTACAACCAGTGTTGCCATGTATCATTACAATTACTAGTCCCAAATTCGTTGAACAAATTATGAACTGGATGTATAGCTCGTGAATATTATGTTGATGAGCAATTCGTAAACAATTCAACCATCGGTATCTCTTTACATTGGGTGTAATTGCCTAACTATTTTAGACGGTGTACACCCGACGGGACGGTATACAATCCTCCACATCAGTAGCCACCCGAAATGTTGAGGTACACCAAAGTAGTGTTCTGGACTCTTCTCCATCAAAAGAAACGGACTTCGATGTCACCTTTGAAAGCAGATTTTCCGGAAAAATAGAAAAAATCACGGACGATTTTTTTAGGAAGATGTCCTACAGGCAAGGCTGGGCAAATTACTTTACACTGAGTAATTAAAATACTTTCACAAGTTACAACAAACTCAGTAATTAAAATACAAATTACAATTACTTTGCTTTTGTAAATTGATAAATTTAATTTTATAAAATTCGTTTAGTGAAAAAACGTATCATTAAATCAACGATTATTAATATTTAGGTTTTATACTGATGGCTCTGGAACCATATCAGAATAAGCCTTGTAAAAATGTAAACAAGAAATTATAAAAACTGATGTAACTAAAATACAAATTACAATTACTTAGAATTTAAGTAATTAAAATACAAGATACTTTACTTTGGAATCGAGGGTTGGGTGGTTACTTTGAAATCGAGTAATTAAAATACAAGTTACAAATTGTAATTTGTATTTTATATACGTAGTTCAAATACATGTAATTCGTTACTGCCCAGCCTTGCCTCCACGGACAAATCAGGGCCAGAACAAAAAGGAGATCTACCTCGTTCGCCGAGAAGCATTCAAGTTAGGCAGCCGAGGCGGGGTACTAGAGCCGATTGTAATAGCGGGAGTGATTCCGATTCCGCTAGAGACACCTCCACTAGGAATCCGCAAAGAACTGTTCGCAACCCCGTTGTCCACCGCAGTGTACGGAGACGCACGGATCCAACCAAGTGGAAAATCTACTTTTCAGGAAAAGAGGTGGCAAAGGTATGGACAACGTACAAGATTTCATCATGCGGTTGGAGGAACATGCTTACCAGGAAATATCGAGAATCATGAATTGGTTACCCTTACGCGTAACTTCGTATCTGGGGTGGCAGAAAAGTGGTACTACATATTTTTACGCAAAAATAAAGGAGTATTCTGGAGAAGTATGAAGAAGGCACTATTAGAACGATTTAGTAGCCTTGAAACCGAAAGGCTCAACGGCGATACATGCGCGGACGAATACAGGAGCATAAAGAATCGTTTAACGATTTCATTTTGGAGATCGAGATGGCTAATAGCTGACTTTCGAATCCTCTGCCAGAAGACGAGATTCTGGATATCGTACTCGATAACATGAACCCTGCTCTGAAGAACGCAACTCAGAATAAGGACTTTAATTGACTAGAGGATTTAAGGAATGTTTGTGCCAACTACGAGAAACTGTGGGCTACCTCAGGTTACGACTCTCGTAAATTAATCGAGAGTCGCCCTAGACGTCCCCGAATAGTAGAAGAAGTAGCCATTAATGATCCGGCTATCTCGGAATTATGTTCCACAGAACAGTTTCATTCCACCATGGAACCCGATCAGTCCATCTATCACCCTAATGAGGACGAAGAACTACAGAACGTAAATGCAATTGAACGTCGGGCTCCATATCTAGTTTGCTGGAATTGTAAAGATATGGGCCACTCGTTTTTCAAATGTCCAGTCGGAAAAACCCACGAATTTTGTTATGGATTGGCTGGGAAAAAAGTGGACGACTGCAATGTCAAAAGCGACAAATGGGAAACCAACAGCCGAACGCGCACCAATCTGGGGACGCGCGTTCGGAGAGACCGAAAAACCTCAGAGCGACCCTCCCTCAGGTAAATGTGACCTCACCGTCACCATCAGCAATACAACCAACTCAGTAACGCCTCAACCCTCACCCATAAATAAACGCCTCGACCGATTTAACAACTAATGGGAGAGGAAAAGGACTTTTAGACATAAGTGCAGTGTAGCAACCTTGACGAAATTCAAAGATTACGATCCACGTCTATAATGTAAAATATTAATTAATGCTCACTCCAAGCTATAGGATTATTAGATAGTGGAGCGAGTATAAGTGTGTTGGGGAAAGGAAGTGAGGAATTTATTAGTTCTCTCAAGGCGCCAATATCCAAGATAAATTCCACTCTACAAACGGCGGATGGTTTATGTAATACCGTGCTGGGATACGTGACACTGTCAGTTAACTACCTACAGAAAGGTAGGCTTTTTTGGTCTCATTGAGAATGCTGCTCAACTTGTTTGTCCCTTGTACGCAGTTATTCGTATGTGAACTTTGTGAGTTTCTGAGATTTGAATTTAAATGTCGAGAGTGGTTCAGCCAGTTTCGACAAAATATGAAAAAGGATATTTTTGAAAGTCCAGAAACTGCAAGGTAAAGTCGTCCTCAGTTACACAGACACCATACAAACATTTCATGAAAGAGAAATTTTCTGCAGGTTCCACGCCAGTAATATTAATACCAGATAGTGAGCAATAGGATTGTTTATATGAAAAATTCCTCAAAAAAATGTAAATGGTTTGCAAAGATTTTTAAAAATTGACCTAAACTTAGAGCCAAATGTAACGATTCTATAAAAAAAAAACGTATAAGAAAAAAGCGCAGAAGAAAAAAATACACCCGAAGAAATGCACCTAAAAAAACACACTAACATCGGACAAAAAACGCACATAGAAGATGTACCAAGAAAAAAGGGTACTAGTAAAAAATCGCACAAGAAAAAAACGCACAAGAATCAACGCAGAAGAAAAAAATATGCCGGAGAAAAAACGCACAAGAATCAACGCACAAGAATCAACGCAGGAGTAAAAAATTCACCGGAAAAAACGCATAAGATAAAAGGGCACAAGAAGCAAAGGGCATAAGAAAAAAAATTGTGTGTGTCAGCTCCAACGCACGATTGGAGTTTACTCCTTCAAATTGACTGTCTAAATAGGCACAAAAAAGGATTACTAGTCTAAGAAAAAGATTAATACCATATCAAATGGTAAATAAACGAATCAATGAAAATACCTAAATAATGTATTTTTATTCTATTTCTATTTACATTTATTACGACTATTCGGTAAAGTATTATACATCAAACATTTTACAAAAATAGATTTGAAATATTATACATGAATATATCATTAGGAAGGTTGATAAATTATTTTTATTATCATCTAAGTTATTATTACTATTTTACATATTAATTAGATCAATAGTGCTGTCGTTATTAATTACTGTGACAAGAGGCTTACGGTAACTGAAATACGACACATGAACGTTGGTAGATATGTGGTTCAAAAATCTTGAAAATACCGCATCAATGGTTGTATCATACCTCGTTGTCCCCAATGTTCTATCGGAAATAATGTCTAAATTAAGTTCGGATTTTAAAAACTGTATTAATCTCAATCCGTCATCTTTATTAAAGCCGATATTAAAATCGCCGCTAAGTATGAGTGGAAGTACATGATACTGTTACTTCAGTAGTTTTGATCCACTTTCTGTATAAGCTAACTGTTTAATTCTGGAAAAAGAAGCATAATTCATATCCGCATCAACGGCGGTCAATTATTCAGCAGCAGTCAAATTGTTCCATTACAATTTATGAATTCCAGTGTAATGATGACATCCAGGATTGTAACCTAAAATCAAAAAAAGAATACACAAAGAATCGTTTGATTATAAATATAATTACCATTTATACTTATCTGAATTCATTGTACATCAGACGCTTCTTTATTCCTATAATTTGTTAGCTGAAATTGTAAGGATAATATTTAGTTTAAATTTAGTTTTATATAGATTCATTTAACTTACCACCACCGCTTTTATTTGTTTACTTATTGTTTTGACAGTTCCAATTTGGGTACAAGCCGTGAATTATTATATTAGGTATGATGGTACACGTTCAAAACTTGTACTAAAATTGTATATTGGTCAAATAAGTTTATAATATCTGTCACCAGATGCACTTTATATAGTTTTTAGGAAATTTTCCGAAAAATCATTGCATTGTATAAATTGTCACTCTATAAAAACGTTTTATTCTGTAAGCATCAGAAAAACATTACCTAACCTAAAAATAAAATTATTTATGTGAAATAAAATTAAAGTGAATAAATTATTTTGCTTAAATAATTACCTATTATACTTACCGTGTATAATTTTGGAGAATATACTTACCGTGTATATTCTTACAACCAAACCAAGTGTAATTAGTCGCCAAACGATAATTACCACCTGTATTTTTGATTACAATCAAAGGTACAACAAAGGTAATTGCTTTGTACCTAAAAGTAATTACACATAAAATTGGTCCTTCGAGCCGGATCTTTCGAGATTCAACCAGTGTTCGCCGAAGAAATACAAACACGCTCAACCAAAGCAACAATTTGAGATAAAATCCCGCAATTATAAGCTTAGTAATTCCGATTATCTAACGGGATACGGGTTACATACCGTATTTGTTCCAGAACATTTTAATCAAGGTCACACGTGGTCAAGCAGACATTTTGATATTCTGGGAGTTTGCGAGTGAATTTTTTTTTGTTTGAGTGTTGTGCTATAATAGTGAAATTGTGAAACCAAATGGAAGCGTTATTAAAAAGGAAGTCTGTCATCAAGGGACAATTTACTAAGTACGCTACTTTCATCAACCTAAAAGGGAAAGATGCTACAGTAGAAGATCTGAATGTTCGCTTATCAAAAACTCTAGAAATTTATAAGCAGTTCGTGGCCGTAGAAGATCAAATATTTACGATTGATAACAGTGTGGCATCTGAAATGGATTTAATTGATGAAATGTATTTCCCGCTTGTATCCAAAATCCAAAGTTTAATTAGGAAACAAACTTTATTGCCAATAGCGCAAGCAGATGGCGAGGATGCAGCTAATGTTACAGCCAACACAAGCCAATATTTCCGATCGGATTTTAAGTTACCCCGTTTAAATCTTCCTGTGTTTGATGGAAACGTGAAGCAATGGCAGTCATTTTATGACATATTCGTGTCAACGGTGCACGATAATATCAGTTTATCTCCAGCACAAAAATTTAAATATTTGCTTGGTCAGTTAAGAGGTGCCGCATATACTTCCCTCTGCCATTTTCGGGTAGATGATGCCAATTATTATGAAGGATTGAAACGGCTTGTACAAAAGTACGATAAGAAGAAGCCAATAGTCGAGACATACATTCGTGATTTTCTAGCAACACCGAAGTTCAATAAGGCAACAGCTAACAACATAATGAAGTTACATGATACCATAGACGAAACAGTGCGCGGATTAAAATCGCTTGGTCCAGATGCAACAAATCGGGACCCATGGATACTTCTACTAGCTACCGACAAACTAGATGAGGAAACAAGACGTATATGGAAGTATGAAAGCGCAAACGTAGATTTTCCAACAATTCAAATGCTACTCGAATTTTTAAATAAACGAATGGATGCATTAGTCGATACAGTTGCAGATCATGTCCAGATGAAGAGCAATTACAATAATCAAAGGTACCCCACAACCAAATCGTACCACACTGCAGTTCAATTACCTAGCTGTCCATTATGCAACAGTCAACATAAACTATTTGATTGCATGAAATTCCGAGAATTCTCTGTAACGGAACGTCGAGATTTTATATCCAAAGCCAACCGATGCTTTAACTGCCTCAGCCAAGGGCATGTTGTAACAAATTGCCGAACCACCAAACATTGCCAGAAGTGCCCAAGACGGCATAACACGTTGCTTCATTTTGTACCGGAAACACCTATTCCAGTGGCTAACCATATATGTTCATCCCCAGTCGAAAGTGCAGTAACTACAGAAAAGGTTTCAACCGCAGTAAATTTGCATCTAATCGAGAACCCAAAAGATGTGTCAACTTTTCTGTCACCATCGTCAACTAATCCAACAGTACCTATTCTACCAACAGCTTGTGTTGAGGTAGAAGACAAATATGGCAATTGGGTTAAGGGACGAGCATTGTTGGACTCAGGCTCAACACATTCCTTCATTACCGATAGTTTTCTCAATTTATTGAAGATTCCACGCCATAAATCGGACATGAAAATCCGCACGCTTAATAGTACTGAAGCTGGATGTTCAAAGGGAGTGTGTGTGTTAAAACTTAGATCAAATATCGACCATGATTATCAGATACCGATAGAAGCATTAATTATACCATCCATTACGTCGTATTTACCAGTTCAACCTACAAATCTTCGACTTGAGGAAGTCGATAAGTATAGACCGTTAGCTGACCCAACTTTCAATACCCCAAGCAAAATTGACCTGTTATTGGGATGTGAACCATTTTTCCATTCACTTGAGGTCGGGTCAAAGCACAGTGAGCAAAGGAGCACCTTTGCTATAAAGTCCAAATTTGGCTGGATAATCGCAGGCAATATACCAGCAAATTCCAAAGGTACCAAACCTGTCGTCAATGCAATACAGCCAATAAACTCCGTTGAGATGAGTGATACATCTCGTGTTGAAGCACTAATCGAACGATTCTGGAGAATCGAAGAGATTGTAGCTGTAAACCCGCTAACGTCCGAAGAAAAGGAGTGCATTGAATTATTCAACAATACAACAAACATTGATGATAATAAAATAACCGTTTGTTTACCATTCAAGCATATACCACCAACCATCGGAGAAAGTTATTCACAAGCAGTCAAAAGATTCTACGCATTAGAACGTCGTCTACAGGCGGACAGTCGATTAAAAGCAGCTTACCATGAATTTTTGGAAACCTATTTGAAGTTAAATCATATGGAACTAGTACCGAAAGATGAATTGGATAAAGCACATAATTTAATATTTTATTTACCTCATCACCCTGTGCTGAAAGAGTCAAGCAGCACAACAAAGGTGCGCGTAGTATTTGACGCCTCCGCCAAATCAAGCAGCAGCCACTCTCTCAATGACAACCTGATAGTTGGACCGACTATACAAGATAATTTAATAAACATACTCATCCGATTCCGTAAGCACGAGTATGTATTTTCGGCCGACATTGAGAAAATGTTCCGGCAAATTTCAATTTCGAAGAAGGATAGTGATTATCATCGCATTGTGTGGAGAGCTGATCCCAAGTCAGAGTTAATTCAGTATCGGTTAAAAACCGTAACCTACGGTACCGCTTCAGCACCATTTTTAGCAACTGCTGCACTGCATTATTTAGCCGATCAGTTTGGTGACACATTTCCAAAGGCTAGTGCAATCCTGAAGTCGGACTTCTATATGGACGATTTGATGTCTGGATCAGACAATTTAGTTTCCGCGCTTATCTTACAAAAGGATTTAATCAGCTTATTGAAACTAGGCGGTTTCAACATTCGTAAGTGGTCCGCTAATCATCCTCAATTGCTCGAAAACATACCCATTGAGAGTCGCGAATTGTCATCCTGGGAAATCACAGATAGTCAGATGATATCTGTGCTTGGAATAAAGTACAATCCAATACACGATTACTTCTTCTTCAAAATCAATTTATCGTCAGCAAACCAATTTACCAAAAGATCATTTCTATCAGAGATCGCCAGAGTTTATGACCCGTTGGGTTTACTGTCACCAGTCACAGTGGGATTAAAAATACTGTTTCAATCTCTTTGGCTGCATGGCATTACTTGGGATGATGAGTTACCACCACATATATTAGACAAATACCTGCTAATACGTAACCAATTGAATCTACTAACCGAAGTAAGATTTTCGAGATGGTTGTGTATCACCGAGCAACAAGTGGAGCTTCACGGATTTGCCGATGCATCCTTGGATGCATATGCCGCAGTCATATATTTGCGTTCAATTCAGAATGGCCAACCTAAGGTCAACCTACTTATTGCAAAAACTCGAGTTACTCCAATTAAAGTCATAAGTATTCCAAAACTCGAGCTAAACGCTGCAACATTATTAGTTCAATTATTAAAGATTGTACTAACATCTCTCAATTTGCCGAGAGAACCTAACATTTTTCTATATTCAGATTCTACAATCACGCTGCAGTGGCTATCCAAACCGCCAAAATTGCTGAAAACGTTCGAGGCCAACCGCGTCTCCGAAATAATGATGACAACCAAGCTTAGCCAGTGGTATTTTATTCCAACCGAAGACAATCCAGCAGATTATGCTACTCGTGCTATGAAGCCACAAGAATTTGTAAATAACTCAACGTGGATTAATGGTCCAAAATTCTTGCACGAAGTCCAGATCCAACCTATAAAGTTACCGATAACCGAGACGTTAACTAATTTTGCAAAAGTCCAACCAAGTTTTGGCATTATCAGTAACCTAACCGCCAAATACTCTAATTGTCGTACAATGTCTCATGTTTTAGCCTATATTCTACGGTATAAAGAGAGGTTAACCAGAAAATCAACCCGAGTACAGCAGAAAAATTTAACATTAGAAGAGATTTCTAATGCCGAATCTATGATATATCGTTTCGTTCAGCAAGAAACATATAATGCAGATATACACTTATTGTCGAGGGGACAACCACTACAAAATAATTCTAAAATTTTAACATTTCATCCGTTTATAGATGACAAAGGTGTTCTCCGAGTGGGAGGACGTTTGAAATACGCCAACGTAGACCTAGATACGAAACATCCGATATTGCTGCCAAGTAACCACGTAATCACTCAGAGAATAGTCATCGAAACGCATTACAAAAATTTGCACTCTGGGCAAAAGATGACCAACACAATCTTGAGGCAAAGATTCGCTATACCACGAGCCAAAAACCTAATACGACGCATTATCCATTCGTGCTTCATATGTCGACGCTACAGGGCTCAACAGCAGCAGCAGCTGATGGGGCAGCTTCCCTCTTGCAGAGTCAATCCATCTGTAAGACCATTCATCGAAGTTGGCATCGACTTAGCAGGTCCATTCTCACTAAAAACATTTCGAGGTCGTGGAGCGAAATCGTTTAAGTCCTACATCGTGATATTTGTGTGTATGGCTACCAAAGCCACATCAATCGAGATCGCCACCGACCTGAGTACCGACACCTTTCTGGCAGCGTTGAAACGATTCTGTGCAGTGAGAGGCCTACCTAAACATATTCATTGCGATAATGGTACAAATCTAGTGGGAGCTAAGCGACAAATTCAAACGTTTTACAACCAATATCTTAATGAAATGCAGGAAAATCAACTTCAAGCTTGGTGTTCCGATAATAAAATAAATTGGCATTTTATTCCTCCGGCTACCCCTACATTTGGAGGTTTGTGGGAATCGTCCGTCAAATCGTGCAAACATCATTTACGTCGCGTGATTGGTGAAACACAATTAACGTACGAGGAATTCTTAACATACATTAAACAAATTGAATCATTGTTGAATTCGAGGCCACTAGTAGAGGTGCAAGATGACGATTGGAATCCCTTAACACCGGCACATTTTTTGATATTTCAACCGCTTACCATGATACCAGAACCAGATCTTCAAATGTTAAAAATATCTCATTTGAGTCGATGGCAGCTCATACAACAGCTGCTCCAAGGATTTTGGAAGCAATGGTCACAAGAATATGTGACTTCTCTCAACAAATGTTACAAATGGCATACCGAAAACCGACAGTTCAAAATTGGAGATATGATTTTACTGCGTGACCAGAACCTACCACCTACCAAATGGCCGTATGCGCGAATATGTGACATACATCCCGGTGATGACAACATAGTGAGAGTCGTATCTGTAAAACTTCCAAACGGTAACATACTAAAACGACCAATCTACAAATTATGTTTAATTCCAAGAATTGACTCCGATGAGTCAAAGGCGGCGGAATGTTTAATTCTGGAAAAAGAAGCATAATTCATATCCGCATCAACGGCGGTCAATTATTCAGCAGCAGTCAAATTGTTCCATTACAATTTATGAATTCCAGTGTAATGATGACATCCAGGATTGTAACCTAAAATCAAAAAAAGAATACACAAAGAATCGTTTGATTATAAATATAATTACCATTTATACTTATCTGAATTCATTGTACATCAGACGCTTCTTTATTCCTATAATTTGTTAGCTGAAATTGTAAGGATAATATTTAGTTTAAATTTAGTTTTATATAGATTCATTTAACTTACCACCACCGCTTTTATTTGTTTACTTATTGTTTTGACAGTTCCAATTTGGGTACAAGCCGTGAATTATTATATTAGGTATGATGGTACACGTTCAAAACTTGTACTAAAATTGTATATTGGTCAAATAAGTTTATAATATCTGTCACCAGATGCACTTTATATAGTTTTTAGGAAATTTTCCGAAAAATCATTGCATTGTATAAATTGTCACTCTATAAAAACGTTTTATTCTGTAAGCATCAGAAAAACATTACCTAACCTAAAAATAAAATTATTTATGTGAAATAAAATTAAAGTGAATAAATTATTTTGCTTAAATAATTACCTATTATACTTACCGTGTATAATTTTGGAGAATATACTTACCGTGTATATTCTTACAACCAAACCAAGTGTAATTAGTCGCCAAACGATAATTACCACCTGTATTTTTGATTACAATCAAAGGTACAACAAAGGTAATTGCTTTGTACCTAAAAGTAATTACACACTAACAATGTCTCATGAATGAAATCTATTACATGACAATAATGTGATTACCGTTAGGCAAAGTACATCTCGCTGCACATATGTCTCCCAAATTAGAATGTGTTTGGCTAAAGTGTTGGGCATTCCTTAAGAAAGTATCATTATTGCCAGTAAGTACATGATGTGAATCGTTAACATTTTGATACATGCTGACCCCGCCCCCTCGAGTAATGTCAGGTCGTCGATATTGTGAAATACATCTGAAATTTTCAATTTCAACCGATTCCTCATTGCAAAGCCATGTTTCCGATAAAATTAAAATATTTGCTTTCTGTATAATGTTATCTCGGAGATCACGTGCATGCGCCTGGAGACTTTGGCAATTAAGCGAGAAGAGAATCATATTTCCTTCATTTATTTTATTGAGTATAACCTGATCAATTGTTGTAAGATTAACAGTAGAAAGCCTGATAAATTCTTAGCGTAAAACAAGCATTGTTACGTTCCGTTGTCTACCATGATAAAAACGTGGACGGTTATCAGTAGAAACAATATGAAGGCCTTCTTGAGACGTCACCCTGGATAAGGCCAGGTAGACCAAAGGTTGCGAATGTGTCTTGTTGTATTTGTACACAATTTCATCAAATGTTCCTCCTTGCGACTTGAGGCACTGATTGAGAGGCACTGTTTCAGATCTACGGTTGATAGGAACGAATTCTCTACTGATTCCTTTTGCGTTCGCATAACCAACCATTTTTCCACGAGCTTTAACACCAACGCCGTTTGGAAATAGAAGCCAAACTGCAGTACTTCATTTTGAGCACCCAACTCAACATATGACAATTTACCAACCGCTCCATTGGCTAAACCATCAGCGACATCGATGTTGGTTGTTATCATGTATGGCTTATCTACAACGAAAATAATTTCGTAGGGTAATCCTCCTATGTCGATTGTACTGAGCTTATGAAGCTTCTCTCTAGCAGCTCTTTCTTTTTCGCGATCACCGTCACATCCTATTACTTCGTCATAGGCAATTGAATTTAACATTTCATTAGATGAACTCAACATTTTTAAATTATAAGTATCAACTGAATGGTTGTCATTGTTGTTTGCAACTGTTGTTCATCCAATTGATCTCCATTACCTATCTTTGTCAACAGTGATGAGAATTCAGCATTTTCTTGTCGCATGACTTCATTTAATTCATAAAAAGCAATTCCTCTCCATAATTGCTGACCATCGATTCGCTCTACTTTTTGTTTCCAAATGGGAGTAGCTCTAACAAGTGGCAGTTGCCTCAAATCACCAATGAGAATTATATGTAATCCACCAAAAGCAGCATCAAAATTGCCTGTTATTTCTTTTAGTCTTAGATCAATACGTTCTAACATTTCACCCCCGATCATGCTGATTTCATCAATCAGTATCATCTTGACGTATTTGAAAAAAGTTCGATATAAGCCTTTGACCTCGTTTGATAATGGTGTTTGAAAACTCGAAAGAGTGATTTTGAATGCGGTGTGAACAGTCGTGCCTCCTATAGCAACTGCGGCCTTCCCTGTAGATGCACATGCAAGATAAGCGTTACAATAACCATTCGTATCAGTAAATCGATTACAAATTTCCATAATAAGTTTAATTAGGAATGTTTTCCCACATCCAGCAGGACCAGTTAAAAATAATTCTTGTGTCTCCATCAAGTTATCTTTCTTTTTCCATATTGCTCCGACCTTATTCATCGTCGCTGCTACTACGTCATCGTTGTCTCTTGAATGAGGATCATGAAGAAAGTGTTGATATGGATCAGGAATATCCTCGACATAAACCTAATTTCGATGATCCTGTGAATCATTGAGCTCAATTTCTTGATGACATAATCGCGCACAAATTTCCATAGTTTTGGCAATATCTAAATTAGATTCGAATTCTTTTCTTCGTTCCATTATAATGGCTTCATTTTCATCAAAAATACGTAGAAGCGAGTTTTTTTATAGCATGTGAAAGTATGCTTATGAGTTTGAAGTTTTATATGTCCGGAAGATTCTGATGAACTTACTGAGATAAGAGAATTAATTAAGGCAATCGCTTCTTCATAGTTCGCCCCCAACGCATCCTTAGGTGCATTATCCAACCATAATAATAAATGGGCGTGTGGACTACCCCTATGTTGGAATTCAATGCGTTTGAAGTAATTAAGAACTCTATATTTTCCAAACGGACTTACTTTCTTCGATTGTAAAATTACCATGATGATATTAACCAAGGTTGTTTTTTTGAAAGTAATTTAATGTTTCAATCTGCTCATTCGTCAGTATTTCTCCGTTATTATTAAGTTTATGAAGAAGCTTTAAAAGATGCGACCAGCCTATTTCATTAGCGCTGATCGTCAAAAACATCGTTGGTTTTCCCAACTGGCGCATCATTGCAAATAGATCCCGCTTACGCGCTGACCAATAAGCTGTAGAATTAGGTATCGATTTCATAAAAGCTAAGTTGCTCTCTAAACAGGTGTTAATATAATGTTCAGATAAAACTTGCTCTTTAGAAATATTGTTGTTCGTGCCGATATGTTTGAACCCAATCTTTAAGCCATCACAAATTCTTATTCGCAATATCTTCATCGCAGTGTAAAGAAGTTTATTTGGTGTCACTCCCCTCCTATCAGAACGACGCAACTCACTGGTTGGAATACACGAAATTGTCCTAAGTAAATGGCTGGAAACTATAATTCCTCTGCATATTTATCAAACAGTAAACTCATTGGAGTTTTGTTTTCACCTGGAGCGATGTGAAAGAATCTATCTTCGTTCAACATAAGAGATTGCTGTTGTGCTATAAGACTTTCATCAATTGTAATGTGCTCACTTAATTCATCAATATGTATTCGCGTTTGTGCAGAGTCAGGGTCAACAGGTATGATGTGATCTGCAGAATCGGTGTAATTAATTATCATGTTATCATTAGTTGTGAACCAGGAATCATCTACTTTGATATCAAAATACTTATATAAAGGTGTCTGGACCAGATATGTTAACCATTGTTTGATGACAGATCTTCTAACCAGCCCATGAAGATAACTCGTTCTATGAATAAGCTTTTTCTTGATGTGTACATTAATACAAAAATCTTCTTCTTCACCATCTAGTGGCCTGGGTAAAAGCTTTATCATTATTGTTAACTGAAACAGGTACATTAATTATTTGCCCGGTTATAGCGAACTGACCGTTAAAATGCCGCAATCTACGTATCTGCATAAAAGGGTGTCGCGGTGATATAAATCGTTCAGCAAAGATGTCTAATTCTGGTAAGTACGCTGGTCTATCTGGATATTTAAAACCATTGAAGGTTGCCAAAGACGGGATTTTGCCATTTTTAACACTGACATTGCAAGTCTTGCACATCTTGACGTCAGCAACGTTAGTACTAAACAAAAAAATGTTGTGTTGTTGTATTAGTTAAATAAATTATAAAAAATAAAATTTCGACATACCGTAATTTGTTTCAGAAGATTTTCAACTTCATGTCGTCCAGTTTTCAGATCATTTAAAAACCATAGACGATCACAAACATTACAGACGTGACCAAAATCATTTATTTTCCACGAACATCTTTTGGAATAGTTTATACGCTGATCGACGCAAACGATAGCCGCGAATATGGATGACTTGAATTATCTTCTGCTAGTAAAATCTCATCTAAATTGAAATCATCTTCATTATCAATTTGTTCATCTTCAATGACTGACTCTGCATACTCGCTATCATCACCATCATGAAGATTTTGCGGTTGTATCGACTCATTAAAATCTCTATTTTCTATTTATTGATTCAATATCTGTTGTATTTCATCATTGGACAAGTATGGAGACTGTATGGATTGGCTTGGAAGTTGGCGGATTTCATCGAAATTATCAACTTCTGTTGAACGTTGTTTCAGTCTATTCAATGGACGATTGTATTTACTCGATACCTTGATACTTTCTTCAGCTTTTCGTTTTCTATTCGATGGGATAGATGGTACAGTTTTGATGACTGCTTCATGCTGTATGATGGTGGGTCCCATATCAGGACTTGATGGCGCCAACTGTGCAGTAATTGCGGGTACGACGGACTTGGACGGATTTTGTTCTCCACTCATTAATTTTTTTTTAGTCTGTACGTTCGCTGTTTCTCGGCTGAAGTTTTTGGAGGTGGTTTAGATTTTTTGCTGTTTATTTGTTTATGCATATTTCTCAGATCACTATTTATGTGGTTGGGCATCTAGCTGTTTTAAATTTTCATGGAGCTTTGAATCAAATTTTACATACAAATTATCCAGTTTGTGGATAGGGAGGGTATTCAAGTTTGTGGTTAAGTTTTCCTGTGGGTATATTTTCAACAATAAATTGTTAGACAATTTTAAAATAGTCTATTTCACTACTTTAAATTTTATTTATTAGGATATTAAGCGCATAAGAATCAACGCAGAAGAAAAAAATATAAAGGAGAAAAAACGCACATAAAAAAACTCAAAAGAATGAACGCAGAAGTAAAAAATACAAGATGCGCAAGAAAACAACCGCAAGAAAAAGGCGCACAAGAAGACAAACGCAAGAAAAACCGCACAAGAATCAGCGCAGAAGTAAAAAATACACCGGAAAAAACGCACATAAAAAAACGCACAAGGATCAGCGAACAAAAAAGAAAAAACGCATTACAAAAATATTTGGATTCGATGTCTAATATTTTTAATAGGAATCAAAAATTCGACCAATCAAACACAGATCAAAGAGGTTTAATCTTCATTATCGCTTCTTTCAGTTCTTCCACGAATGTAAGAATTATTTCGCAAAAAAATATTGCGAGAGGTATAGATTTATTTAATTTCGTGGACCTAAGGTAACATATTTTCGTTATTACCATGGCAGGGCTTCTACAAGAGTTTGAATAGATGATTTGAAGCGTCTTCTTAAGTTTTTTCAGAAGTAATAAACTTTTCAAAACTGAACGCGTTGAATTTTTATATTTTAATTGTGGATAAAGAAATAAAACCCCATAAAACCAAATATTTAGAACACCACAATCTTTGCTATCCATAGCTCTAATTGGGTATCGGTTACAAAATTCGAACTTACAGACCAAGAGAAAAATTTAAAAATTGATGTCTTTGAACGTGTGTGCAAGGAACTAGCAGAAACATCATGAAGCAAGAATCAGATTTCATGATTAATAGTATTAAACGCACCAATAAATTAATCCCCTTAAATTCATACCGTAAAGCACAGGGAGCTCAGCGGTAGCAAGTTAGATAACAGTAGTGTATGAATAGGTAAATGGCTCTCTGAGTAGTACTCTCTTAGAACCTTCAAAAATTGCGACCTACAATAATCTCGAAATAAAATGTAAATGAAAAATTATCAAAACCCCACTAAATTTTAAAAAAGAGTTATTTGGTATGGGTGATTCCATAAAGGTTTTGAATTTATTTGATAAGACAGATAGTCTTGAACTAATGGAAACACAAATATTGAATCATTGGAAATAAACTACTTTTACCAATCAACGCCACATTTTTGAAATGCCCGTTCTAATTCCACCAAACATAGCACTTAGTAATCAAAACACAAAAAACCCAGCTTTAAAAATTAAATTTTTATTTTTCCAAACAAAAACACATTTAACGTTTAATAATCAAAATTAATTAAACAAAAAAACAAAAAAATCAAATCAAATAAAATTAAAAATGTATTCTCTTTATTTCACTCAGGATTAAAACTAAATTTTAAAATAAATTAAAACACAAACAATAATGACCAATTATAAATAAATAAATAAAAAAAAATTACAACTAAATTTATAAATATATTAGACAAAACAAAATTTAAATTATATACTGGAAAATTATTTATATTTAAGTTAAATTAAATAAATTAATTAAAAAAAAAAAAATTAAATAAAACTAAAAAAACTTAATTTAAATAAATAAATAAATAAAACTGAGCTTTATGTACTATACTAAAACCAAAACTATTACATATAACTATAAATTATATATTTATAAACAAAATTATTTATATTGCCTATCAAGCTTTAATATAATTATAATAAAATTAATTATTTGTATAATGTGGAAAGTACCTTAATTGTTCATTAATGTATAAACAAACCCAAAAAAAAAAAAAAATAATAATTATGTTTTGTTACAAATTCTAGCTTTAAAATGATTGTTTATGCTCTATTATTTATTTATTTATATTCTAAATATATAAGAGTTATGTAATTTAATTAAAATTTAGTTTCAATTTCTTGTAAAAACAAAAATTTATTACAAAAACCAAATTTAACAAAAAAAGGGTAAATAAATTAGTTTTTTTGGGTTTTTAAAATAAAAACAAATATTTAATTCTGGTCCAAAACGCCAATATGAATCCGTAAAAAAAAAACCCAAAATTTAATAATTATATTAAATTTAAATTATAATTAATTAATTAAGCGCCGATAAAAAATCGATCGAAAAATACTACCACTACACAAAAAAAAAGAATATTCCGTGACTTAATCCCATTATAAACACATAACATAAAATTCTATATTTTAATTTAATTAAAAAAAAATCTTTAAATAAATTACATTTTATAAAAAAATAACGTATTCACACACGTCTCGACTACAATCCCACCAAAGCTACTAAAATATTTATATCAAACCACTAAATAACATTTATCATATAATATAAAATAATAGCTAAATCATAAATAAAAAATTAAAATTTAAAAAATATTAAATAGCATAAACTAAATAAATAATAAATTAAGTATTTAAAATATGATGATGGTTCGACACATCACAAAACCAAATTATAATCAAAAAGAGGTGAAAATTATAAAAAAAAAATATAAAAAAATATTACAATTAATTAATTACAAAAATACACAAAAAAAAAAAAATACTAAAATTAAATTAATAAAACATAAAAAAGAGACAAAAAATAAAATTAATGTAATTGTTTGTATCTGTTTGTAACAGCGGAATAAAAAGAAACTATAAATTAAATATGAAAAATTATAAATTGTTTTATTTGCTCGATCATAGATGTTCAGCATTAATTATTTTAGTTACAGAAAGTAATTTATTAACAGCTTCTGGTCCTTCTCAAGCAGTTTGTAGGCAAATCATACTAATTGCCCTACTTCCAAGGATTTCTAGGGAATCTCATCAAGTACGCCTTTCATCCGGTCTACGTAAACCTGGTTCAGGCCTTTGGATCTCCAGTTAATAGTAGACCTTAGGTTCGATTGCTATCGCATATAGATCGCATTTTTAAAAACACGCTTCACTTTGCAATGGCATTTCCGACCGATGATGATTTGCATCTGTGCCCAAAATAAAGGAACACGTTTTGTAGGTACTACCATTTGAAAACGCCATTTTTTAAAAAGCGGAATTAATGGTAAACTAGGAAAAATACTTATTATGGTTCGACTCTTGGGTTTAAATACACTTAGTTTTGTTTGTGCCTATACTACTGTAAACACAAAATATTCCGTTTTGAAATATTCTAGAAAATGGAGATTTCCATTCTAATTTTAATATTAAATCTCCAATTTCCAGTTAATTGTAAATTTTAATGTTCGTTTTCAAGCAAAAATATTTTTTCTAATACGGTAATAACTAACTAAAATGGGAAAGAGTGAGCCCTGCGCTTTTTTTAATGTGGTTTAAATTTCTGTGATGTGTGATTTGAAAATGTACGCATACAAAATTCAATTACGATATGTGAAGTACGGCTCGGACATAAAACTGATTTCCGAACAAACTGGACGTAAAATTTGACATCTGTCTTAGAAAAGGGATCCTGAGGCCCTATTCTCGGATTTCCACATCCATTTTCCACATGCGGAAATCTGTCAAAATTCATAAAAACTTTAGGAAATTTAAATTCCTGTGTTACGAAAAATCAATTTCTGAGTAAATGGCTGGAAATTATAGATCGATCTTAATGAAAATAAACATATCTATTACAGGCCCCAAGACCAATCATTTGTGCTATCAATTGAACCACAATACCGAATTTAAGTTTTTTCCTCCAAAAATTCATGGCCTAAAGCCTTGGTGATTTCTAAGAAAAATCAAATTGTGAGTAAATGGCTGGAAATTATAGATCGATCTTAATGAAAGTAAACATATCTATTACGGGTCCCGAGACCAATCATTTGTGCTATTAATTGAACCACAATTCCGAATTTCAGTTTTTTCCTCCAAAATATAATAGCCAAAAGCCTTGGTGATTTCTAAGAAAAATCAAATTCTGATTAAATGGCTGGAAATTATAGATCGAACTTAAAGAAAGTAACCGTATCTATTACGGGTCCCGAGACCAATCGTTTGTGCTATTAATTGAACCACAATTCCGAATTTTAATTTTTTCCTCCAAAAATTCATGGCCTAAAGCCTTGGTGATTTCTAAGAAAAATCAAATTTTGAGTAAATGGCTAAAAATTATAGATCGATCTTAATGAAAGTAAACATATCTATTACGGGTCCCGAGACCAGTCGTTTGTGCTATTAATTGAACCACAATTTTTAGTTTTTTCCTCCAAAAATTCATGGCCTAAAGCCTTGGTGATTTCTAATAAAAATCATATTGTGAGTAAATGGCTGGAAATTATAGATCGATCTTAATGAAAGTAAACATATCTATTACGGGTCCCGAGACCAATCATTTGTGCTATTAATTGAACCATAATTCCGAATTTCAGTTTTTTCCTCCAAAAATTAATAGCCTAAAGCCTTGGTGATTTCTAAGAAAAATCAAATTGTGAGTAAATGGCTGGAAATTATAGATCGATCTTAATGAAAGTAAACATATCTATTACGGGTCCCGAGACCAATCATTTGTGCTATTAATTGAACCACAATTCCGAATTTCAGTTTTTTCCTCCAAAAATTAATAGCCTAAAGCCTTGGTAATTTCTAAGATAAATCAAATTCTGAGTAAATGGCTGGAAATTATAGATCCATCTTAATGAAAGTAAACATATCTATTACGGGTCCCGAGACCAATCGTTTGTGCTATCAATTGAACCACAATTCCGAATTTCAGTTTTTTCCTCCAAAAATTAATAGCCTAAAGCCTTGGTGATTTCTAAGAAAAATCAAATTGGGAGTAAATGGCTGGAAATTATAGATCGACCTTAATGAAAGTAAACATATCTATTACGGGTCCCGAGACCAATCGTTTGTGCTATTAATTGAACCACAATTTCGAATTTTAGATTTTTCCTCCAAAAATTCATGGCCTAAAGCCTTGATGATTTCTAAGAAAAATCAAATTGTGAGTAAATGGCTGGAAATTATAGATTGATCTTAAATAAAGTAAACATATCTATTACGGGTCCCGAGACCAATCATTTGTGCTATTAATTGAACCACAATTCCGAATTTCAGTTTTTTCCTCCAAAAATTCATGGCCTAAAGCCTTGGTGATTTCTAAGAAAAATCAAATTGGGAGTAAATGGCTGGAAATTATAGATCGACCTTAATGAAAGTAAACATATCTATTACGGGTCCCGAGACCAATCGTTTGTGCTATTAATTGAACCACAATTCCGAATTTTAGATTTTTCCTCCAAAAATTCATGGCCTAAAGCCTTGATGATTTCTAAGAAAAATCAAATTGTGAGTAAATGGCTGGAAATTATAGATTGATCTTAAATAAAGTAAACATATCTATTACGGGTCCCGAGACCAATCATTTGTGCTATTAATTGAACCACAATTCCGAATTTCAGTTTTTTCCTCCAAAAATTCATGGCCTAAAGCCTTGGTGATTTCTAAGAAAAATCAAATTGTGAGTAAATGGCTGGAAATTATAGATCGATCTTAATGAAAGTAAACATATCTATTACGGGTCCCGAGACCAATCATTTGTGCTATTAATTGAACCACAATTCCGAATTTCAGTTTTTTCCTCCAAAAATTAATAGCCTAAAGCCTTGGTGATTTCTAAGATTAATCAAATTCTGAGTAAATGGCTGGAAATTATAGATCGAACTTAAAGAAAGTAACCGTATCTATTACGGGCCATTAGACCAATCATTTGTGCTATCAATTGAACCACAATACCGAATTTTAGTTTTTTCCTCCAAAAATTAATAGCCTAAAGACTTAGTGATTCCAAGACCAATCATTTGTACTATCAATTGCACCACAATACCGAATTTTAGTTTTTTCCTCCAAAAATTAATAGCCAAAAGCCTTGGTGATTTCTAAGAAAAATCAAATTGTGAGTAAATGGCTGGAAATTATAAATCGATCTTAATGAAAGTAAACATATCTATTACGGGTCCCGAGACCAATCGTTTGTGCCATTAATTAAACCACAATACCGAATTTTAGTTTTTTCCTCCAAAAATTCATGGCCTTGGTGATTTCTAAGAAAAATCAAATTCTGAGTAACTAACTGGAAATTATAGATCGATCTTAATGAAAGTAAACATATCTATTACGGGTCCCGAGACCAATCGTTTGTGCTATTAATTGAACCACATTTCCGAATTTTATTTTTTTCCTCCAAAAATTCATGGCCTAAAGCCTTGGTAATTTCTAAGAAAAATCAAATTGTGAGTAAATGGCTGAAAATTATAGATCGATCTTAATGAAAGTAAACATATCTATTACGGGTCCCGAGACCAATCATTTGTGCTATTAATTGAACCACAATTCCGAATTTAAGTTTTTTTCTCCAAAAATTAATAGCCTAAAGCCTTGGTGATTTCTAAGAAAAATCAAATTCTGAGTAAATGGCTGGAAATTATAGATCGAACTTAAAGAAAGTTACCGTATCTATTACGGGCCCTTAGACCAATCATTTGTGCTATCAATTGAACCACAATACCGAATTTTAGTTTTTTCCTCCAAAAATTAATAGCCTAAAGCCTTAGTGATTCCAAGACTAATCATTTGTACTATCAATTGAACCACAATACCGAATTTTAGTTTTTTCCTCCAAAAATTCATGGCCTAAAGCCTTGGTGATTTCTAAGAAAAATCAAATTGTGAGTAAATGGCTGGAAATTATAGATCGATCTTAATGAAAGTAAACATATCTATTACGGGTTCCGAGACCAATGGTTTGTGCTATTAATTGAACCACAATTCCAAATTTTAGTTTTTTCCTCCAAAAATTCATGGCCTAAAGCCTTGGTGATTTCTAAGAAAAATCAAATTGTGAGTAAATGGCTGGAAATTATAGATCGATCTTAATGAAAGTAAACATATCTATTACGGGTCCGAGACCAATCATTTGTGCTATTAATTGAACCACAATTCCGAATTTCAGTTTTTTCCTCCAAAAATTAATAGCCTAAAGCCTTGGTGATTTCTAAGAAAAATCAAATTGTGAGTAAATGGCTGGAAATTATAGATCGATCTTAATGAAAGTAAACATATCTATTACGGGTCCCGAGACCAATGGTTTGTGCTATTAATTGAACCACAACTCCGAATTTTAGTTTTTTCCTCCAAAAATTCATGGCCTAAAGCCTTGGTGATTTCTAAGAAAAATCAAATTGTGAGTAAATGGCTGGAAATTATAAATCGATCTTAATGAAAGTAAACATATCTATTACGGGTCCGAGACCAATCATTTGTGCTATTAATTGAACCACAATTCCGAATTTCAGTTTTTTCCTCCAAAAATTAATAGCCAAAAGCCTTGGTGATTTCTAAGAAAAATCAAATTGTGAGTAAATGGCTGGAAATTATAGATCGATCTTAATGAAAGTAAACATATCTATTACGGGTCCCGAGACCAATCATTTGTGCTATTAATTGAACCACAATTCCGAATTTCAGTTTTTTCCTCCAAAAATTAATAGCCTAAAGCCTTAGTGATTCCAAGACCAATTATTTGTGCTATCAATTGAACCACAATACCGAATTTTAGTTTTTTCCTCCAAAAACGCATGGCCTAAAGCCTTGGTGATTTCTAAGAAAAATCAAATTGTGAGTAAATGGCTGGAAATTATAAATCGATCTTAATGAAAATAAACGAATCTATTACGGGCCCCAAGACCAATCATTTGTGCTATCAATTGAACCACAATACCGAATTTTAGTTTTTTCCTCCAAAAATGCATGGCCTAAAGCCTTGGTGATTTCTAAGAAAAATCAAATTGTGAGTAAATGGCTGGAAATTATAGATCGATCTTAATGAAAGTAAACATATCTATTACGGGTCCCGAGACCAATCATTTGTGCTATTAATTGAACCACAATTCCGAATTTCAGTTTTTTCCTCCAAAATAAAATAGCCAAAAGCCTTGGTGATTTCTAAGAAAAATCAAATTCTGATTAAATGGCGGGAAATTATAGATCGAACTTAAAGAAAGTAACCGTATCTATTACGGGTCCCGAGACCAATCGTTTGTGCTATTAATTGAACCACAATTCCGAATTTTAGTTTTTTCCTCCAAAAATTCATGGCCTAAAGCCTTGGTGATTTCTAAGAAAAATATATTGTGAGTAAATGGCTGGAAATTATAGATCGATCTTAATGAAAGTAAACATATCTATTACGGGTCCCGAGACCAATCATTTGTGCTATTAATTGAACCACAATTCCGAATTTCAGTTTTTTCCTCCAAAAATTAATAGCCTAAAGCCTTAGTGATTCCAAGACCAATTATTTGTGCTATCAATTGAACCACAATACCGAATTTTAGTTTTTTCCTCCAAAAATGCATGGCCTAAAGCCTTGGTGATTTCTAAGAAAAATCAAATTGTGAGTAAATGGCTGGAAATTATAGATCGAACTTAAAGAAAGTTACCGTATCTATTACGGGCCCTTAGACCAATCATTTGTGCTATCAATTGAACCACAATACCGAATTTTAGTTTTTTCCTCCAAAAATTAATACCCTAAAGCCTTAGTGATCCCAAGACCAATCATTTGTGCTATCAATTGAACCACAATACCGAATTTTAGTTTTTTCCTCCAAAAATTAATAGCCTAAAGCCTTAGTGATTCCAAGACCAATCATTTGTACTATCAATTGAACCACAATACCGAATTTTAGTTTTTTCCTCCAAAAATTCATGGCCTTGGTGATTTCTAAGAAAAATCAAATTGTGAGTAAATGGCTGGAAATTATAAATCGATCTTAATGAAAGTAAACATATCTATTACGGGTCCCGAGACCAATCGTTTGTGCTATTAATTGAACCACAATACCGAATTTTAGTTTTTTCCTCCAAAAATTCATGGCCTAAAGCCTTGGTGATTTCTAAGAAAAATCAAATTCTGAGTAAATGGCTGGAAATTATAGATCGAACTTAAAGAAAGTTACCGTATCTATTACGGGCCCTTAGACCAATCATTTGTGCTATCAATTGAACCACAATACCGAATTTTAGTTTTTTCCTCCAAAAATTAATACCCTAAAGCCTTAGTGATCCCAAGACCAATCATTTGTGCTATCAATTGAACCACAATACCGAATTTTAGTTTTTTCCTCCAAAAATTAATAGCCTAAAGCCTTAGTGATTCCAAGACCAATCATTTGTACTATCAATTGAACCACAATACCGAATTTTAGTTTTTTCCTCCAAAAATTCATGGCCTTGGTGATTTCTAAGAAAAATCAAATTGTGAGTAAATGGCTGGAAATTATAAATCGATCTTAATGAAAGTAAACATATCTATTACGGGTCCCGAGACCAATCATTTGTGCTATTAATTGAACCACAATTCCGAATTTAATTATTTTCCTCCAAAAATTAATAGCCTAAAGCCTTGGTGATTTCTAAGAAAAATCAAATTCTGAGTAAATGGCTGGAAATTATAGATCGATCTTAAAGAAAGTAACCGTATCTATTACTAGCCCCTAGACCAATCATTTGTGCTATCAATTGAACCACAATACCGAATTTCAGTTTTTTACTCCAAAAATTAATAGCCTAAAGCCTTAGTGATCCCAAGACCAATCATTTGTGCTATCAATTGAACCACAATACCGAATTTTAGTTTTTTCCTCCAAAAATTCATGGCCTAAAGCCTTGGTGATTTCTAAGAAAAATCAATTTCTGAGTAAATGGCTTGAAAATATTGATCGATCCTAAAAAAGTAAACATATCTATTACGGGCATCAAGCCCAATCATTTGTGTTATCAATTGAACCACAATACGGAATTTTAGATTTTTCCTCCAAAAATTCATGGCCTAAAGCCTTGGTGATTTCTAAGAAAAATCAATTTCTGAGTAAATGGCTGGAAATTATAGATCGATCTTACTGAAGGTAACCGTATCTATTGCGGGCTCCTAAACCTATCATTTGTGCTATCAATTGAACCACAATACCGAATTTTAGTTTTTTCCTCCAAAAATTCATGGCCTAAAGCCTTGTTGATTTCTAAGAAAAATCAAATTCTGAGTAAATGGCTGGAAATTATATATCGATCTTAAAGAAGGTAACCGTATCTATTACGGGCTCCTAAACCAATCATTTGTGCTATCAATTGAACCACAATACCAAATTTTAGTTTTTTCCTCCAAAAAATGCATGGCCTAAAGCCTTGGTGATTTCTAAGAAAAAACAAATTCTGAGTAAATGGCTGGAAATTATGGGAAGGTAACCGTATCTATTACGGGCAGAAACAGTAACAGCCAGTAACAATGGTAGACTTTTTTAGACCGCCAAACTGCTGAAAGTGCCAGAACTAGAATTGTTGCATTCTTCGAGACCTTTACAACGCTACCGCATTTTATAGCAAAGGATTAGAATGTTTAAGATTTTCTGGCGTCCCAAGACCAGTACTTGACTGGCGAATTTGATAACTAAAGTACCAAAACTAAATATATAAAGGACTTAAACCTGACGAGGTAATCAGAATTTAGGTGCTGAAAATAAACTCCACAACTCAACCTCCAACACAATTTAAATCAAGCGCTAAATCAACCGAAAATCCAACACTCAATTCAAACACCAACCCACCAAATTAACTTTAAAGCAATCCTTAACCTAACCCCAAATAATTCTCTAACTACTTACTCAATCCCAACGCAAGCTAACTCAATCCTAATTCAATTTCAACTTAACTTAACGCGAACTAAATCCCGACCCACTAATCAATTCCACACCAGACGACCAACACAATCCCGAAATCAACTTGATTCGACAGCTACAAGCGTCTATGAACTCAACTTATATCAACTCAATCAAACCTCTCTCTAAACCCTCAACCCTCACTCATAATTCTATTTAATATTTCTGAATTTTCTTTTTTATTTCATTTTTTTGAGCATTTTTTTATAGAAGTTTTTCTCCTGCAGTTGAATTATTGAACAATTGAAGTATAATCCAAATCAACTTCTACTTTTTATATTTGTAAACTGTTTTCCCAGTTTCCCGTGAATTTTCATGTAAAAATCCTGGGAGTCGGGATTGAAGAAAAAAGTGAAATTCCCGGAAACCACTCTCTCCTCAGCAACAACCCAACCATCAAAAGACAGATTGGCGAAGGAAACAACAAATCGGAAAAGCCGTTCTCGAGATACCATGGGTGCGGTGCATTCAGACATCCAGACAGGCGAAAGGACACATGTTCTTGCTATTTCAGTCTCAGGGACTTTCAAAACGTCGAGAATATTTTTGGTTGTATTTGACAGTATTTCAATATTTTTGGCCTTTTTGGTTCGAAGTAATTATTGCAACCTTCAAAACATTTACAACGGTATACAGCACGAAGTGCCAGCAAGTGGTGAATAATATGGGTCCAGACATTTTCAAAGATATCTCGTCGTGAGGAATATGTAGAACATGTTGCATTCTTCAAGATCTTTACAAGAATTTACAAAAACCTGCTACACAGTCATATTCGATTGAAAAAATAGTTGGGACGAGACATGACATATTGCGTGTAGATGGAGAATATAGCAAAAGAGCGATACAGAGAATGTAATTGTAATTTAAGAGTTGAGAGGAAAATTGGTATCAAATGGACATTTAATAAGCTGAATCGAAAATAAATTAAAGCGTTGCGAAGAGACGAACACAACCAAAGACAGACCGATGATAATATGAAAGTTCGATGATTGGTGGACGTGGCCAAACTCATAATAACACACTACTATTTATGATTCGTATTCTTTACGAGGACACCACTTTTACCATACCTCATCGGAAATATTAACGATTAATTCCTAGCTACGTATTTGGAGGTGGTAAGTGGAATTTTTCAACCGAAATATCAGTTTTGTTAGTTACATATACTCATAATAATCGCGAACTAAAACACATTCCACTCATAAAATACCCCTTTCAAATTGTATTTATTAATGTAGTTCAGGATTCAAGGCTCCAGGATCCACCGTCAATGCATAAATAAATGCAGTCGCTATGACTTGTCTCGATTCCCAGGCCATTGCATAGATCATTAGGTTGGAACTGTACCGTCCTCCAAAAATCAAAATCTGGCAATTCTATGAATATTACAAATAAATAATCTTCACATAAAATATTCACCGCAACACCTAAAACAACTCACCCCGTTACACTCCAACACAACCTGTGTTGCCCTTTTTGTTGGATCGTCCCAATTAAAAGTAACCTGATGAAATTCATTTTCTTGTGACGGTACTGTTACCTTAGTACTGGTGTACACCAAATTATCACCATCCTGACGATTCCAAAAATTAAATTCTTGAAATCCGGTAGTTGATATTTCCGGTGTTACGGCCGAAAAAATTAGCACTATACAAATTATTTGCGACCACATAATAAAAAGAAATTCTTTCGAATAAATGCAAAAAAATAATTATATCGATTTAAAATATAAAGATAACAGAAATAAAAACAATTAAAAGCATTTTATATCTTAAGTGGCTCTTCTTTGACTAATATCCATAACTAAGCGTATCAATTGCTTCGATTGTGAATGAAGAACGTTTGCATCAAAAAAGGAGATATTAATTGACAGCCTTATTAATTTGCGACATACTCGTACCCCGTTTATTTCGATTATAACCTGCATAAAATTTTCGTCAACCATCCCAATTAAACTCCAGTGAACGGTCAATATCTCGAACGCATTTGTTAATTTGTGGCGGATAAGCATTTTAATACAGTTCTGGCCATTTTGAATTGTCTAATTCTACTAAACTTAATGGCAGCAATATAAATCGGCCGTGTTGATATTTAACACCAGGTGCTTATCGCATATTCTGATTTATTGCATGTTCTAAATTATCGGAAATCGATAACGACGAAAGGTATACAGAAGTATACTGATAATTTTATCATAAAATATTATCTTTTGATTGTTGAATCATCCACTCAAAGAGTGTACTTGAAAACATGTAGAATTATAGCATTAATTTATGGTTATTGAACGTATAGCACCAAACTAAAGACAGAATGATGAGAACCAGAATGATATGTTGTTGTTGTCAATATCCTTAAATGAGATGTTGTTGTTGTCAAATCAATTAAAGTTTCAAATTCTTATGATCTTTGAGGTTGTGTTTCAATTTTGGACCATATTTTATCAAAGTGTAACAGTTATATTATTTTAGTAATAGAAACTTGTGCAGTGCTTTATGAGCTTTAAAGTTTTGATTAAAAATCTTTGAATTTTATCTCTGTAGAGTTTCATGATGAAGCTTTTATGATCAAATTTCTTTCATTTACACAGAATTGGGTAGCTTTACGAATAAGGTTCTATGATTGGTTAATTTTGGTTGGCTTTCTTAAAGCGGGTAATCACGTACTAAAATACATACATAACTCTACTCAAAAGTTTATTTATTTATTCAATAAATTAATCCTCTGGACTCACGACACTCTCAGCACCTAATGCCATACCATAAACGAACACGGTAGATATTAATTGCTTTGATTCCCAGGACATTCCATATATGGTTATATCGGAATCTCCCTCTTTGCCAAAAAGCATAACCGTGCAATTCTGTGTAAATATAATAAAACAAAAACATATTAACGAACGTTAAAATTACTACCATCGAAAGACAAATAACTTACTCGATTACACTCCAAAATAACCTGTGTCATCATTTGAGTTGGATTAATCCAGGTAAATCGCAATTCATGAAATTTTAATTCTTCTGAAGGGATTGTAACTTTTGTTTGGGTATACAGCAATTCATCACCATCTGTAAGCGTCCCAAATTTTATTATGGAAAATCCAGGCACTTCTGCCACAAAACTGGACAAAACTATCAGAATTAAACTTATTTGCGACCACATTCTTCGAATGTTAGATACGGACTTGGTAATATTATTTAGTCACGTATATTAACGCAAAATAATGATAACAAATAAAAAAAATCAAAATTCACAATCACCAAAAAATTACACGAAATGTACGACACCACTTTCAATGTTTTGGAGTACGGTTAACTATTAGAAGGTGAGTTGCTATATATAGAATCCAATATAGCCTCCTGTCGATGTTGTATTGTATGTACTGAAACTGAATTGGCTCATTAAACTGCTGATTGCGAATTTCACCCCAAAAGTTGTAAGTTGAAATATTTGATTGCTGGCTTATCTTTAGCGGACGGGGAATCCTGATTAGATAATGTGCGAGCATGATTGTCGAATTTACAAAAATAATTTGTACATAACGCGAATAATTTTTCATGCCAACTACGAAAACTATAGTAGAACGAAACCACAAGATGGAACAGCAGTTCAACACTCACCACGGTGCTAAGGAAAAGACGTTTGAGATCGGCGACAAAGTTTTCGTTCAGGTTGGTGATTATTTTAATTATTTTTGGGTAGGGAGTGTTCAACCTCAGAATATATGCTATTAACTTAACAAAATCTGGAAGCACAATGAGTCAGTTTGATGTAAAATAAGTACTTTAACTGAACCGCAAATTCATCCTGGTTCATTCTGATTCCTACCTGAGGACACTAGAGCAACCTATCTCAGAGGAATATGACATTGGACGAATTCTGGATTCTTTTCGTCTTTGGACGAATTACGCATCTTGGCTGGAGATCCAGAGTTTAAACAATCAAAATACTACAGTATTTTCCGAGATATCATAACCAAATGACGCTACCACAAAGGAACATGGCATATAATATTCAGCACCGAAACCTCCAATGCCAACACATCCCAAACCACCAGAAGCAATATATATTGAGATAGACAAATCAAAATCAATCACTAGCAGCTATTAAAAAAAAATGCAGTCATCGAGGAAATTGAAGACGAAGAAGAAATCGTGAACGCAAAGTTAAATTTTAGGATGGGTGCCTCTCAAGCATACCATACATAGAGTATCAAATGAAAAATTGAAAGACCCTTAAGTTTCTGATTGATTTGGGTGGCAATAAAAATTGTGTCAAGCCTCAATTAGCAAAAAACACGATTCCTCCAATGCTCAATTCAAAATTAGATTAGCAGAAGGGGAAGTCGAAATCAGCAGGAAAATCTATGAACAAATTTTTAGAAGCATCGGTACTTTTTGTTCTGCCAGGATTAAAAACATTTGACAACATAATTGGCGATGACACACTGAAACAACTCGATGCAGTCTGCTTCTTGTCTCAAAGATTAAGATACGAATCAAAGCAGAATTGCAGCAGAAGCGAACTAAAGCAGAAAATTCAAGTAATTCTCTTCAAATAGAAAACCCGGTTTGGTCAAAACAACTACGGAATAAGCAATACACACAAAATCCTACTCCTATCCAGTCAATATGAAGAACGCGAAGTGGAGGTACAAATTGGAGAGGATCGTCCGGCTTTCGAGGAGCTCATATAACTCACCGATCTGGATAGTGAACAAGAAACTGAATGCTTCTGGTACACAAAAATACAGGATGGTTATTCATGTCAATCGATTGAATGACGTTAGCATACTCGATTCCAGACATCTCTAACACGATCGCGAATCTTGGAAATTCTAAATTCTTCACCATAATAGATCTTACATCGGGATTCCACCAAATTAGAAAGAGTCCAACACGAATTTTTCAGACTTCCCTTTGGAGTTAAAAGTGCACCTGCTATCTTCCAGAGATAGATGACGTGTTAAAGGAATTTATTTGCAAAACCTGTTATGTCTACATTGATAAGATAATTGTTTCCGGAGGGGAAACCCCTATAGACGGATAAATTTGAACCAAACAGAATTCTTGAAAACAGACCCTGAGAATCTGCAGGATTTGCATCATACTATAGGCGTTTCATCAAGTATTTTGCGGAGATAGCGATGCTCTTCACAAATCCTACAAGAGGCGAAAACGCCCAAATTAAGGGGAACCAATCAAAGAAAGAAAAAATCAAATGGTGATACTACTGCAGTTAACCTGGAAGTAGGCACTTGTAGATTCTGGCTAGTTTCAGCCTACATGGACCGGGAAAAGGAGGTTCCTCCGTATAACCTGGAGGAGCTGATCCGTGAAGCGGAACAATCAAAGGTAGGTGTGGTACTGTAAGTTGATGCTAATGCGCATCACACTATCTGGGGAAGCACGGACATTAATGAAAGAGTTGAGTCGCTTTCTGATTATTTGATGAGTACTAACCTTTCAGTGTGTAATATTGGGTGGGAATTGCCTGAAATAATATTCTTCATATGGTTAAAAATTGGAGGGTGGATAAGGAACACTCCTTTTCTGATCATCGATATTTAACCTATAGCCTCGATATTCACCCTGCTACCCGGGAAGCCTTCAAGAACCCTAGAAGGATCAACTGGAGCAAACATAGGGAATTATTAGAGGAAATGTTACCGACGAGGGCTATGGAGCCCCCGACGACCGTTGGGGAGCTGGAGGACATGGTGGCTAGCATTACTTGCGCATGCAACCGATCCTTTCGTGCTGCCTGTCTACTGGCTAAGCCTAAGGGTAGACAAAAACCGGTATGGTGGTTCCGGGAACTGGGAGCCTATCGGAAGGCTTGTAGGACAGCTTTTAATAGAGCCAAAAATACAAGAGAGGCTCAGGATTGGGACTCCTATAAGGAGAAACTCGGAATTTATAAGAAAGAATTAAGAAAGGCACAAAGGAGGTCTTGGAGAATCTTCTGTGATAAAATGGAAGGGGTATCTGAAACCTCCCGTCTTAGAAAGATTCTTTCCAAAATTACTTCTAGTCCCAGTTTTTTGATAAAACCGGACGGATCTTGGACAGCTTCTAGTGGAGAGTCTCTAGAGCTGCTCTTCGAGACACACTTCCCAGGGAGCTTTGAAGACCTGTTAATGCATTGCAATCATCAGGTCATCAGGTCACTGTCAGTGTTCCCAGAGGATATCGTAACCAGAAAACGGATCCTATGGGCACTGAGAGGTTTTAAACCATTTAAATCGGCTGGTCCGGATCAAATTATACCAGCTGAAATTCAAAACCACTCAGTAATTATTCTTCCCTACCTGGAAGCTATATTCAAAGGTTGTTTGATGCTGGGCTATATTCATAGGTACTGGACGGAGGTCAATGTGGTGTTTATACCGAAAGCGGGGAAAAGCACACTTGTCTATCCTAAGGACCTAAGGCCAATAACTCTATCATCCTTTCTTTTGAAAACCTTGGAAAGGCTGCTGGATGTATACATCAGAGATAAAATAGGTGCCAGGAAGTGGGCATCGTCTCAGCATGCGTACACAAAGGGTAGATCTGTGGACACTGCTCTGCACGCCTTGGTGTATACGATTGAGAAATCGATTAGTTCGAAGGAATTCTGTTTGGTGGCCTTCCTGGATATAGAAGGCGCCTTTAATAATGTGAAAGCGGAGGCAATCAAGGAGGGATTGTCATTTTTGGAGGTGGACGTTCCTCTGATAGGGTTAATCAATTATATGCTGGGATGAAGGATTGTTAGCTCGAAGTTGGGGGACTCCACCTTCAAGAGGTGAGTAACTAGGGGAACTCCGCAGGGGGGGGTTCTGTCCCCTCTTCTCTGGAACATAGTGGTAAACGGGTTACTACTTGAATTGGAGAGAGAGGGTATTGAAGTTATCGCTTACGCAGATGACGTAGCTTTAGCTGTTACCGGGAAATTCCTGGGCACGATTGTAGACGTAATGCAGAATGCGCTTACCATCGTTACGAAATGGGCTGGCAAATGTGGACTTGGTATTAACCCGTCCAAGACAGAGCTGGTACTCTTTACTAAGAAATACAAAATCCCGGTAGTTGTCCCTCCTACCTTAAATGGCACGAGACTTGCTTTTACTGACAGAGCTAGATATCTGGGCATTATCTTAGACAGTAAGCTTAGTTGGAAGCCCAACATGTTGGAGAGAATAAACAAAGCTACTATTGCTTTGTACTCCTGTAGGAACGCCATTGGTCATAGATGGGGTCTGAAGCCGAAGCTGGTATACTGGCTCTACACCGCTGTAGTGAGACCTGTACTCATGTACGGGGTGGGTGTTTGGTGGCCAGCTCTGGACAAGGTAGCTTATAAAAGTAAGATTGTGTAATAATAAGCAACAATTCAAGATAAATAATGCCTTAATCGACACATTCCAACAAGCATTGTTGAACATTTACAAATGGATACTACCAAATGCAACAACTACTGTTCAACAGATTTATAATTATCAAAGAGGAGATAAAGGAAATAGTTCGAGCTGCACAATTAGCAAAAGGGAAAATTATCAATAACAATGTACTGGATAAAGGAGAAATTTGCCGAATAGTTTACAGAAATTAAAATTTTGCCATACTCTAACGAAATAGAGGCCAAATACAGAACCAATGATGCCTAAGACAAGTAAATAGAACTACAACTACATCAACGTAAGGTCAATAATTAACCAAAACAAACAGATACACCTGAAATTCTAACAACTTTGACTAAACCAAAACGAACTATACGGAATTACCCAGGAATAGCAAAATGAAAATGATAAATGAAAACGTCCCAAAGTCTACCACAATACTATACAAACAAAACATTAGAGAGAAGAGCATCAAAATCGACTTGGGGTACGTACATTTACAACGAGCTTGTAGTGAAGTGAGATATTCATGTTGCCAGCGCTTCCAGAATTGTTGGTACCTTCGCTGTAGTATCCGCCAATATTTCAGACGATATTCTGATACCTCTGGAACCGATCAGCATTTCTTGAATACTGTCATGTATGGTGTCAGTGTGCGCATGGATGGCGCTGATCGTACCAAAAATCAGCGTAAAACACAACAGGCCATCCATCGCCACGTAGAATTTCCTTGACATCCAGAAATGGATTAAGTGCCAGCAATTGGCTGGTTACTAATACTATTTCAGTAATTCAGACAAAACATTATGCTGCGCATATGTACAAAAGCAGCGCCCTCCATCTCAGATGCCGCTAAGCACTTAGTTCGCCAATATTTCCGCAAAGCTATCATTCCAACCGAGGAATCAAGTTTTCTTTCACTGGTGCAACCATTGTCCTTGCACCTACCACCAGAACATTCATGTAGACCATTACCGTCGCCGCATGTTTCACACCAAGCCAATGCGGAACTCGGATCTGCGCCAATTGTTGTAAACCGTTGAAAAATATCAGCCATTGGGTTCGTACTTTATTCGGTAGGTATGTATCCCAATTCCCAATCAAGGAATTTGTTTTGTTGTAACAAGGATTGGATATCAAGCGCTAGAGTTAACCATTCATTTGGAGAGTGTACGCTGTCTAGGAAATCGTCCTTATAAAAATTATGAAGAATACTATGACGAACTGACATCAAAGATTACCTACTGGTTGTCAACTGCACGTTGTCGTAGTGCACGCATAGCAAGGTTTGTTCACATGCCATATCGCGAGTCATGCCACAATATCTGCTACCGTCGTCGATGACGTGAATCAATTTCTGTTTGGCATTAATAAACAATTGTTGTTGTCAAAACAATTAAAATTTCAAATACTTATGGTTTTCGAGGTTAAGCTTCATTTTTGGACCATGTTTGAACAAAGTGAAACAGTAATGTCATTTTAGTGAGAATATGTTGTTGTTGTCAAATTACTCAAAAATTTTAAACGCTTACTGTCTTCAAGGTTGAACATCATATTTGAACCATGTTTTGGCACTTTATTAATATAAAATTGAGTAGAGCTTTACAAACTTTAAAGTTTATAAAACGCTGATAACAAACTATGGCTAAAAATCTTTAATCAGAACGTTGTTGTTGTCGAATCTAGAAAAATATCAAACACTTGAACTTAATTTATGTATATAAACCATGTTAGATCAAGGCCTAACAACAACATCACAGTGTTAGCAACAGAAAATTGAGCAGAGCTTTATGAGCTTTAAAATTTTTATTAAAAATCATTCTAAAATTCTACATAGAGCGGTTTCTATTTGTACATAGAGCGAATTATCTTTTGATTTAGAACAGAAATTTTTTCTTCTTACTGTTTCATAAACTTGCATGTATTCCAGACATCTGAATTAAGTAGAAAGCTGAACAACTCCAATATTCTTCTTAATCACTAAAATACATACATACATAACTTACAAAATATGTACTCAAAGTTTTTTTATTTATTAAACTAATCCTCTGGACTCACGCCACCACCTTCAGGATCTACTGCCATACCATAAACGAACACGGTAGATATTAATTGCTTTGATTCCCAGGACATTCCAAATATGGTCATTTCGGAATCTCCCTCTTCGGCAAAAAGCATACACGTGCAATTCTGTATAAGCATAATAAAACCAAATCATAATAAGAAAGGTCGAATAAGAAAGGTCGAATGATAAGCAACTTACTCGATTACACTCAAAAATAACCTGCGTCACCATTTGAGTTGGATCAATCCAGTTAAATCGCAATTGATGATATTCAAATTCTTGTGAAGGGATTGTTACTTTTGTTTGGGTATACAGCAATTTATCACCATTCGTACGTGTCCAAATTGTAAATGTTTGAAATCCGGCTACTTCAGGGTTTGTAGAATTGTCGGCGACCAAAACACAGGACAAAAATAACAGAACTAAAATTATTTGCGACCACATTCTACGAATGTGAGATACGGACTTAATATTGGGTAATATTGTTTAGTCGCGTATATTAACGCAAAATAATGATAATAAATGAACAAAAATTTAAAATTCACAATCACCAAAAAATTACCTTGTGCTTATTATGGTTTTCACCTCATTAAACTGTTGATGTGAATTTCACCTCAAAAGTAGTAATTTGAAATATTTGATTGCGAGCTTATCTTCGGCGAACGGGGAATCCTGATTAGATAACGCATAATTTTGAATGGCTAAAGCTACTCATTGCTAGTAAAAATATATGTAGGTGTATTTTAGTAGGTTTGATACTAATTGGTAGTTGTTTCAGGTTTTAAGTTTAAGTTTGGGTTTGATTTCTAAACTGACTTAAATATTTTAGCAGTTAATAGAAGTATGGCGGTTTCCAGTCATAGATTTAAGTTTTGAATTTGGAATTTGGAATTTTGGGTTTTAAATTTGGAATTTTATGTTTTGAATTTTGAATTTTAGATTTTGAATTTTGAATTTAAAATTTTGAGTTTTGAATTTTGAATTTTAAATTCTAAGTTTTGAATTTTGAATCATAGGTTTAAAGCTTTGAATTTTGAATTTTGAATTTTAAATTTTGATTTTTGAGTTTTAAGTTTTAGATTTTGAGTTTTGAATTTTGGGTTTTGAGTTTTAAATTTTGGATTTTGAATTTTGAATTTTAGATTTTGGATTTTGGGTTTTGAATTTTAAATTTTAAATTTTGAATTTTGGGTTTTGTGTTTTAAATTTTAAATTTTGAGTTTTGAATTTTGAATTTTAAGTTTTGAATTTTGAGTTTTAAGTTTTAAATTTTGAGTTTTGAATTTTGAATTTTAGATTTTGAATTTCAGATTTTGAATTTTAGATTTTGAATCTAAAGTTTTGAATTTTGAAATTTGAGTTTTAAGTTTTTAAGTTTGAATTTTAAATTTTAGGTTTTGAGTTTTGAGTTTTAAATTTTGAATTTTGAGTTTTGAGATTTAAATTTAAAGTTTTGAGTTTTGAATTTTGAGTTTTAAGTTTTAAGTTTTGAATTTTGAGTTTTGAATTTTGAGTTTTAAATTTTTTGAATTTTGAATTTTGAGTTTTAAATTTTAAATTTTGATTTTGATTTTAATTTTGATTTTAATTTTGATTTGAATTTTAATTTTAATGAGGGGGGGGCGAGTAGCAAGGACAGCAGAGACGCAACGATTTCAACAACAACGTCAAGCAACACTACCTACAGTTAGTACAAATTTGGGTAACCGCATGGGAACATGATGATGGAACGAAATCTCGCCCCCCTCACAACCGTCAAGCAACACCTACAGTTAGTACAAATTTGGGTAACCGCATGGGAACATGATGATGGAACGAAATCTCGCCCCCCTCACAATCACCGGTGGAAAAAATGGTGGAGGGAATAATAATAGTTGTTTACAGCTTTACAGAAAAAAGAGTTTGCGGGCACCAGGAAAATTTGTGTTGTCATTGGTCTTCTTACAGGTTGGAGCAGTAGATGAACTTTAAAATTGTTATTGTCTTGTGCTAAATAAATTACTAAAAAAAAAATATATTACTAACAAATTTACTAACTATCAACTACTTTTAGGTGTCTGGAACCGGGTTTTGAGTCTTTGTTGCTAACATTCTTTCCCTCGATTTTGTTATATGTAAAAAAAGTGTACGACGGCGGCCTGGCCAGGGGCGAATATCACACTATTAGACTTATGTGGTTATCGATGTGGCGCCTTTCTTTACGGAGTTTTGGGCTTCATGAAGAAATGGTGTATTTGGTAACATGGGTATAGTGGTGTGGTATTCGCATTTATAATACGGGAGACTTGCTTAATGCTTGATCGTACGTACATCGCAATCAATCAATCAATCAATGTAGGTGTATATTAGTAGGTGGTTAGTGTTTGTGGCGGCTCAATTTAACCTATTCTCATCGTAAACAAGTACATTATCTATACATAGAAATTAATGGGCAAAACAGTTAAATATTAGTAATGATGGTTAGTTTTAAATTATTAAAATATAAAGGGCTAAAACCTCATGAGATGATCAGAACTTCGGTTTTGATTAATTCAACTCCCAAATGAATCACCTAAGCAGATTTTGCAACCTGAATCTCAATCGCGAAATAATCCTTAATGCAATCACCAAATTAACCGCCAACCCATCCCTCAAATTAATCACCAAATCAACCCCAAATAACTTTCAAATCAATAATTAATCTTCCGAATAAACTCTTAAATAATTCTTCAACCAAACAATTCGATTAACCCCTATGCAAGCTAACTAAATCCTAACTCAATTTTAACTCAACTTAGCTCGAACCAAATCTTAACCTTCTGCTCAAATCATACCATCATACCAACATACCATCATACCATCACCACCATACCATCATACCATCTTACTACCATAACAACATCTCATCCTACAATCATCATCATCTTGCCATCAACATCATTACCATCACCATCACACACTTCTTATATACAAATTATCATACCATTACACTATCGTAACATCATACCATCATACCATTATACATCATAACATCATCTTCATCATACCGTCATCAAAAATTAACTCAATTTTAGAAGTGTTAGAAATTCCTCTGTAGTAACTTTGGACCTGATTTTCATCTTTCAAGTAGTAAATGAATGTTTGAAATATTAAGAGTAACCTATCTTAAGTCTTAAACAATATGTGTGTAAAGTTTGGTTCAAATCGTTCAATGTGTGTGCATTTGTTTAAATATCACACACATATACTGTACTTATATATAAACACTCATTTTTTAAATACAGTGAAACCTCATTTCAACGGACCCTCAATTTAGCGGAATCCTCACTTCAACGGACAAACTTTAACATTTCAAACCGAACTTTAACAAATTATATGTATGGCCAATTAGGACGGAACTTGGCTATTTCATTGAAATGGGATCCTTAAATGATTTTTGGACAAAATTCTGGGATTTCTGGACAATAAAATAAATAAATTGAATTTGACATGTGCGTTGGAAAAGAAATTCTAAAATAATTTTTAGATGAAGTTACGGAAACTCATTTTAGAACCCCATTTCCATCGCACAAGTCAAATTACATTATAATCGGTTGAGAAATAGCGAAGTTCCATCATACTTGGCCATATTATCGAACCTTATCTAAAAATCGTTTTAGAATTCCATTTCGAAGGTAGATGTCAAATTTCATCATAATGGGTTGAGAAATAAGTAAGTTCTGTCTTAATTAGCCAATTTCCAGAACTTCGTCTCAAAATAATTTGAGAATCCTATTTCCATTCGAATCGCTGAATTTTATCAAAATCGGATAAGAAACCTCACTACAACGGACAACCTTTGGTCCCGTCGATTTCCATTGCAGTGAGGTTTCCCCAAGGGTTTCCCTTGATATAGATTGCTCAACTGCCCACTAAACCCTAATCCAACCCCAAGTAACCGGCAACTCAACTCCAATTCAACTCGCAAGCGGAACCCAACTTAACCCTTAACTCAATCCTCCAACCAGCATATAAAAAAAATTGGTTTAAAACTCACTGTATCCTGTCCAACCCCAACTGAACTCCAACTCAACTTCAACTCAACCCGCAAATTGACCCCTGGAACTTAATTTGCTTTTTTACCACAGCACCTATTAATCCTCCTTCCCCACTAGAATTCCAAGAGGGAAAGCTCGAACAAACGGGGCAAGATACACAATCAACTATCACATTTGAGCAGTTAGAAAGGCTAATCGATACAAGATTGCCAGTCCGTAATGATACTCGGGACAACGAACGAGGTTATGACAACGGGTAGCACACATTGCTGTCAAGCGACCTCAGTCGCTTTATAATCAGAACTTCGTGGTTTTGTTCGTAACATTATAGAACAACAATTTAAAGTTACGATTATAGAAACAGATTCACAAAATATAGTCATTCCGTCAGTACTGTAGATGCTAGGTCTCCTAAACACCATCACAATTACTTAGCACATTTAGAAAGAAGGCGGGAACAAACTTAAAAGAATGATCATTAAAACAATTATGGTTAGAACGCCTATCACAACAAGTCCAACTTGTGTTAACTCTGTTCGAGAACGATGCGCCCTTAAAAACGCTGGCAAAACGATCCGATAATGTAGTGGAGGCATTCAACCATCTATAAACTAGTAGCATTCAAGAGCCGCAGAAGTCAAATCAGATCGAAAAAGAAGATAACGGGGATCTAGCAACGAAATTCAAAAAATTGAAAGAGCAGGTTACCGCTGATCTCTTTTCGTTATTCGAAAATCAAAAATCTAAATTGTTAGCATCATCAATTTCTAATTCTAAATCAAGCCGAGGGAGATCCCAATCCTGGATGGCCCAAAATAATGACGAATGTTCTTACCACCGAAGATGAGGAGATCAGATAACAGTTTGTGTAACCACCAAATAAATTTTAGCCCTCTAAAGATATCAGAACGAAACACTCAACAACAATTCTTAATCGAAACTGGAGCTGAGGTATCAGTAATTCCTGCCAATTTTTTGTTTTCCTGCCGGGCGCTTATTATAGCGAATGTGTACTCTCCAATCATCGGTGTGGATTTTTTGAAAGAAACAGGTTTGATTATTGGTACACAGAGACAGAGAGTTAACCACCATTTAGCGCCAGATAAGATGGAAATTGCCAAAAATGAATTCTATATGATGATGGAGCAAGGAGTTTGCAGACCTATTAGCAGCAGTTGGTTCAGTCTACTTTACCTCGTACAAAAGTAAAATGGAGAATGGAATTGGTGTGTGGGGATTATACAAGCATATCCAAGATTTTGCCAAACAATTTGCGGGATGTACCATATTTTCGATACTAGATCTAGCACGAGCTTACCATCAAATCCCGATAAACCCAAGTAATATTCCCAAGACAAATAATACGACCCCTTTCGGCTTGTTTTAATTCACTAAAATGGCATTCGGCTAACGAAATCCAGTATTGGTAAATTTAAATTTTTGTTTTGCTTCAAATTCTTTTAGTGACCATTTCGAAAAATCTAAAAATTATTTTATGTTACAAAAATTAGTTAGTACAGGCCTTATTAGGACATACTATAACCGAAAATGGTATTTGATCAAAACAGGAATTAATGGAGTTGATAAAGTAATATGAACGGCCACAATCAGTATGACAACTCAATACATAGATTTTTGCGAATGCAGCAACCGATCAAATTGAACTAAACAATTTTCTAAAAGGATGTAGGAAAATGTCAAAAGGAACGATGAAGCAATTTCGGCATTTAACAACTGTAAGTTAAAATTAAGCCAAGCCACGGTTTTTAAAAGCTCGTCTCGCAATAATGGTGGATGCTTCGGACGATGCAGTTGGGACAGTAGTGGAACAACAGATACAAGATAGCTGGTAGTCACTCGGTTCAATTTTCTCGATACGGCTGACGAACAGAGTGAAAAGTATACAGTGCATACAATAGGAAACTACTAGCAGCATATTAGGACATTGAACATTTTCGATATTTAGACTTTATCGGACAGTTTACAACGGACATCCAGCACATATCGGGAAATGACAACTTAATGGCTAATACACTATCCAGAGTTGAATTAATTTTTATTCCAGCAACAATTGATTACGGTGCGATTGCGGACGCACAGACGAGTAATCCAGAGTTGGAGGACCTGACAAATTCTAAAACGAGTTTGAGCATACAAAAAATTCCTCTCACCTTCAATTTAGCTAAAATAATATATTTCGATTTATCAACTGGTAAAACCAGATCCTTTATTCCAGAACAGTTCAGGCAAACCATTTTTAGTTCTTTTCAAAATTTAGCACACCCTTGCTTCAAATAGATGTCCTTCTAAAACATATTAATTAAATTTGTTTTTAAATTGTAGCTTTAAAGGCTGGAATCCTCATAGACATTTTTTTTGGCACAAAAACACTTCTGCTACATACTTTTTGAAACATATGTGTATAGCCCGTATAACCTTCAACTTCATCGCTGAATTTACTTTTACTGTCTTTGCTAAAACCTACGTTTTCGGCTCTTTCAAATTTCTCTTAATAGTAAACGATTCTAGAAAATCTGTTTTTAAGAATTTGAAAATTTTCAGAATTTTCATATTTTTCTAGAGGTTTAAGAATTTCAGCAATTTAATATAATTTGGTTACTAATTTGGAATTTTTGCAAAAACTTACCAAATTTTAAGAATTTTGACAAATTTAAAAAAATTCAAAAAAATTTCTGAATTTTTTTTAAATTTACGACTTCCAATCTCAAATATTTTCATAAACATTTGTTTATGACCTCGAGACTTATCCATTCCTTTGACACTTTTTGAAAACCTAACATTAAGTTTCAAGAATTAAAAATTTTAAAAATGCAAGATAGGGCGTTTAATACGAAATTTCAGAATTTCAAAATTTTTAAATTTTAAAATCAAGAAATACTTGAATTACTGTAATTTTAAGTTATCCAGCATTTTATGAAGAAACTAATAAGTTTATAGAATATCGTCTAACTTTGAGAATTTGAAAAAATTTCATTTTTAAATATTTAAAGCAACAAGGAAATTAATTTTTCCTAATTATTTTTAATAAATTTGCCCTATTTCTCGTCAGATCGAAACTGACTAAACAATTTCACCTTTTCATTATTTTATGATTTTAAGAATTTTAAGAATTGGAAGATTTATCGAATTTCGTGAAATTTATAAATTTTTACTTTTAAAAATTTTAAGAATTTTAGGAGCGTCATGACTTAGTTATTTCATGAATTTGACTAAATAAATTTTTGAACTTTAGTTGTTTAAGATTTAATTAAATTAAAAAATTTTACAAATTATAAAATATTGACAAATTAAAAGGATTTTGACAAATTTTTAAAATTCTTACTAATTACTGATTCCGATAAGAATTTGATTCCGAACCAAAATTGTCTTAATACTAAACTCTTCCAGAAAAATAGTTTTTAAGAATTTGGAAGTTTATAGGATTTTCAAATTTCGAGGTTTAAGAATTTCAGAAGTTTATTATAATTTTGTTACTTATTTTGAATTTTTACAAAAACTTAACGTAATTTTATGTTATCCAGTATTTTATATGTTTTAGAATTCCCATTTTATGATGAAGCTAACAACTTTAAAAGAAAAAAAAAGAGAAGAAGAAGAAGACAAGTTGGGCATGTTCGACAAATTTTTGAAAATTGTGGAAAAGGCTTAGCCTGTTGAAATTGCTTTCTTAATATTTTATGATAAAAAAGTTTGGCGACAAATTTTGGAAAATCGCGAAATTGACTTAAAATGATCAAAACTGAAGCTAACTTAGTTCCGTTTCCCAAAATCTCAGAGATTGGATGAAACAATTTTTATTATTGAAATAAAAAAGAATGGGCACATATTCAACAAATGTTTGAAAATTGTAAACAAGGCAGAACACGCCCAATTATTTTTGTCTGAATAATAAAAATCGTTTCTGAAAGCACGAGATGTCCACTTTATGGAAATATACGCCCATATCTAGTTCTACTGGTTATTTCCACTTTTCTATGTAGGCCTTCACTTTTTCAGTAAATTTAAATTTTTTATAAATTTGTGTAGCTACACTTTGTGTGAAATACTTCACACAGTTCAGACAAGAAAAATTTAAAGTTTTTTATGATGAATCGAATGTGTATTGAAGAACAGCGGAGTGAAACGTTGTTGTGTTGGAGGGCAATTGTTGCATAGTCTTGTAGACACATTTTAAGTTTATTAGCTGAAAAATAGGATCATCTACTAATAATTATTTAATTTTAACGAATATAAACCTAACTGAAATTTGGTTGTACGCTAAAAGCAAATTAAAGGGCTATCTTCTTCCGTTGGTCACTGCGCTAGGAGGGAGAGAGATGTATAAATGAGAGTCAACATTGACGTTCGACAAAACTGACGATGTGTTGAATTACAGATTCGTTGGTTCGCCGAATCAAAAATTTACAAGCTAACACTTCTGGAACCATCAGAATTTGCAATCAGAACGAAAAAAATCAAGAGATTTATTTTTAAATTACAAAGAAGGTAACAAAATTAAGTCAAGTCAGAAACCAGAAACACCAGAATGCCAAAATTGTTTGTCGATTATCGCCTAAACCTAAAAATAAATTTGGAAGCCAAACGTCAGTGCATTCAAGTGTACACCATGTCAAAAATACCTTTATGCAATTAATATGTTGGAAAAGGTTATTGTTTGTGCATAACATATTTTAGTCAGAATCGGCCATAGAACGTCCACAATTTAGCCAGAATCGTCGATATAACCTCAAATAAAAACCGCGATTTAGATAAATTGTGAACATTCTATAACCGATTCTACCTAAAATTTTCAAGGCACAAACAGAATCTTGGCTAATAACTTAATTGAACTTTGCTTAAGTTCACAACTCAGTAAAATCGGATTTCGATAAATCGCACTCTTCAAAAATCCGCCATTAAATTATCGAGGTTCTATGGCCGATTTTTGCTGAAGTATAATAAGCCCAAACATGAGTTGTGGAGATTCAAAGGCCGAATTTTTAAGATCAATTTAGTTATGCATAATCTTTATAAACCGAAAAATATGTTTTATGATGTAAACAGTTGTTGTGAAACATCCCTACAGGCATAAAATTGCACATTGCCATAGGTTCTAAAATGAGATTTCGTGCATGACATTTAAGCTGAAATGAAGTCAATCAAATGTTGCGATGTGTATACCAGAGATTTGTTGTGTCATCGCAGATTTGGACATCTAGGTAAGCAAAATCTGTTTAAATTGTCAAAGTTGCGAATGGTTACTGGTGTGAATGTCATCTCAACACAAAAACTGAACGTTTGTGAAGGTAAAATTTCGACATAAAATTTCATCGATGAAATCTAAAGATAAAGTTTTTAAAAAATTTGTGAACTATCATTCAATGGCATAACCGTGCAGTTTAATTTGAAATTATCGAAATTAAGATGGTGGAGAATATATGAATGGCAATGTGCGATTGAGAAAACAATCGCATATACGCCGGAACAAAACGGTGCAGCCGAAAGAATGAACCGAACAATATTAGATAGAATCCGCTGTATAATTTTTGATAATAATTTTTCGAAAGACATGTTGAACGAAGCTGTTGTTAGCAAACCAATTAACCGAATATACAGACAATAAATGACACCGTGATCTTTCCTATTTGTAACAGTTTTGTATTCTTCTAACGCAATCCTTTTACAAAACAAAATCATGCCATTTGGCCTGTGCAATGCACCAGCTGCGTTCGAGTGACTGATGGAGGAAATTTTGAGACGGCTTTACTGGAAGACATGTCTCGTTTACCTAGACGACATCATTGTAATCGGGAAAAGTTTCGACAAGCACCTCAAAAATCTGTGCGAGGTGTTACAATGTATGAATGCGGGAATGAAAGTGAGTTCGGACAAGTATGCACTCTTCAAAAACGAAGTGAAATACTTGGGGCATATCGTGTCGGAGAAAGGAATTCGCACTGTTCCAGAGAAAATAGAAGTATTGCTTCTAAGTTGGCCAGTACCAAGGAATTTGGATGAGGTTAGAAGCTTTCTGGGGCTCAGCACATACTACCGGAGATATGTCGAAAACTTGTTGTATATAGCTGCCAGCCTGCACAAACTAACCGAAATAAGCCAGCCTTTCCAGTGAATTGAAGCCTGCCAAACGTCATTTGAGCAGCATTATACCAAACACTGATATTGGCATATTCTCGACCAGGTCAAATATTCATTTTGGACACGGATGCCAGCAACGTGGGAATTGGAGCTGTTTTTTCTCAACAACATGGAGCGGAAGAACGAGTGATTTGCTACATTAGCAGAATTTTATCCAGGTCAGAAAGAAATTATTGTATAATACGACGAGAATTACTGGCCGTTGTGGAATGCATTAAACATTTCTACAAATACCTGTATGGATAACAATTTCTTATTCGAACGGACCACACTGCTTTAAAATGGTTAATGCAGTTTGAAGAACCAGAAAGACAAGTGGCGCAATCGATAGAACGACTGCAGAACTACACCTTCAACGTCCAACACAGAAAAGGTAGATTGCACGATAATGCAGATAATCTATCAAGGAGGCCTTATGCACCAAGATGTAGAAAATGCAGTAAAATTAACAAAAAGGAAGACATCAGTAACCTTAACCGGATTGGCGTGGATGTGCCGGAAGGGTGGACAAAGAAGAGTGTTTTCGAATAGCAGGATAAGGATCCAACGCTCGTCCCAGTAAGAGCTTCGTTTAGGAAAGGACAGAAACTGCATGGGACGAGATGTCCGAGACTTCTCCAACGCTAACTACTAGGTGCAGTGGGACTCATTGAAGATGGAGAATAATATGCTAAAACAAGCTTGGGAAAGTGTGGATGGAAAAACTATCCAAATGTAGACCGTATTACCAAAATGCAGAATTCCGGAAGTGTTAAATGAAGTCCACAATGGATCAAGCGGCAGACATCTTGGTGTTAACAAAACTTTGACCAAAGTGAGGGAACATTTCTACTTCGTCAACTGTCGCAATAATATTAAAGATTTGTGCAAAAAGTGTCAGAAGTACAACGTAGGAGCTCCATTTTAACGAGTGGCTGTCAGAAGTGGGATTTTGCAATCCGGAAAACCTAGGTGTGAAGACATAAAAATACACAGCGTTTTTAATTGCAAAATCCGGACGAACTCAGAAGCCCAGTTCGTAACAAATTAGTCAATTTCATAACTGGTTTACGTCGCCCTCTCGTCGAAGTTCTTCCACTCGATGAAATCTCAGATACTTCTTCTTCACTATTTACGTTTTCGATGTCAGCAACTTGATCTTTAGTTTCAATTACATTTATTTTAACCGCGGGATTTAACGGTGTATTTGAACGCACGTCATTATAGTGTTTTCATTATCATGTCTGTAATTCTTACTTTCGTCAAATATTACATCACGGACCAATAAGATTTTTTATACGTTTATCATTTTTCATTAAAGTAGCATTTTTCACTGTTTTCATCGATTTTTCGTCGTTTAATTTTTGGTACACTTACAAAAATTCTTAAATTGTTTACACTAGAAATTACGCCATATCATTTTCAGCAGGAATTTCAAAATATTCCTTTGAAGTTAGACTCGGATGTATCAAATATGTTGCACAAAAAACAGCTTAGTTCCACATGTCTGTCGAAAAACCACATTATCAAATGTTTCAGATAGTGTCAGCCATTTATTGCACACAACATCTAATTCATCCAACTGCGCATCAGTTGATTTAAATTCGCGTATGATTCCATCAAAAAACACAAAATATCTGTCTATTGAATCATTTTCATCGAATTTCATTCACAACAATTTTCGACATCTCACATCAAATATGTCATAACCACATTTCTCACATACTCCAAACGTGAATTTGCCATACGACATTCACTCTCTTCAGTCAAGAATCCATCGATTATTAGAAGGAATTGAACTGAAGGGCATGAAACCCTGCCAATTACTCAGGCAACTTAAAGCCAGCAGAGGAGCAGCCGTAAATGATGAACTCATAAAAACAATTTGGCTTAAGCGGTTACCCCACCGAGCCCAGGAAATTTTGTCACCATGGCTGAATTAATTACTGCAGAAGACTATAAGGTTTAGCGGACCAACTACACGAAACAATGATACAGTCAAATATATCCACAATTACAGAACCAGCACGAATCATGCCGTTGACACCAGAAACCAACCTGAATTATCAAATCCACGAATTGGTTAAACGGATAGTCCAAATGGAAAAGAGAGACAACGAACGATTTTACAGAATAAAAAAAAAACCTCGCAGTGAGCCGAAAAGCAGATTAAAAACCGATGTACCACCCGCAGAGAATAATTTACCAAATCAAAGCAATGCTCCACGATTATGCTATTCACATTTCAAATTCAAAGATTTGGCAAGAAATTGTAAGCCATCCTGCGCATGCTGGGAAGGTGCGCGATCAAATTGTTGCTTAAAAATAACGGACAAAGAATCCCACATAGCATATTTAATAGATACTGGAGCCAACGATTTTTTAAAACAAACAGGACTTCTCGTGGATATACAACATGGACGATTAATCAATCCACTCACCACGCTTTATTCAGTCGGAAACACAATCACTGAAGCAGCACCAACCTTTCGGGTAGTAGATAGTAACAGAGATACACAGAAAATACAGAGAAACTAGACATAACGACTAAGGAATTCAAATATTTGGTAGGTCAAGGGATCTGTCGGCGTTCCGATAGTCGTTGGGCTATCCCACTGCATTTAGTGCCAAACAAAAATGGCGACTGGCGATCAAGTGGAGACTATCGGGCGCTGAACAAAAATACAGTACCAATACAGTACCAAGTACCCCGATACCCGATTCCGTGTAAAAATTTTCTCGACGATAGAACTTGTGCGAGCTTACCACCAGATACCGAACGAACACAAAAATGATGTTCGGCTTAAGAAATGCAGGAAGCACTTTCCAACGCTTCATGCACAACATTCTTCAAGGTTTAAATTTCGGTTTCGTGGTGTCACGAGCGTGAAGTCATGAACAGAACACAGAGAACACTTAGAAATTAACGATAAAATTAGAAAAAAGCCAGTTCGCAAGAGAAAGTCTAGTCCAAAGACGGAATTAAGCCAACGCCAGAAAAAATCGAGGAAATAAACAAACTACCAAGGCCAAAAATGATTAACCACCTAAGAAGATACCTAGAAGGGATGATAAATTTTTATAAAATATTCATTCCAAACGCGAGTCGAAACCAACCAATATTCCACCAGTACCGACAGGGAAGTAAGAAAAACGATACTCGAGAAGTAGAGTGGTCAGAAGAAGTCACAGAAGCCTTCAAATTGTCTAAGAGACAACTGAGCGAAGCAACAAATTTGGCACTTCCATCGGCATTAATGGAGCTGGACGTGCCGTCATACAACAGCGCAGCCAGAACGAAAAAGCCAATTGGCAACCTTTACAGTTTTATTCATCTAAATTAAATTCAGTACAAACGAGATATAGCGCGTACGATAGAGAACAGTAAAACAATTTTAGTATTTCTTAGAAGGTCGCACATTCACAATATTTACAGACCACAAGCCAATAACGTTTGCATTCACAGGTCAATATTCAACAAATAACACTATACAGGAACGTTATTTGGCAGGACATCAAAAAGGACGTAAAGAAGTTGGTCCAATGCTGCATGCCCTGTCCGAATGCGAAAGTGATACGACACACAAGAAGTCCACTAGGGGAACGTCCACTACCACCAACGGAAGGGCAAGCATATTGTGTCAAAATAACAGACAGATACACACGATGGACTGAAGTAGTACCTGTGCCAGATATCCGGGCGGAAACTGTCGCAAAGGGCGATTTATAACAACTGTATCGCACGCTTCGGAGTCCCAACATCAATCTTAACTGACCAAGGCGCACAATTCAAATCCGAACAAATCGCGGAATTCGCGAAGATATTGGCCTTCGAGCGTAAAAGGATCACGGCGTACAATCCTAAAGCCAACGGGATGATAGAGAGATAGCATACGGGAAAGACGAGTGGACGACATGCTGCCAACAGCATTGTTAAGGGAAGAAATGGCAGAGCTGGTTTACGGGGAAAATCTACGCATACTCAGCGAATTAATAATAGAAAAGAGACAGGATACACCATGAGCGGAATATTTTAATAAATCTCGGCCAACACCCTCATTCAAACATATTAGTCCAAATTTTTTCGCGGCAAAGGAGCTGGAAAATTGCACACAAATGTTTTCGTAAGAATGGATTTAAGCAAACGATCATTACAACCACCATATGAGGGGCCGTTCTTAATAATCGATAGAAAACAGAAATATTTCTAGTTAGAGATAAAAGGGAAAAAGAATAAGATATCGATTGATCGATTAAAATCATACCTCATAGAAGACGAACAATCACAAGAACAGCAAGGAAAGGAGAACAAGTATAGAGGAACACCAACTCCTCCAAATACGGAACCGGAAGCAGAGCACCATGGTAACAAAGAAAAAGTTCGGTTCACTACAGAAAAACAAACACCATCATACAGTACACCAACTAACACAAAGAGCACCAGAAAATCATGGATGAAATCATCGGCAAAGATGATGATCAAGCAAACAACCACCAGAGTGGGAAGATGTGCAAAAGCACCTATCCGCTTCGCAGGGATTTCGTTCATAGGTGATTCACTGGCAAGGGGGTACTGTGGCGGCGACAAAGTCGACGCAATACATATCACTTAGTTGATAAAATTGTTAACCAACGGTTAAATAAAAATAACTACAAAGTTACTCTAATCGTTTTAATTAGACATTCTAAATTCCCCATCTAGTAGCTCTGTCTAGCAAATGTATTCCAATTTAAGAAATCACTTCCACCAAACACTGGTAAACTCCTGTTTTCACTGGTAAAGAAAATCTTATTTTAGAAACACGCAACATTTCAACAGCATTCAGCCACCGATAATATTGTGACTGTTCCAAAAACAAGACAAGTAAGTATGTAAAAACATTTTGTCCAAGAATGAATAAATTTGGACGGGTTTAAAATCCATTTTCAAATCCATTTCAAAAAATTCCATTCCAAAAACTCAAACCAATCAAATGGAGTAACTTTAAGTACACATTACACAACAGTAAATTGCACAGAAAATTTATTGATTTTTATCCGCACCATCTATCCACACCTCACATAACCAGCAGCAAAAATTTACTTTGCATTGTAAACCACAATCATTACTTTTGAAATCAAACGATAGATGTCACTACACTAATAATAATGCCATCTCCATACAACTAGCCGCAACAATTGCATCACAGCTATCTATTATAGCAACTACTAAAATTTCGTCACAAGAAATCGACCATATATCGGATTTCATCGTTTTACAATTTCGTCGACATTCGTCGACGCAACACAAAAATTCATTCTAAAAACAAAAAAAAGTAAAAAAAAAAAATTTTACGTCAAAATATAGTACACACACATAGAACGACAACAAAAAAATTCTCATTATTATTGAATGGTTCGCATGTATTTGTGTTGTTGCTATTGCCATGGAATTTTTGTTTTTTTTTGTTTTTTTTTTTTGTATACAAATTCAGTTCGATGTTTACCGTGCCGGTGAATGTATCTCGTTTTCATGTTAATAATGGAAATTGGAGGAAAAAATACGGAAAATTCGTTTAATATATATGTACAGTGAAAAATAAGTTAACTAAAACAATTTTTTTTTTACCGGTAAAATCGTCGTTTTGTTTTGTGTTTTGTTTCGCGTACGCTAAAACAATGTGATGTTTGAATTGACGCGCGGCGCAATTTTAAATTCTAGTGAATTATGTTCGAAGGCCAATGCGTGTAAGGAAATTGATTTTTAGTGAAGTTCCTGCGTTTTCTCTGTTGGATCAAGGTCATTTCGAATTTTTTTTAAATTTATTTTGTGTATTTTGACCTTAGTATAGTTGTTGTTCTAAAGTGCTTATTGTAGTGAAATTATTTAATTTATTGAGTGAATTGTAAATAGTGTTTAATTTGAAAAAAAAAAAAATAAAAAAAAAATGAATAAAAATGCCGTTTGTGCAACGTGTTGTAAGTCCAATATATATTTCAAGATCATCGCGATCCCTGAAATCGTATCAAGTGGTGAAAAAAGTTACACCGTCCAATAACATCATCACCACCGGTGATGGAATTGTTGATTTGCGTTCAAAATCACCATCGAATAATATTGATGGTGGTGGTGGTGGTGGCATCGATACAATCGATGGTGATTTAATAATTCCAGCGTGTACTAGTAGTAGTGGTAGTAATAGTAATCATATTAATAGTGTAAATAGTGCTATAAATAGTAATGGTGTTCAATCGTATATAAGTGATAATGAATTGGAATCGGTAACAAATTTAACGTTAAGCAATGCGCTTAAACAGCTCGGCTCATTGGCCGCGCTGGCCGATGAAATTTTCTGCGAACTAAATCAGGAATTAAAATTAGTTAGCGAACGGGCGAATGGGATTAGAACCAGGATTGGCGTTTTACAAATCAAAGTCGAGGAATTTGATCCAAAACTTGTTGCAGTTCGTAAGTTAAAAATATTTTTTATTTTTTATTTTACCTGAGAAATTTTATCAAGCGGTCACATCTTATATAAATGAACCCTTTTTCGTATTCTTTCCTTTTTTTTCTCTTGTTACCTTTAATACAAAATAATTTTATTTATGTAGTTTCACACGTCTGTCTTATTGTACATATGCCTACATATGCAAGTCTACCTCCATTTAAATTCAATATCATCATCATCATCATCATCTTCATTTAAGATACACATTTACACATAATGTCAATGCCAATGAAATAAAATCTAAATTTAGTCGACGACTTTAAGAACAGAACACATATACTATATACAGTTGTTGGGTGATAAATCAAATGCGATTTGTTTGCTTTTCCAATCAATATATCTCACGTCTCTATGTTTGTATTTAATGGCGCAATTTCATACAAGATAGGTGAAATTTGTATTTTAGTGTTGTGGAATTTATCTGTTACATGTATACCAGAAGATCGTACCAAATTCAATTAGACGAATTTTGCCTTAAGGGAGGGGAATATTTAATGGTACTAAAGTGATTTTTGTTGTTGTTGTTATTTGTAAACGAGTATATAGGCCGCTCGATTTATGTGTACGTAATTTTAATTATGTAAGGGAGCATGTACACAATAGGCACATAATTGAACACAGGAATATAATAAAAGCATTCAGTTTTTTTTTATAGGTTGTATTTTGGGATATAATTTGGACTAAGGTATCGTGTTTTATTAAGCGGCTGTCTTTATAAGTGTACAATCGGGTGATGTGTTAAAGGAATTTTGTTGTGTACCGAGTTTGAATCTGCTTTTCATCCGGTTTTGTCGAATGCTGAAAGGCAGGCTTACAGACACAAAAATGTAATGAAAGATGCTCTCAAGTCAGAGCTCAAACAATGGCAAATCATTATAATTTGTTGTATTTATATCAGCCAGATACTTTGCTTAAGATCTGTATTTCATACTTCAGAACTTATAATAATTTACGCAAAAGCAAGTTCAAGTGACAAATTATTAGGGTTAAGGCTAATTAAGCCAACGAATTTCATTTCGTTATGAGGCTTAGACCAAGAAAACCACCTAGTTGGAACTTACAAATTTAAATTTTGCTTAAGTATTTTATTTATCGCAGTCAAAGACGTGATTTTGCTTAACTTTAGTTTATTTTTCACTTCTAATAACGACTTAATTTGAATAATTTCGGTTTAAAGATATTTTTTGAATCTTAATGGCCTAATACAGAAAGCCTAAGTGGCTTAAGTTACTTAATTATCAAAAACTTAATCAGATTTTATTAATTTAAATTGCTTCAAATTGTCTAATGTAATGAAGTGGCGCAAAGATGTTACTTAGTCAAAACTTACACTATTTAATGTACCACTGCCTTGACTCATAAAATCTGAAAAATTAAATTTACATAAGCTACTTAATTTAAATATAAGTTTTATAATCCGTAGCATTAATTGCTTAAGTTAATTGTTTCAGCTTAAATTGAATCATTAAGTTGAAGCCAAGTTTCTGAACCCCACTTTAGGCAGATTATGGAAAATACTAGTGGCTAAGATAATAGTGACTAATTAACAAAATTTTAGCTAAATAAATCACTGACTTAAGTAAGATAAATTTACTTAGTAGCTATATGCTGAATGTAGAATTCAATGAACCTCAGCATTAAAGACAAACAATTGAAAATCTGAAACATTTGATTAGCTTAAGACTCAAAATTCGGAGACTAAATTGAACTTAAGCATTTATAATTTAGAATTTGTTTTTGCCACAATCAAATTCAAAGTCTAAATAATTTCGGTAACCGGTTTCCTTTGTCTTATTGGTCACATTATGACCGGAGTTAGTCCTAGTTGACAGATAAGAAGTTTAAGTTTAAACAGCTTAGTTTAATGTTAAGTCACTGGAACTTGTACGGCCAAATTTAAAATTGTCTGAATTAGATTCTGATTAAGACATTTAATTTTCGACCAACTAATAATGTTGTAAGTAACTGGCTGCCTCAATAATTGTGGCCTCAGCTTTAAAAATTTAAGTTAATAAATCTGCAATATCTCTTTGGTTAAGTAGAAACCCACACAAATTAAGTTTTATCGCTTTCAGTCCATCAAGCAAAACTTAAGCCAAACTAGTAACTTATTAGTGAGTTTAGAGCCAAACTTCTATATTCTTCCTTAGCAAATAATACTTCTTGCTGCCAATTCTTTTTAGTTATACATAGTTAGGCTTACTTAACAAAATGTACAAAATTCTATCAATTTAAGTAAGTGGAACTTACAAGTTTAAATCCAATTAATTTAATCAGTACTGAGATTGCTTAAATAATTAAGTCGATAGAATAAAATAAAATGTTTGCTTTAGCACAGAAGACATTCTCAGAAATCTGAAGAAATAAGAGCTTAAATATAGTAATATTAAGTTTTTTACAAAATAAAGTTACTTAAGCCACATAAACGACACTAAAGGTTAAGTCCTATGAACTAAAAATTAAAAGTAAATCAATCAATTTTCCATTAGGTACGTGGGTTCATTATTCTATATCACTTATTAGTGGCATAACCTTCATTAATTAGTGACTTAAGTAAGTGCTACTCCCAATAAGCATTTTACTAAATATTTCAAAACCTGTTAAACCACAAAATGTAGAAAATTAAATCAAACTTCAGTCTTTAGTTTTAAGACACTTAATTTGAATTCAAAGAAACTTTAAGTAGTTTTTAAAAAATTAAACTTTAATTTACAAAATAAAGCTACTTAAGCCACATAAAGGATATTAAAGGTTAAGTCACTTAAACTAAAGATTTTAATTAAATCAATTAACTTTCTATTAAGTAGTTAGAATAACAATCTATGCTTAAGTCACTTATCAGCAGGGTTGGCTCCCCACTGGGTAACCCAAAAAAAACCACCCGGGTAATACTTTAAAAAAAACCCGGGTGGTTTTTTTGGGGGTAATAATACTTCTTGAAAAACGTATGTTTTTTGTTTAATTTTTATTTTATTTTTTTCTAATAAACAAATTCAATTACATATTTTTAACTTATGATTTTATAAAATTCATTCTTTAGAACATAAAGAGGATAGATGTTTCAAAAATTCATTTATTAAATTGTATACTTAATAATAAGGTAACTCTAATAAATGTATAAGGAGCAAATACATATCACAGATATGAAAATAATTCACTAAATAATAAAAAAAATAAATAAATTCAAATTAATAACTTTGCAATTTACCAATCTTGTGGTTCAGATCTTAAGTGCCGATAAATTTTGACTACAGACAACGCCTTTTCGAAACCAAGTCGGTTTCTCAGTTTATTCCAAATTAAACCGTAGGTTGAGAAAATTCTTTCAATTCAAGCCGAGCTTGCTGGTCAGTTCATTAGTGACACAAAAAAATTGCAAAAATTTTCAGGCAACTTTGAAGATTTTTCGTTTTTGACGTGTACTATTTTTCACCATTTTTTTTCGCTTAATTTTTCGAGCACCTCCGGTTTGAACATAGATTCTGGGAAGTATTCTCCATCGTTAAATGCCAAACAGTGTGCCAAAAAGGTAGGGTGTTTTTGGCTTATCCAGTCTTCTGCTGCGCTCTCTGTTTCTTCACTAAGCAGTTTGCCCATATATTTTGGATGCATCATGTTTGCCAAATAGTGAGCCGGAGTGAGTACACTTTTCATTTGTTTTTCAATTAAAGGCCTTTTTGTTAATAAGATCTCGTTATTCAGCAAATTATACCAGATTTCGACAGCTGTGGCAATTGAAGTGGAATCATCTTGCAGACCATCTAATGCTATTTTTATTTGAGATAATATTTGTTGAAGATTTAAGGCCTCGTTGTACAATTGTACATTATTTAAAATTTTGTGGATATCGTTATGAAATTCATTTAAATGCACTGATCTTATTTGTGAATAGAGGTGAAAATTAGCAATAAATGTTGTTAAGCAATCATCATAAGAATTCCACCTTACATCATTTGGTAGTTGAGGCATAACTCCATGTTTTTCTTTTAACCATCCATGTGGTTGGTGGTGATTTCTAAAGTATTCCTGTACACTTATTATTTGTTTGGTAACTTCTACTGGAATTATATCTTTGTATAGAAGATTGATCATGTGTACTGAACACCCATAAGAAAAAATCCAATGGCGTTCCTCTAAAATATCTTTCATCTTTTTAATCTTGTTTTCGTTATCCGTGCAACAGGCGAATATTTCTTTATTATATTTAGTTTTTATGAAGTCAATTGATTTTTCTGCCACAGCAACACAATATTCAGCAGTTTTTTTTCGGACCCGGTGTCCTCTGCACTTATTAAAAAACTATTACAACCGGTATGGACTGAACATGCGATAAGTGGATCATTTGAAGTGTTCGTCCATCCATCTAAAATGAGTGTCAAACTGGAATCCTTCAATTCAGTTATTAAATGATCGGTTATTTCTTCATCAATTTCAAGAAGGTGTTTATCAGCTAGTTGTTTTCTGCTAGAGGCAGAATATCCAGGTCGTAAAGATTCTATCATTTCTTTAAAATATTTGTTATCAGCCACGTTAAAAGCAATGTTATTCGCGAAAAAAAATTTGCCACAATTTTGTCCAATTTTTCTTTTTGATTTAAAGTAGTTTTAACTGAAAATTCTATCATAGATGATTGAGTACAATGTTTGGTTTTTTGTTTCTTCTGCTGATGACTACTAGTCGCAGTAAGAGACGTATTTCCAATCGAAATGTCAGTATCAGTATCCGTATCACTATCGCATGTTGTAATTTTTTTGTTACAATTTAATAAATGTGCTCTTATGCGGTTTACTTTGTTGCTAATTTCACGATCACAGTGCTTACACCTTTACTTTTGTAGAATTTTCGATATGGACTACGTTATTCCACTCAGCAGCATTTTTACGTCCACTTCATCGAGGCATTCTATATTTGTATGGGGAATATTTCAAAATTCAATCCTGTATTTTATTACTAAATATTTATTTGTTTTAATTATATGTACATACTTACATTAGGTTTACTTAGTTTTAAAATATACGATTCAATAAACTCACAACATTCCTCACTAAAATTCACTTTAATAATGATTGGAGTATTTTCCTTGTCAAGACACGATTAAACATGATTTCTAAAAAATTGAACTAACACTAGAAAACGGAAGGAGCATATATATAAATAAAACACAAATAGTTGTTCCTCTACTCTACCATAGCTTATAAGCCAGAAACAAGAAGATGATGTAAATTTTAACTACATACTGTGTGAACAGGCACAAAGTCAAATATGATCGAGAAGCAAATATTGTTTCGATATTCAAAATATTCCTGATTCCTGTGCAATCGTGTTTTATCGTGCAAAATCAAACTGAAAATTTTTATAATTTGATTAATAAACTTGTTTCTGATTACATATTGGTTTCTTCTTGCATAGCCATCTTAATATATCATAGCCGTAAAGTAGAAATACAAGCTTTCTACAAGAGAGGTGAACATTTTTCTGTTTCCCATAAGAACCAATGTAAAATTGGTAGTTTTGATTTATAAGTTTAATAATGAAAATTCAATTTAATGTAATAAAATTTTTGTTAATTTGCATGTTTAATATGTTTCATAGATTCGGTTTTAAAATCATAGAAGAAAATATCTCTAGATTTTATAATAAATTGAAAACAGAAAACCTTTAACACTTGAATAAAAAACCCAAAAAAACCCACCGGGTCGGTTTTTTTTTTAAAAAAACCCGGGTTTTTTCCAACCCTGCTTATCAGTGGCTTAACTGTCATTAATTAGTAACTTAAATGGTATTCCTAATAGCCCTAAATTTGAGTCTAGTTTTAAGACACACAAACTACAAATAATTTATGCCTTACCTACGTGCTGCTAAGTTATTTTTTACGTCTAATTAAATCGAATTTTACTGATTTCATTGGCTTAATATGTTGCCTATAAGTCGAATTACATCGGTTTAAGCCGCTTCATTCTACGTAAGTTACTTAATTTGTGGTAATGAAAATCGAATGATATTTTTCGCTCACAATTACTACGCCTCTGCGTCATATTCCAGATTATATTGTTTGATTATGAATCGATTATTGCAGCAATATTTTTGTACACATTAATTGCTCAACATCTTGTCGTGGAAATAACGGTGCAGTATCGATAATGCTGATCAGAAAAACATGCAAGTAGTTCAAAATGCTTCATTACCGCAATTTTGGCATCATATGCTCGAAATATGGTTGAAGCATATCGAAGCACTTTTCCAAACGAAACGCATTTTAACAGTCTTTCAAAAATATTTTCGTTGAGTTAGTGTTCTCCCCGTATACATCATAACGTCTGTGTGAGGTAATCCTCCCGATGTGGGTGTAGGCGAGAAACTTTATCAGAAACCAAACGACTAGAACCAATTCTTGCTACAACCAGTATCGCCATCAGATTTGTATCGACATTTAAAGAATTTAACAGGTTCTTTAAACGCAAATATTCGCAGTCCCAACTTGTTTCAATTAAAGCCCCTCAAACGTCAATAAAGGAATTGAAAGGGTACCATTAAAGAAATTAAGACTACATATAGAATTACTTAAATCGGTTTAAGAATAATAATTATTATTATCCTAGAAAATGTACCAACATTAATTGTGGCTTTGATTATAAACAAAAATTATGATTCGGAAAACTAGAATCGTCCAGCGTTGATGCGACGTGCGCTAGAACTATACAAAACCGTAGTTTATTTATTAAATGTTTTAAAACCAAATTTAATTTTTTGATAGACCCGGTCCCTACAAGCACATATTCAAATTTAATCCTAAATACTGATAGTAGTCTTTTCACGTAGAGAGTTCAGACACTTATTTGAGCTGACATTTTTGATTAAATTTGGAATCAGTGTCGACATGGAAAATAAATATATTCCAAAGCATTTAACATCTCTTGTCGTTGACGTTATCGATATGTCATTTCCAAATTCTGTGTCCCCCAGAATATTTAATGTTAGTTGTGCATTCGGAAATTTAATTAAATCTTTTCTATGTCTCCGTCCCAAGAGTCACGATACAACATACCAATCAAACATGATATTGTACATCGGATCGTTACTTCTTCTGGTCACTTACCATTCTGTTGTACAACAAGGCTGGATACTACTAAATACAAGCTAGCTAAGTTCGGATTCGAGCATATGATACAGATGTGATTGTGTAGACCGTCTAGTTCCAGTGTCTCTTCTCCATTATAATTGCTACCGAAACAAAACGGCAACGACTTGAGACAGAGTCCTTGTGATGATTTTAGGCGGCTGAATGCAGTAGCAGTGCCTGATCGTAACCCATTGTTCCATATCAATAATTTCTCCTTGGCACTACGAAATTGTAATATTTTTTAAAAAGTCTTTCTAATTAGAGCCTTCCATCAGATAGATTACCAGTGGCTTCAGAAAATATTTCGAAGACTGCCATTACAGTTCCATTTGGACTATTTGAGTTCGTACGAGTGTCATATGGGTTGGGAAACGGTGCATAGACGTTTCAACGTTTTATGGATGACTAAAGGTTTAAATTTCGTGTTTGTGTATATATGTAGATGATACCTTAGTGGCAAGTTGTGACGAAAAACAATAACAACGCACAAAAGATTATAGGTATGATAAACTATTAACATCGGTTTTTACCATAACTAGCAAATTATTTAGTTCCACTGCACAATCATTTTAATAACCTTGCTAGAATGCCTAAAAAAACTCCATTATTTTGAACTGACTTTGTAAACGAAAATGGTAATTGGTGGCATGTTAGAACTCGTCGAGAGCCATTAGGTTACTTTTCTAGAACGCTTTCCCCCAACCGAACCATTTTAGAAATTTTGTGGAGGTCCGTGAGTTTTAGATTACACAGATAATAATTCGCAAATGATATAAGACATATTAAAGGTGATAGTAATTTAGTTGCGGGGGTACCTTGTCCCGACCTTTTGATCGGGATATTTAATCAATAGTTCAAACTGGCATTGATTTAAATAAACCGATTCAACTTCGAAAGTCTGAACAAGAGTTGAAATATTGAAAGCTTGAATTATTCAAAGGATACTAATACTTTGGATCTTTATCGATCTGTTTTCAATAGCCTACATAATATGGCACATCCAAGAATTAAAACTAGTCGCAGATTTTGGAAAAAACTAGTATTAAGTACCAACGCTCTAAAATTCATCGCCATACTAGATCTGAATTTAGTCAATTTGATCTACCAGCAGGCAGATTTTGTCATATTAATTTAGACTTAGTTGGACCAATTTCACCATCATGTGGATTCTTATATCTACTAACTATCGTAGACCGATTTAGACGTTGGCCAGAAACCATTCATTCCCCTACTAGATATAAAATTCTTGACTGTGGTACGTGCATTTATAGAACAATTTATTTCCCGATTTGGAGTTCCAAATGAAATTAATTTTGACCAAGTAAGTCAGTTTGAGAGTAACATTTTCAGAGACTTCAATAAGTTATTAGGTTCGCGTTGAATTAAAACTACATCTTATAATCCTCAATCTAATGGTATATTAGAGCGATTTAGGCTCATGATAATATCACAGATTGGAATGATTAATTACCTTCGTAGCTTTTAGTGCAAACTTCCAATTCTACGGCAGATCCAACCACTTTATATAGTAATGTAAAATCGGCTATGAAATCAACTTCGCCAATCAATACTCGACTTGATTTCGTGGGTTGGGTACGCTATCTTAAAATCAAATTCCCAATTTACTAAATCCCAAAAGGCAAAATCCCAAAAGACTAAATCCCAAAAGACAAAATCCCAAAAGACAAAATGACAAAGAAAAAATTCCAAAAAACAAAATCCCAAAAGACGAAAGCCCAAAAGACAAAATCCCAAAAAACAAAATCCCAAAGAAAAATTCCTTAATTTTCAGAATAATATTTATTAAAACATGTGCGGCGCCGCATATATTTTGTATTTGGGCAAAAAAATCGTTTTAGGATTTTGTCTCCTTGGAATTATTTTTTTTTTATTGGATACAGAGCCGCACCTTTCAAAATGCCCTTTAAAGTGTTGAAAAGGATGCAGAAATATTTCGTACTTGATCTACAATGGAAGAAACACATCTAGATATATCTGTAGATAGGCTTACGCAAGCAAATATTTCTTGCAAATTTTAATCTTAGCATGATATGCATGAACGATGTCCTCGTAGAGTAATTTTAAAAGATTGAATGTTTCTACCAATTGTTTTTATTTCTTTAGTTCTTTTACTATTTTCGCCGAATATTTTTACTGGAAGGAAGGTAATTTGGTAACCAAATTGAATAATATTTTTTTGTCCCATAATTACTACGCCTCTGCGTTATTTTTATATTTTAAGTATATTCTTAAAGTTTATACATTGGTGTCTCTGCAACCAAAAATATTAATTCGTGTATGGATCTCGTCAATTAGAAGGCAATGGAGTGTCGGAAACACTTTATTTCCAGTTTAAAACAGTGCATAAATCAAACTTAAGCCATTAGAATTAAATCGGTTAATTTTCATTTAAAAACTGAAACATTTAATGTAGGCATTCATATTTGACTTAAAATTTGTTTTTGTAGTAATTGTGAGGTGTCAAATTCGAAAGGCAGAACGCTTAACTGGACAATCGCAATTATGGCCAAAGAAGTAACAGACAATGCTTTCACAAAATTTGAGGGTCAGGCTGACTCAAGTTGAATTAAAATCTTTTGGGCCAATCAATGTGACTGATATTCCAGGAATGCTTCTGCTGGAATGTTTTTAAATGTTTAAAATAAAAACTGGATCAAAAACGGTTGTATTTAGAGTAATTATTATGGCCTAAGTGTTTTTAGCCCTAAAACGGTTAACAGGAGTCAGGCTGAGCCCAAAATTTATTCATTCATTTTATATGTAAAAAAACCGCAATCCTAACCAAATAAAATTCGAAACATTTTTTTGGCCACCAATAGTAAAAGTTAGGCCAGAAAGGCCCTTAAGGACTACAGCAATTCATCCGAAATATTTTGTGATATTGATTTTTTGAAATGGGGTGAAATTTATAGTATATACAACCTTCCGTTATTCCGGGCTGCAATGACGCAGCTTATTGAAACATTTTTGAGGTTCGATCAATAAACTGTCATATTTATAGAAAACAATTGTTTTTCGTATGATCCATGAGCATATTTGATATCGATGAGCAGCTAGTTCGAAGAACTCGAAGCTGATGTCCATCTCTCGAATATGTTTCATGGAAACCCAAAAAATGTGGTATTTAAATACTTAACCATTGCAACTTGACATAACAAACCAAACAATTACAATTCGGTCATAAATCATTCATCATCTCCAACAATCAGTTGACACTTTTGAGTTATGTACCAAAGAAAGAGTTATGAAGAAGATCATGAAAAAAGACAATGTACTAGTTTGGGTACCAGTAAATGTTTAACAAAGGCAAGCAACAAGAAGAGCTAAACAATAGCCATGTGCCGGTGTCAGAACAGAAACGAGTATTATTTGCCATTATTGCAAGAAACCGACGTGTTCCAAGCCAACCAATGTTAAAAAATTGTTTTATAAAATATCCGGTATCAAAGAGGTGGTTGATTCAGATTTAGGATAGACAGACGATGTTCTATCATAATTTATTTTTTTGTGATAAATTCTGAAGAATTTGTCGGTTATAAGGTAGGTATCAGATTTTTTTAAATATCGCTCTAGAAGAAATATGTTGGAGCCAGCACCAAATGGCACACGCATATTTATCGGTTCAGTTTAATGTTAAACTGATTCTTTAAACAGTTCCTAATCGAAAATTGTTTAAATCACATTCTAAAGAATATTATTTCCCCCACCCCCCTCCCCAAAAGGGTGGGTGTTGTAACCCAGAGCACGGCGAATATTGAGGCCTATTGTGCATCCCTAGAGATTCTTACGAAAAATTTAGGTCTATGTCCTTGATAAACGCTGCTACCTAATGCATATCCAGTGGGTCGGCGTTAGGCCACTGGATTATGTAGGCATTGAGGAACTTTAATCTTTTTAGGATGATAACATTGCGTGTGAAGAGTAGGTATTCCGATGTCTCCTTATCGTAGTTACAGAATCTGCACAGGTCCGTAACGGACCCTCCCATTTTATGTAGGTGGCCGTTAAAAGCGCCGCGACCTGTTAAAAACCAGGTAAGGGATCTTAGGGATTGACGGTCCATCCGAGGTGCCTCTCCCAGATGTATAATATTATAATTGAATAATTTTTGGGCCTGTCTCATCCCAATGGAGGACTCCCAGAGTAATTTCCGGTAGTTCTGCTCCCAGTCCCTTATACCATCTGCCAAGTGGGTTTTGGAAAAGCTACACTAGGACTGGGACTGATGAAATATCAGCTTCCTCCTATTTTTGCACATCGGTCTGCTGCCTCATTTCCTTTAATGGTGGAGTGGCAAGGAGACCACAAAAGGATAATTTTGTTGGCTTTACCCAGTTCTAATAAATTATAGTAGCAGCTCAAGATCAATTTCGAGTTCAACACTGAAGCTCCTAAGGCTAGCAGAGCTGCCTGGCTGTCCGAGATTATATAGATCTCGGCCTCCTTATATTTCTTTTTGTTGTACCCAGTGGTATGTACAGTTCTATGTCGGGCCCGACTATCCCTGAACCGGTACTCCCGTCTGTTTTTGACCCATCCGTGTACCATACGGAAGCATGGCGGGGAGGGAGGAGGTAATATTCTCTACCAGTGCCCTATCTGGCGAACTAATGGTAAAATTCCTCCGACGGTCGATTGTCCTTACCATCAAATCTGATAGTTTGATCAATTCCTTCTTAAAATTTAATTTATGTAGGACACTGTTGTGTCCTGACCTTATGGTTTTACTTTTGGCTGTAATTTGTACGTTCAGACCTCTTGAACCGGCTACTTTTTAATGTGTAGGTGCAGTGGTGAGACTCCCAGTATTCTCTCAAGGGCAGCTGTTGGACAGGCCCTCATTGCTCCAGTTGCACTCACACAGATTAACCTCTAGATCTTGTCCAGTATTCTCCTTGCACCAGTCTGCTCCGTCTTTGGCCACCACACAAACGCCGTGTAACAGACCATAGGTGTTATAACGGCCCGGTAGAGCCAACCCAACATTTGTGGGTTCAGTCCCCACGTTTTGCCAATGATTGTTTGGCAGGTGAAGTAGGCCTTATTCGCCTTGTTTGTAATATGATTTAATGGAATTCCATGTCAATTTCTGATCAAGTACGACTCCCAGATATTTAACCTCCGTCGACAGTTGGAAAGTTACTCCCTTTCCCCAGCGCTATCGGCGGGAGGACAGTTTTCCTCCGGTTAGTAAAGAGAGTGCAGTTAATCTTGTTAGGATTTACCGTAAGACCCACCTCCGTGCACCAATCATTTACCACCTCTAGGGCTTGTTGCATTCTTTCCTCTACTGTATTTGCGAATCTGCCCCTAACCATCAAGACTAGGTCGTCGGAAAAGGGTAATGTTTGAGAAGTCTAAATTCCTCAGTCTGGTAAGTAATTGATCCTTCACGATCAGCCACAATAAGGGAGAGAGAAGACCTCCCTAGGAGCAACCCCTGGTGGCCGCTATGTTGGCCTCTATGGTGTAAAGCTGTTTCTGTTGATTTCCCTACTTGGTAGGAGTGCTACCTAGAGTCCAGAGGATATCTTTGGAAAGTGTTGGATCTAATACAAAGTCCCAGAATTTTCTCCATGGTTTTCAGTAAAAATGATGTGAGGCTAATAGGTCTATAAGACCTAATCTCATCTGGGGATCTTTTTCCCGCTTTTAGGATAAAAATCACCCGAACCTCTCTCCAGAATTTTGAAATATAATCCTAGCTGTAGCTGGCTCTGAAGAGTATAGTAAGATAAGGCAGCAAAGTCTGCAGGCCTTCTTGTAAAATGGCGAGGTATACGCAGTCTCCTTCCGGTGATTTGAAAGGGACAAATGATTTGACTGCCCAGCTTATCCGTTCCGGCGTAGAAAACAGCCTCGAGAACTGGTCAGCCCCCTTTGGAATCAGAAACGGATGTACGCTACTTTCGTTGGATTATTCCTGATCACTCAGTACTACACATTCTTGGAAGTGACCTCCCACTAGACATTCCAGAGTCTCCTCCCTGGTTGTGGTTGTCTCTCCACTTGGGTTTCCTTACAGATCCCAAGGGATTCCTGTGCTCCAAGGAGAGTGCCTTCTGGAGTCGACACGCCATAGGTAAATCGTTTATTTTTTTACAGAAGTCTCTCCAGCTTAGACTTTTGCTCTGCCTAGAGTTTATCGTGGTCTGTAGACCAGCTCAGTTATTCAAAAGTCTGTCGTTATAGACTGTCTAGTTGGTGCGTTTAGTATCCTTAACATCAACTCTTGTCTTGAAGGGATATTGATATCAAACCTGATGTACACATGATCTGAGAGGGATGCTTCCTTGGACAGATGCCAGTCGAGAATTGCACTGGAGGTACCCATGTCAGATAGGGAAAGATCCAGTACCTCTCTCCTAACCGCATTCAAAAAGGTCACATCACTTCCTTTATTGTTTACTGCTAAGTTGTTACTAAGACAGAATTCAAAAAGTTACTCACCTCTTAAATTGGTGTTGCTGCTTCCCCAGACTACGAGGTGTGCATTAGCGTCGCAACCAATGATGAATTTTTGATGATGAGTCGTACAATAATTCACGAAGCTCTGTACCAATGCTGGAAAAGGGTCATTTTCATCCCCGGGACAATATGCAGAAGCGATGTTAATCACCCTCCTGCCTCCTTTGGGTAAGGGCGTTTCTATTGAAACCGCCGTGATGTCCCTAGAAATAAATTGGTTAATAAAGAAGATATTGTGCCTTGAGCGACAGAGAATTGCTGTCCTCGGCCTATCTGCAGCCGTGTCGTAGACTAGCTTACCTGTATTGGCTGCAAAACCTTTAATCTTCCCATTGTTGGTCCAGGGCTCCTGTATGAGCGCTATATCCCAGTCATTAATCATAAAAAGACGGTTTAGGTTGTTTGTAGCCGTCTTCGGTCGATGCAGATTAATCTGCACGAATTTCAGTTTCGTTGTTGTTGTTGGTTTGGTGTATATCACCATGATGTGTATTATATTTTTATTTTTTTCATTTCTTAGGCTCCGAAGAGCCTGGTTCACTTGAAAGTTGCTGTTGTTGTTGTGCCACCCTTCCTCTTGGGGTCAGCCCATGACTTCCCGCTCCTTCCTTGGCCCGGTTTGGCCGGTCTCCCCATTCCGGAGGTGCCAGGTCTCCTGGCCTCCCCCGGTCCAATGACCTCACTACCGCGACCAGCGTTCTTAGCCAAAGCTGCCCTTGACGTGCCGGGCAGATTCGGCTCCGCCACTCTCCCCTTGACTGCATCCAACGCCCTCTCCTTCTTTGGGCGGAAGTGTACAGAGCCAAATATCCAGCCTTTGAGTATCTCCGCCGTTTTATGTGAAACGGACATCGTAATTTGAAAGAGGTCGCCTTCTCGCTCTTTCCTTGCGATCATCCTCCGATTTGCATCTTTTAGGTCCTTATTCTGGATCGACAGACGACGCAGTATCTTTTCCTTTGTCTCCTTACCACCTCGTGGTAGGTAGACAAACATGATTTTTGGGAAAGGCAACTCCTCCTCCCCGACTATCTTCAGGGATGCTCCGACCCATGGTTTAAGTGTTGGCACTGTGGCCCTAAGCCACTCTGCCATGTCTTCATCAGACCGGTGGCCATGAGCCAACCGTTTCTGGTGCGACATCCCAGGAAATTTGGGCTAACACCATTTAACGGCAGTTCCGCCACTTTGTCCATTATGGCATCCTGTATTGCCAGAATCTGATAGGCTCCACTGCATTACTATACGTTGTGGCCGTGTCTGCCCTGTTTTCGGGGCAACTCTCTTTATTGTCGCCCTCAGTAGCAGCTTTTGGGGCGGCTTCCAATGCCTTCGGTGAAGGACTGGAAACTTTCCCTCTTTTTGCCGCGATGCCTTTGGGGGTAGAGTCGTCATCCTACCTATTTCTCAAATTTTTGTTTGGACAATTCCGTCCCTGATCTTCTCCTTACATTGCTGCAGGGCAGCGTCGCGGGGAACCTCTGACCGAATTAGATGAGACAGACGTCTCTTCGCGGCCACACTGAGGCGTGTTCTCCTTCTTGCGGTCCCCTCGAGCTCCAATTCGTCAAGGTCATTGTTTATTTCGGCCGTTGTCGACGTGGATTGGGTATCCATTTCAGGTAATAGAGGGCCATGTATGGGAGAGCCCACCACTACGTCCGTGCTACAGTTTTCACTACTCTGATCTATTAATTTTTTGATCTCTGAAGCAGGGCCTAAATTGTCCTTGACATCTTCTGAGATTGGTGCGTTTGAAGTTTTTAATTAAATCCATACAGCATTGATTTGTTTGAGAAATGTAATGTCCACCACGGCAGCGCCTCTTGCCGTGGTATGGCTGTGTGATACCGGAGGTCGCCTAGTAACCGTAGTACTGTACTAGCGACCAACTAACCTTTATACTAGCCTTTACACGACCCAACAGTTTCCGGAGGTCACCACGAGGAGGTAGTACGTACACTTGCGAATCACGCTTAGGTTATACCTCGCGCTTATCGTGGGCCCACAGACAGGACTGCCTAAAACATGACCAGAATAGACTGCTGGAGCTCATCCTAAAGGAAGGTTACGGAGCTGGTATTACTACACAGCTTTATTTCTCCCTTCCAGAAGAAGCCAGGCCTCCAAAAAGAATATTCTTGGGCCATATTATTTGTGGTGGTTTGTTTTTCTAAATAAAATATTTACGTTAGATACACTTACTATTTACTTGAAGGGAATTATAAAAGCTTACGTAGTAAATAATTGAAAGGATTCCTTTTTTTGCTTCAATGGATTCGCTCACTTTCGCCTTACCATATGTTCAAAAGGACAAAACCATATTGGCGCATTTTTAAAGTTCAAATTAAAGTTCAATGGTTCGCGCCTATTAAGTTTAGTGACCTCAATGAATATTATCTAAAAATTAGGACCAAGTAAAACATTCCCTTGGACGCCCGCGAAAGGTGGAAAATCCAGAGCATGTCCGAAGAAACCAAAAAGAATTCAAATTTCCATGCTTGTATGATATTACAGGCTACACTTATTCGAGATTATTGGGAATATTCATGTTACTCGATATTACTCGAAGTTTGCAAAGAGTTCAGTTGCGCGATATTCCAAAATTAGTGATATTTCGAGATTTTTGATATTTCATGGCATTTAGCATTGAGATAGCATTTAAGAAATAGTTAGGTTAAGATTTATCGATTAATTAAAAAGTCGTGAAGTACCTGAAGAGAATGCATCTTTCATAAACTTCATAGGCCCATAACATGTTGGGGTCAGCCAGACCCCTACTAACCAGCAATGTCAGAGCAAACAGTCCACCTACGGAAGGTTTAAAAATTAAGCAACAATTTTGGACTTAAAAATTGAAACCTAAAATATTTATATTCTTCTAAAGTCAATTAATTTTAGTCGAAATATTTTCAAATTTAAAGCTTATCCGAGAGTCATAAAATTTAATAGACTAAATCACACTTTATGTTTACATTCACATTCTTCACATTTACATTTACATTTACATAGACTTTATAGTTGAAAAATCTGATTTCATGGAATAAATTACATAAGTAGTAATAATGTATTCTTCATGGTTCGAGTGATTTCTATTCAAATTTTATTTGTTTAAAATAATTCAGCCCAGACACACTCGGTTCAACAATCGCATGGGCTTAGTAAAGCTCCATGTGATATACCTACCTTAAATGAGTAATCCTATATATTCAATATGGTTTATGATTCTATTAAGCTAAAATTAAACAAAAAGTGAAAGCTGATTTGAATAGAAATCACCATATAGATATATCCGCGCACCATATATCCGCACATACATTTCTATATCCATATATTCAAATGTTTGAAGGTAAAACGGCAAATTATAGGCGTTTGATATGCAAATTATATTTGACTGTCTGTTAAACAAACATATACATGGGGCAAAAAAAAAAAAACCTGTAATTATAACCGACTGTAATTATAAGCATCATCGCAAATTTGTAATGGTCCGTCCCGATTGCTTAAACGTACTGTGTGTATACAAAACTGTGCGAAATTAAAAAGAAAAATTACGCGATCAAAACGTCGCTCAAGATTTTTTTTTTGTTTTCAATTCTACATCGTACGGATATATCGTGTTGCTGTTGTTGGAGGTGGTACAGGTATATATATATAAACGTTACGGTATGGTGCGGAGTTCATAATTTAATTTAAATTCCAAGAATTCATAATAAAATTATGTTCTTATCGTTTATCGAATATATTTGATATACTGTGTGCTATACACACCGCACACACACACATACACATTCAAAATATATAAGAAAATATGTACAAAGCATACGATTTTTGGTTTTGAGATTTAATAATAAGAGGGTAATACCTTCTTTTTAAGACATAAGATACATATAACGAAGGTGTGTATATCCAAGACGGATACCTGGAATTTTTTCTTGTATTTATAAACAAACATACGTTCCATGTGCGCTGGTTTATCATTTTTACGTTTAGTAAATTAAACACTAACACAAAATTAACCATGTTAGAAAATTTCAAGGTTTTTGTACACCAAAACTTTCTCAACACAAGTGAATAACATTGTTTACAAGCACACATTATAGAGATAACACACAATTAACGAGTCAATAAGTGATACTTTTTATCAGTGTCTCAATGCATGTGTACTTAATACATTTTTTTTACACTTGATAATACTATACAATATATTTGTGATAAAAGAAACGTGTCTTCGATGACCTTAATAAACAAAAAAATTCTTAAAATATGCTAATCTAGGCAATTAGCTAATCCGCCTAATTTTTATTCACGAATACACAATATATAGATTAGCTTAAATCTACTAATTGAAATGTAACACTTTGCCTCTCATTTTGTACTTATTGTATAAAAAAGGTCAACAATTTTACAACTTTCGCCGAAACGTGCAATAAAATATGCAAATTACATTTTTTGCACATTACCAGGGAAAAAATTTATTTGGTCCTTGGCAATCAACCAATTTAGTTCTAAAAGTTTCACACAGATTAATTAACATTTCAAAACGTTTTCTTAACACTTCCACATAGAATTAAAATTAGGTTCCACAATTATAGAATTTAATTCGCCCATACTTATTTCACGATACTGGTTTCTGATTTGAGAAATTCATAAACAATAAACAAATTCAACCAGCAGAAGTAGAGTTGAGCCCCTGAAAAATCAGAAATTAATTTGTTACCCAATGAAAAAATTAAATCCCACAAAATAAATTCTTAACACTAAAATTAGTGTTCAAATCAAATGGTAATTTTAATTTAATCACACCTTCAGTTCATTCCCACAACCAAAACAGCCCCAGAGCTCGGTTAGCCATGAAAAGCTCGAATTAGGTTCCACATAATATAAAATTTGTTGGAGGTTTAAACTATCTGATATTTAAGTAATGGGATTAAAAATGAAGTATAAACATATAAATACGTAAGGCTGTTTTCGAAAGGAATACTTATTTGTGGAACCTAATTTATTCAAATAAGTATGCTTTCGAGGTGACTTATTCCATGTTCCTTCGAATTACACTACCTGCGACAAATGTTTTCCATATACATAATCACAAGAATTTTAGTTTACTTTTGTAAGAAAGAGGGTTAGGTTCCACAAATAAGTATTCATTTCGAAAATAGCCAAAGAATGAAATTTGTTCGATCGACTATCAATTTAATGTAGTAATTTCTTGAAAACAAATCTAGTACAGTCTCTACACAACTCTACAAAATCCAGTCAATTACAATATTAGGTTAGCTACAGAAGGAACGAATTAAGCTTAACTAGAAAACAAAACTAGCCTGAAACTATTAAATTTCAATTTTAGAAAGGTTACCAATTTGACAGACCGACCAATTTGATTTGATGGTAATTTTGTCTCGGATCAATTGGACTAATAAAAATCTGTACAAAATGAGAGAAATATTAAATTCCCCCACAAATTAATCAAAATTACGGAGCTCAAATAGAAAGAATTAAATTCCACAAACAATTCCTAAACCAGTTAGTTTAGCCCCACACTTAGCGTTAACAAAAACCAAAGGATTCGTTTAAAATAAACTAATTTTGATTTTTTGTTTAACAATATAAACCAATTTAGCCAAAAAAAAATTGAGTCCTAAGGAAAAAAAATTGAATGTGTCTCAAATGTGTTAATTGTAGTTTACACAACATCAAATTGATTGGCTAACAACGGATGTAGTCAAACGAAAAAATAAATCTCACACTGAACAACTTTACAAATTATTCTTTAAAGAATGAATTTAGTTTCCACAAAAATAAAACATCCGGAACTTGATTAGTCTTGGACAGCTCGAATTAAGATCCACACATTATAATTTAGTTAATAAGAAAATAGTCTTGAACTGTTTACAATTATTTAATAAATATACTAAATGCTTATTTATATCAATTGAATGACGCAATCGAAATTGAAGAAATTCCTGCAATCGACAAATTTATTACTATAAAGAGCTAATACGGTTGCTAATACAACCAATTTTATGGCATCAACAGTATTTCTGAATCAGAAATATTTTTTTAGCCATATCAATTTAAATTATTTTTGTTGTTATTGTTTTGAAAGCCTTTAAACGTAAATATGCATTAGTCAACCAAAGTTAACCTACAAGTATATTCCTCTCAGTGATATATAGGTTAGATCAAATTGGCTAGTCAATATACTATACCGTAAGTTCTTATAAGAGAGAACGAGTCATACAAATATTAGGTTCCAACCATATCAACTAAGATTCCAAAAGTTTTGCGTAAATTACAAAATGTAAATATGTGGAACATAATTCGCACATTTACTTATTTTGTGACAACGGGCAGATCCCACACCTAGCACCAACTTAGGAATTGTTTAAGGGCCTTCAACAGTGCAAAATAAATTAGTCGACCAAAATTACCAGTTAAATAGTTATTTCTCTCAGCGCTATGTACATATATTGAAATTAACTATTCGACACTTTATTTTTTCGATGAGGAATTTGAGCAACTTAACTTTTTTTAAACGATCGATTCTAGACTTAATGCTCAACAAATAATTTTTAGACTAACGATTCTAGAAGAAATCCAAAATCTTACTAATTATAGCTATTTTCTATTGAATTGAGCAAATTACTCACAAGGACTAATTGGTATCTGTATTACAAAAATATCCGTTCCTTTGGTCATGCTAATGTCGAACTGAAAATTTTGAAGGTTCCCGGAATTCGAAACTTCGAGCTGTTTTCGTAATGAATACTTATTTGTGGAACCTGACTTATTCAAATAAGTACCCTGTCGACTTATTTCAGCGAAAAAAATAATTTTCATTTTGTATCAATTACACTACCTTCGACAAATTTTCATACACAAAATCATAAGCAATTTAGTTTTTTTTATAAGAAAGAGGGCTAGGTTCCACAAATAAATATTTGTTTCGAAAATAGCCAAATATAGAAATTTTTTCAATCGAATACCAATTTTAACTATAATTTCTTGAAAACAAATCTAATATAGTCTCTACATAACTCTACAAAATCCAATCAATTACAATATTAGGTTAGCTGCACAAGGGACGAATTAGGCTCCAAACAGAGACTCACTTAGTTACCACATGCTTTAAGCTAATATACCTTAGAAAACCAAGTTGAAAAAGCGACCAATTTGATTTGATGGCTATACAAATATTATGTTCCACATATCAATTTTAATTCCAAAAGTTTTAGTCAAACTCCACAGAGTTGAGCTTAAGTGTCAAATTTATTTGACAATTAATTCACACATATCATTGTTCGTGGCTACCGACAGATTCCACCCCTGGCGCTCTCAAAAATCTCGTTAAAAATTTTTGGTACAAAAAACAATTTTGTTTTTTTTTTACTGTACAATCAATTTAGTCCGTCAAACGAACTTTGCCATATTATTCCTTAAATGAAACCAACCGTAGAAATGTATTTACACAATCTAGTAAATGAAGAATGAATAAATATGCAAACATATGGAAATTAAGCGTTCGACCCATATTTTTTCGACGTGATAAAGTGAGCAACTTGACTTTTTTAGACGATCGATTCTAAACTTAAGGCTTAATAAATAATTTTTAGACTAGAAGAAATCCAAAATCTTCCTAATTACAGCTATTTTCTATAGAATTGAGCAAATTACTCACAAGGACTAGTTGGTATCTATGTTACAAAAATTTACGTTCCTTTGGGCTTGTAGCTAAGAAGCAAATTTGTCCCATTGGAAGACTGCTAATGTCGAACTGAAAATTTTGAAGATTCCAGGAATGAAACTTTTAGGGTTTAAGTTACGCTAATTAAAATTTCAAAATTTGCATCAAATATTATTGTAGAATTGTTAGCTGCAACTCATTTTCATTTAAAACTTTGGATATTTTAAACGATTATTACAGGGTCGATATTCAAATATAGCTCAATAAAATTCTACAATGATTCAAAAATCTTATTAATAAATATTTAGAACTGAAAATTTTGTTTGATGAATCGAAATGAAAAATTTACAAAAGTGAACAAAAATGTAGCTCTGTTTTAAATCAACTCTCAGATTTGTTGAGCCTAAAACCAATCATACATACATTGTCAGTTTTCAGAAGTAGCTCAATATGAATTTGTATTCGTGGGAATTTTTTTATAATTAAAAATATTTGATGCTGAAATTGTAAGAATTTAAAATTATAATGTCTCATAACGAATTTTATATAGTATATAAATAAAAAAAAAAAATAAATAAAATAGCTCAAAATAACCATACATTCCTTTAAAATTTGGTTGCTTGTGGCTAAAAGTTCTGCAACCTTTAATTTTGGATGTTTGAATAATTTATTGTGATCAATCAAAAATAAAACTGAAGGTGGAAATATAGATGGGTTAACAAAAATTAAAAGTTGCTCAATTTAAAATTGATGCTCAAACATGTTTTAAAATAAAGAAACTCAAATTTCTATAGAATTTAGTTCGTTAAAATATTAAAATTAATTTAACAGAACAGGTCGATACTCAAAATTAGCTCAATTTGGTACTTCTAAACACTTTCTATGGATTCTAAATCTACTAAAGCTTAAGAATTTCGTTTCTAATCCCAAATGTCTATTGTATGATTATCATAACTATATCTTTATTTAGAATTTAGATTTCCTGATTTTAAATTAATGTAGCTCAATTCAATGGAATAAAATATAGAACTATTAAAGAAATTTTGAAATGAGGAATTTTTAATAGAGACCTACTTTGAATTGCAGCCACCTTGGAAACTATACCGTATTTATGATAAAAGCTTAAGAAAATTTCAGTAATTCTAATTAGTAGCACAAGTTCGTATGCAGTCACAAATTTCCTAACGTTTAAGCAGAGAAATTTCAGAGTTGCTCAAAATAAATATACCTAAATTTGATGAAATATGGCTGCTCATTTGGGCAACACCTCTATTTCCAGAAACGAATTTAACTTTGAACAAGCAGCCTTCGGTTGGTTCAACACTCAAAAATGATTTCTAAATTTAAAAAGTAGCTCAATTTTTAAATTGCTCAAATTTTCAATTACAATATGCAACTAAAAATTTATTCAAAATCGATTAAATTCTTATAAAATATCGTAATTACAAAAAATAAAACCAGTTTAATGGAATTGGATCGGTGTAAAAAATTAGCTAAATTCTTTAAATGAATTTTTCATGTGTGATACGCGGTTACGAAATTTACTCAAAAATTTTGTGGGTCAACAAACAAAACCAAAATGAAAAAAAGCGCAAACTAAATGAAGTTGATCTTCGTTCAGCTCATCCGTTCCGTACATCTACTTCGTTGCGGATTGCACGAATCGAACGAGTCACAACATCAATCATAGCGTACAAAAAATGTAAATCCACATAGCATTTCTGTTTTCATTTTCCACAATTTGCCAACAAGTTCAAAACGATTTTCAGTAATACGCTCAGCCGTTTTCTGCTCTTTAATCACCGCCATCAATTGCGCCTTCTCAGCGTTCCACTACTTTTAACGCTCCTCACTAACCTCCCGATGTTTATATAGTCTCGCTTCTAGAATCGCCATATTTGGTGTAAATTTCTCGTTCAATGTTTTCTCGCGATTTAACAACTTATCCTTTTCACAATTTTCGTGCAGCTTGAGCAATAAATCGGGATATTCTCGATGTATTTATTTTTTTTCGAGCTTATCCTTTTGTTACTTATTCAGATTGTATTTGAGCGAGTTTATCGTTTGTTTCTTTTCGATTAGAGCGAGTTGAGTCTGCATCGGAATGAGTTTCTTTTAGGCTTAACAGTTCGGATTTGGTGATTTTTAAAAACCACATCCAAATCAGTTTTTTCTATTTGAAGCGCTTCATAACTTTGAACTACATATATTGTCAATTTTTTGATCGTGCGATTTTTCGAATTTGTTCGAATTTCGATGATTTTTGGTATTTTTTCTGCATTTTTCATCGATAATTCGTCAGTTTGAGATTTGTTCTATTGTATCAGCCGCATGATTTCTGTTTGGAGGGATCTCACCTCCTCGCTTAATTTGGCATCCTCTGCAATTATTTTGGAAATTTCGACTGTAAATTTGTCCGCTTCTTGGGTTAATTGGGATATAATCTCGGATTTTTCTTTAGGCAAATGCTCAATTTTATCTAATAGCTCTGAATTAATTGGTTTTTGATTTTTCTTGAATTTGAATCTCAGAATTTTCAGGTCGACCTGTTAAATGAGAGCTTTCTTCTTGCAAATTACCCACAATCTGAAATTCTGAACCGGTTTGCTCTAGTATCAAATTGATGATGGCTAAACACGGTTCGGATGTTCCGGAAAAAAGATTAAATCCCACATAGATTATTTCTTACAAATTAAACTTGAATTCTATATAATTGCACCTAAGTGGCACATGTATAAACTTAGCTAAGTTTAGAGACGAAATAAACTTCACTAGATGGCTCCTACAGATTTAGTGTGTGATTTAGCAGTGAATTAGGAATTAGGTTCCACAAACGTTAAATCATATAATTTCTAAGCCGAACGATTTTAGTTTCGCAAAACAAACCTATATGAAAAATTTCGACCGAATACTGTTAACAAATGAAACAAACAATATTTCATTTAATGCCTTTTATAGGTTCCACACTAAAGAAACAAATTTCACTGATACATACAAAGAGTGACTTTAGCCCATTTATGTCGGTTTAAGTCTTTTATGAAGTAAATTGAGTCCCATTACTAACCAAATGTATTTTATGTTCCACCCAAAATGACAACTTTGAAAGAGAATTAATTTGTGCCCTGCAACCATAATTTATATCATAAAATAGACTAAGATATCAGCCCAATATATGAAATTGTAAAATTATTTTTTCGCTAAGTCGATCAGAATTATCCAGATAATGTTCCCATCGTCACCGCACATATACAGTAAAGTTAATTAATGATTAAAACGTTAAGATAACCTCCATTCTCATAAATTATTATTCAGCTCACTACCCTCTTACACAAAATTCTCTGTATGTGTGCACACCGAAAATTATGGGAAAATAAACGTACAACAAAAATTAATTAACTGTACCACAAACATTAATCATATGTCCGCGTATATGCGTATATGTACACAACGAAACGATAGACCCACCTGACATTAGTTGTTAAATGAAAGACTCATAATTGTAACATAATAAAAATAAAAAAATTTTACGCGAGTGGTTTCAAGAGGAATAATCACACCTGCGACCATTATTTCACTGTGCGCTTGGTTTGTAGAGGGTATAAATTTATGTACGATATCCTCGAGGTAAAATATACGGAAATGACAATACTGCTGTAGGAGGGGGATATAAAATGTATTCGCGCGAACATCTGATGATTTTTTTTTTTTTTTTTTTGTTATTATTGTTGAAAAAATATGACATAACAGTCAACAATTTGTTAATATCTTGACAATGATTGGTAGACCGGTAAATTTAATTCGTTTAATATTTTTAAAGAATTCCTTATCAAAAATTTACATCTTATCGTTAAATTTTTGGTCAGTTAGCATAACATGTTGTAAATTTTTAATTTATTTGTTCGTTAGAAAGTTGAAAATTTTAGAATTATTTAGAACATTTTGTGAATATATGTACGTTTGAGAAGCTCTGATTCATGCCGCGTTATCTATAAGACGAAATCATTTAGGTAATTCTCTAATGCCCGGTTTCACAAAAATGGAGCTAATCTTCAGTTAAATAATATTTTCACTCTGTCTTCTTTTATAAAATTGCGTTTGCTTCAGAATACGAATTCGAAGCAAGTTGATTATATTTTTGCTTACATAGCTAAATCTACATATGTTGTAAATCTCTAAAATCTCTAATAATCTCGATAGAAACCTGGAAATTCTTTTATTAGCTAGAATTGTTAAAACTCGTATTGTCTCAAAAACTAAATAAAATTCCGATTGTTTCTGAATAATCCACAGCAGCCTAATAATCTCCAAATACCTTGAAAACGGTCTAATAAACGCGCTTTATCGAAGAATAACATCATACCTATTATCTCAAAATCACGAATAAGAACTTGTAAGTTAAGGCAAAAATTTGACTTTTCGGTTCTAGAGGGCTACATATTTCTGATTTGAATCGGATTCGCTCATTTTTTATTTAAATCAAATACGAATTTTACACTTACTTGACTTTTTCGATCGCTTACTCATTATAGTTAAATTTTGAAACGGGCTAACGATTAAAGCATTTTGCTCTATTGAGCCGTCAGACTTGCGAAATCTTAATTAACTTGACAACTTCTTGATCTATTTGCCCAATTAATTCGCATTTTCAGCAAGCAGACAATCTCAAGACAGAATGTAGGCGCAAAACATTGCTCAGGCGAAATTGGTTTGATCCAAATTACATAATATCATACATTTTTAATTTCAAGTTTCAAAATTCTAAACCCTTTAAGAATTAAATCTGTAAAATCGAATTATTTCAAATTTTGTTAATTAAATATTTAGCGTCGTTAGATAAAAATATTTAGCTTATTAAAACTCTAGAGATCGTTAAGTAACCGAAATTCGTATGTAAATTATTTAAGCTTAAATCTTCTGTAGGTCTGAAAATTTGAGCTTTCGAATTTCGAAACATTTACCTAATTCAGAGTTTGATTTGTTTTAGAATTTCCAATTTTTTACGTATTTTCAAGATTTGTACAGAATTTACTTATTTAACCAAGCTCAAAGTTTTAAGTATTTAAGAATCGAACTTACACTTCAGAAAACCAAATTAGATTTCGAGTTGAGGTTATTTCAAAGTTTGATTTATTTCGAATTCTGAATTAAATTCATGCCCGGTTCTGAATTTTTTGTTTTTAAATATTTTTCATAAATTTTATTATTAATGAAATGCGATAAAAAATTGTTTATTGGTTAAGTCTAGGGCTGACTAAAATTTGACAAATTTAAAATTAATTGCCGCAATCCATGCGCAACACACTTTTGGGTCATTCTCATCGAACAGTTCTTAAGTTTCCACTAAGTTGATCTTTTTGCACTTCTTGCTTTGTTGATTCAAAAAGCATTCACTCAAAAGCATTCTAGTCAGAATCACACTTGAACAACGGGAAATTTGTCGGTAGGCTGTTACAGCAACAAACGGCTCTGGGAATACCAGTCAAAAATATTTTAGCCAAAAAACAAAAATTGTTTCAGTCATAAAATTGTCCATATAAAATTTATGACCTAAGGAGGAGGCTAAGGCCCATATTATTACCCTCTTTATTTGACTAAATCTCCTTTTCAAAAAGAATTTCAGTCAAAAATCAGGCAAAACAAATTTTTGGACTTGAAGAAGTTTTGAAAAGTTTCTTGATTGAACTACCATTTGAAAAGGCATTTCAAGCTAAAAATATTTTGACTGAGTAACATTGTAATTTTTGGCCGAAATTTCTTTCTTTTTGGCTGAACGGTTTCTGATCAGATCACCGGAGCCAACATTCAAGTATACGAAGGTATTTCCAAGGGTTAAGTCCTAATAGAAAACCTTTTTTAAATTTTATGACTGGAACTCCTTTCGTTTTTTGGCTAAAATGTTTATGACTGGTATTCCTGAAGCCCTGTCAAACAATATCAATATATCAACCAACAACAATGTGATTTTGATTAAGGTATGGCAAAGAGCAATTTTGCAATCGATGTCCTAAATAAAATGGTCCAGAAATTTTGTAACTTCTCCATATGTGTCCTTTGCTGTCTACAGTGAACGATGGATAACAAATTGAGGGAAAAAGTTCTTTGGATTAAAAATTCGCAGGCATTTTCGTGTTTTTAACTTTTTGAGTTCACTTATTTCTTTGGGAAGGACAGGCAGTCACTTCCTTTGTACCTTCGGAGTCCAACGGTGTTGCAGTCGTCGAGGGCATATCCCCGCATCTGGAAACATCTGGATCAAGCTAGTGAGGAATTTCCTCAATACCTTTTTGAAGTAAAGCTGGATTTGAAAGGTTTGTAAGACCCAATAGCCCATCCCACCTTGCTGGGTGTGAAAATTTTTCCAGAGAGACTCCAGATCCTACTGTAAGGCGTATAGGCCACTTAACTCGAGGGATCATGCGGGTCCTCTTGGGCTCCTACCACTACTGAATCCGGAAAGTGGATCTCTAACAGTGAACCTCCCATCTTGCTTCTGGAGAAGTCCTAAACCATTTGAATGATCCCTGGAAAGCACTTTCTGAAGACGAGCTGCAGAGTTCAATTCATTGATTCCCTCACAGAAATTCCTCCAGGTAGCCCTTTTGGATCTACTTAATTCGAGATTATATTCCGTCAAGGCCATCTTATACTCGCCCCATTCATCGGTGCGTTTAGCCTTGTTGAATAATATAGTCGATTTTTCCTCAGTTTACCCGGCGTCCCGTTCCACCAAGGTACCATCTTTGTGGACTCTCTTCGCTTAAACGGGCAGCTGTTCTCGTAAGCCAAGTGTATAGAATTATGCAGCTGGTTTGAACAGATCTCCAAACCCTCTGGAGAATCTATGTTCCCCACAACTGAGGGGAAATTGGCTTTGACTTTCACGTCAATCGGACGTTTTCTGTGAAAAAAATATTTTTTAATTTTTTTTAGTTTGAAATTTTAATCAACCATCAAATTCTGCACCAAATATCCTAAAGTAATGGGGTACCCCAACCACGGAATATTATCCAAATTACAAGTCGTTGAAAGGCGAACTAGCAGTGTCAAAGTAGGTTTCCTTCCCCTATTTACAATGTCTACATTATTTGAGATCAGAAATTCAAAAAAGGTACTCACCCCTGTTATTGATGTCCGTGCTACCCCACACCGTGTGGTGTGGGTTTGCATCGCATCCTATCAGGAAGGCCAGCCCATTCCGTTTGGAATGAGCTATGAGCCGCCTAACTTGAAGTTTATGCTTTTTTGACCGGCCGATGGCTGACCAATGTCATCCATCTTCGTTCTGGTGGCCCCCGCTGCCAGAGAGCCTGTAGCCTCCACAGCCTTCATCACTTGGGTCCCGCCCACAGAAACCGGTTTGGAACCACCCTGACTACCCTTGGGATGCAGTTGGACATTCCCAAACTTATAGTGGACTTTAAAGTCAACCCGCTTGAGCTTCTCAACTGAAAAGTAGTCCATAGGGAAGGTGCAAAAAACTGAAGAGCCTTTCGCCTCTCCCCTGATCACTTTCCAGTTGATCGCCTGCATGCCCTCGTTTTGGCTTTTGATAAATCCAAAAACTATTTGGAAAGGTGCCAAACACAATCCTGACTCGAGGCAGGTTTTCCGCCTCGGCCATGATCAGCTGGCACCCTCACATTGCTTAATAGTGCCTATGGCATCCCTGAGCCATTGAACAGTGGCCTGGTCAGCGCAGGTTTCTATCAGCCAACCTGGCCGAAGTTGAGTGCCAAGATATTTTGGTTTAGGCTCCTAAACCTTACCCCCATTATTACTATTATTATTATTTGGGGGGGCCATGCGGGCGATCAGCCACTTCGCACTGCGACCTAAAAGATCTATTGTGCTGGCCCCTGCTTAATTATCCGTCCAGTCAATATTCAGGTTCTTAATGAACCTGACGATACTGCCTCCCGGTACGTGATACATACTATCTGGGCATATTGCTCTCCCTCCTAGATGTTTACTACATCATGTAGTTCCGCTAGAAAGACGGTAGCATTGGAGCTCAAGGACCTCGAGAGGGTTGTGCCACTCCCGTATATTCCTACTCCTGCCCCGTATTCCATTTGATTTTACTCTTACGAGTTGCTGGGAATTGCAAATCACCTGTAGGTCACCCAGCTTTACTACAGGAGGGCTAAAAATAAAACTGGAGGGTGCCTGGTATCCAGAGTCCGCATATTTTGGGCTGATTAACCTATCAGCCATTCATCTTTCGGCATATGCTGTTCCACCTTAGATTAGGGTTTTTTGTCAAGGTTTTCTCCTTTAGCGCCGTACTTTGGCCTGTGCCAAATGGCCTAAAATGTGCCAAGTGGCCTTAGTTACCAGTGGTTGCCACGAGGAGGCAGTACGTACACTTGCGAATTGTGCACAGGTTACCCCTTACACAACTGTACCCATCACGCAGCTGCCTAATGACAAGACCAGAACAGCTCACGTGATGCGCACCCTACTGGAAGGTTACGGAGCTGGTAGATTAATCTACTCAACTTTGATCCCCCCCTCCAATAGACGCCAAACCACCACCTTACCCCCATACTACCTTATGTAGTATGCCCTCCTCGACATCCTTAAGTTGCTCTCCATTGATGACGACCTCAGGAAAGCCAGAGGGTAAGATCCCAACGATCTCCGACTCTGTGGCCTGCCTGAAGGTAACTCCAGAATGGACTACAGAACCGAGACCGCCGGGACAGATTCTTCCTCCCTGGCCTTTTTTTGTGCCGGTGGAGTATCGTCATCCGAGCGGATTCTCTTGGACGGTAAGACCTCAGTGGGAGCACAAGTCTTCCTTTGTGGCCACATCGCCAGAAGCCTGTTCTGGCTTCCGGGCGTTTTGCCCTCAGCAAGAAGCCTCTTATACCACTTTTTCGCGGCTCCACACATTTTCACGCGAGGAGCCGCGACAGCTTTGTCAATGGTGTTGACCTTACCTTTCGGGTCCTCCCCGACGTTCATGCTCCCCCCTGCTTTCACAGAAGAGATACTCCCTCTAATGGGGGCCGAGTCCTCATCTCCTGAGGTGTCCATATCCGAGTTGAGAACTAATTTCTCAAGCACCGAACGGAGCTCCCCATCCGATGGACCACTTATCGACAGAACTACAGCGGAAAGAGGGCCGAGGTCCTCACTCCGAACTATCGCTGTTGAGTGATGCTTTAGGAGCGTCACCATCCTTATTTTTACTTCCTTTGTTTGACATTTTATTCCCACGAGTTGTTGGGAAATGAAAGTCGCATGTGGGACACCCAGCTTTACCACTGGAAGGCTAAATAAAACTGATACAGCCATTCATCCATCGGCATATGCTGTTCCACCTTAGATTAGGATTTTTTATCAATGATTTCTCCTTTAGCGCCTTACTTTAGCCTGTGCCAAATGGTCAAATGTACAAACGGCCTCAGTTACCGGTGGTTGCCACGAGAAGGCAGTACGTACACTTCCGAATTGTGACCACGTTACCCCTTACACAATAGTACCAATCACGCCAGCTGCCTAAAACATGACCAGAACAGCTCGAGTAATGCGCACCCCACCAAAAGGTTACGGAGCTGGTAGATTACTCTACTCAACTTTTCATCCCCCCAGGGCCTCTAAAAGAATTTGAAAAATATTTGGTCGTCAAAATATTCAGATACTGTGGCATTCCCGAATGAACCTGGAAGGATTCTGACATGCATATATTTTGTATCGATATCGAATTTCCATTATCTAGATGCCTTATGAAATCGAAAGCTCTAACTCAGTCGACTAACACTTCACCCATATGAAAAACACGAAAATTAAGTTTTATATCAAAAAAGGCATTGAGTGGGACACTAATCTAATTTATTTTTCATGACCTTGAAGTGACCTGTCAGGAGTATTTCAAGGTAAACTGAATTTTTTTTAATATGAATCTGAATTATGTTAACGATATCGTATTTTACAAAGAAACAAGTAACAACTTTTGAATGAAACATTTTTCTACCTACTATTATTACTTCCTAACTATATAATGGTGTAACCAACTGTAAATTGGTGCAAAAATGGGAACAATCTCTGAGATTGATGCTCTTTCATAAAAATGGCTCAAATTACAAACAACTAATAATAATATCCTCCTAACACATCATCCACCCACAAGCTTTATGCCAATCAATGTTATTTATTCAACAATAACAACAACAAAAATGTTATAAAGCCACGATTTGATTGCCAAATGCGAAATTTAGCATCAGGTAAATTCTATATAATAAAAACATGCACTTTGACACGACACGAATCACACATTACTCGTATACATATAATGCCTTACATGTAATACGCCCCAAGACATTTCGATTTGCAACAAAAAATTGTAAAAAAAAAAATCCCGATTGCATTTTTATGCAGTCAAATCATGGTTTTATGCTCTCTCCAAATATGGAATTTGTAATGAACATAATACATAATATATATATTGAAGAGATGAAAACATGTTTGATTAAATAAATTTTTCTTATCAATTCCAATTGAATTACGACATTAGATCGTCGTATGTATGTTGACAAAACGTTGTGATATTTTCTTTTTCTTTTTTTTTTTTTAAGAAAAACCAGGAAAAATATTTTTGTTTTCTTCATCATACCATTTTTGTATGTACTCGTATGTATTACAAAGAGCAAGTTACTGACTAGGTACATGTTCTTGGCTCTGTGTAGTTCGTTGAATTTACTTGAACTTTTCATATAAATGAACAGCAACAAAAAAAAATCTCACAAAATAAATTCTCGTCTTCTCGTACGTACAATACGAATATATCTACATTGATGACAAAAAATGTCTTGTGAGACATTTAAATGAAATAAATGTTTAAGAAAAAAAAAAAAGAAAAACTTAACAAACCTGTACATTAGTAAACATAAAGGTAAAAGACATAACCAAAACCGGAACTTTCTTACACTCGAATACCGGTCTCGCATTTAAAAAAAATTAAAAAACCGTATCAATATGTTATCGTGAGAATTTCCCTCATCGATCGCCTTGTTGAAATAATCGAGCTTTTTTGTGTTGTTGTTGTTGTTGTTTACAAAGCATTAATCATTTATATTTGTTTTGCTTTTTTTTATTTTTTATTTGCGGACTAAAGCTTTCCGGATTTATATCTATCGAAATTTAATTTTTTTTTTGTTTGTTTTGTTTTTATGTTTTGAGATAAATAAAATAGCGATTTGTACATCTATATGCACATAAATATGTATATATATACAACAAACGAGAAGAGTACCGGTATAAATCAAAACAAAATAAAAAGTCGCCTAAAACAACGGAAATGATAAAATGTTTTGTTGTTTTTGCAAAAGCTCATAAAAATGAGAGCTTTTTGACTTCTTTTTTTGTTTTTGACCAAGTTGTGCGCGATAACGATTTTAAATGGTACAAAAATATTCAAATTATAAAGTAAAGGGTTTTGACATAATTTAAGGTAAGATGTAAGACAAAAGTTGAGTGCCCGCCTTAATTTTAAAATGCATAATTCTGCATACTTTACAACGACTTAATTGCAAAATCTTTTTCCATTGTTTAAAATTTCCACTGTATAGGAATTGGTATTCAGACATTTCAGAAATAAATTTCCACGGTTCATGACTACCAAAATCATAATACGCAACATTGCACCAAAATACAATGAATCTTCGTATAATCTACATATATACGAAAAAAAAAAAAAAAAAAACTTTACAGTCGAGATAAAATCTTTTTTTCAATTTCTCATATATCATTTGGCATAAAGGTCATTGCAATTGACCTTATAATGTATTTTTATTGATATTATTACAACCAAACCCTCATACACATATAATTGATGATAACGATAATAGACCAAACATATTAGAAAATACCGGAAATGATGATTTAATGTTATTCCCATATCTCTCTAAACTCGACTTGCACTTATGTAACACACTGTATACAGCACATATATGTACATATCTGGTTTATATCATTTTCATTTTACAACATAAAAGACAAAAAAATATTTTATTTACTGTATGTACATTCGGATTTGAAACCTAACCAAATATCAAATAAAAACTCAAAAAATAAAATTTGTGTTCGAGATGTAAGTTTACCGCGCGCGAGACATTAAACAGAAAGTTTTTTTTTTTAGTTTTTGGGACTGCACAAGAAGATGCGACGCTAAAATCGACCATTTTAACGAAATTTACATAAATTTGTTGCAGCTAAGTAAATCTAGCTATGCTGTGTTACAATCCTTCGAAACTTCGCATATCCCCAAGACGTTGAAGAATTTGTGGGATTTTTTTTTTTGTTTGTAAAAATGTGGAACTAATTAAAATAAGTATGTAAATTTTATTATGTTGGTAACCTGTTTCCGTACCATCTCGCCAGTGTAGTAAATATAAAGTAATAAAACTATAAATGTATTAAAAATTCTTCAGGTAGTTCAGCAAAATTGTGAACAACTACAAATGGGAAAAAAGCAAATTATGAATGCAAAATTATTCAAGTAAAATGTATTGTACCTGTCTGTTGGTTGTTTCTATTTGTTTTTTTGTTGTATGAATTTAGTTTACGGTGATAAAACTATTTTATGATTTTCCTGGAGGTACAACAACAAATAAAAACAAAAAAGACACAAAAATAAATTATAATTAGAAAGGAAGTGTACAATATAAAAAAAAGGTAGGCATAAAGATGCTGCTCTTTTCTTGTATTATTTCCTCTAAGATTTGTTGCTGCGTTCGTTTAGTTATTTGTTACCATCGTCATTATTGTGTGAGAAAATATTTGCTATTTCCTATCATCAGGTCATATTTTAGAACAAATAAACCGTTTTAGAATCCCATTTTCATTAAACATTTCGAATTTCACATTGATCGTCAATTGTATGCATTCTAAGTAGAAAGCAAAACTATTTTTTTAGTTCACAATCAAACAAAATCAAGCAACCAGGGGTGGCACATTTCCAAAATTTGCTAAGAAGCACAAAAAAAAAATTTAAATAAATATTTATGACAAAATACCTCGAACTTTTTGTAAAACCAAATCCTTTAAATGTGGTCGAAGAACTTTCGAGTTTTTCATTTTCAATGGTTGCTTTTAAACCAATTTTATTGTTAAAAAATGACGAATTTATTCATGGAAACAAAAAAAGAATTGGGTAATTTTTAACAATATAATTGGCTTAAAAAATCTCCGAATGGTGAATGAAGGCAACCATGAAATCGATTTAATCGTATTGTTCTCAATTTCCAAAAAAAAAAAAAAAAAATCGATTTTTTTGTGCAAAAGATCATCAAAAAAAATTGATCTTCATTTGTATCTCCATTATGCGATTTTAGAATTTGTTTTACTGTACTGTAGATAAACCCGACTATTCGCATCAAAATATAACTACAACTTGTTTTTGTTTATATCTCATTTTGACGTTTACATTTCTATGTGTTTGTGAAAATCGGATCAAATCTACCAAAAAAATCGAGATTTTTTAAAAACGATCCGGATTAAGAAAAATCAATTTTTATTTTCGAAAGAATATGCAAATGTCATTTTTTTGATCCAAATCAATTTTTTTTTGATTTGGATCAAATTATTTGTTCTCAACGAATTCCACATTAGATATAAACAAAATGACGCCATTTCCATAAATCATTTGTGGGTTTTTTTTGTTGCGAATAGTTATGCTTAAATAACAAAACAAATGTTACAAACGCATAAATTAATATTTGTCATTTTTATGCGGTAACCTCAGATTTAAAACTGCATTATGTAAAATGCTGAGAAATGAGTAAACATAACCTCGCTTTTTTATTTATTATTTTTTTCACTAATACAACTACAAATGAGGAGATCATTTTTTGTTTCATGTTCTTTGGCACATCAAAATTTATTTTTGGTTGTAAATAGAAAGACATCAAGATATTTTTAGATATTTATACATCTAGTATGTCATATTCTTTCAATTTTCAAAAAAAAATCGGTTTTTTATGTGCCAAAGAACATGGAAAAATTGATCTCCATTTGTAGTTTGTATTGGTAAAAAAACAATAAAAAGCGAGGTTATGTTTACTGATTTTACAGCATTTTACGTATTGTAGTTAAAGTTACCAGAAAAAGATTAAAACACTACTACATCAAGTTTTAACCAAAAATGTTTGGGTTACTATCGAAATCCATTACGTCTCGATCCATTTTGACAAAATCCATCTTTTAGGATATAAACCACTTATAACTTTTTCTGAGAAACTTAGTTCTGCGCGCCAACATTTAAAATTTTTTTTTTTTTTTTTAAAGTCGGATTTTAACAAAATGTGTAAAGATGGAAAATGGCGCGATCCCCAAATAATTTATGGAAATGGCACCTTGTTTCTGTTTATCTCTCATTTTAACATTACATTTCTGTTAAAACGTGATTTTCTAAAAATTATTCGAATCAAAAAAAAAAAAAAAATTTAATTTTTTTTTCGAAAGATTCTGGAAATGTCGTTTTTTTGATCCAAATAAATTTTTTTTAATCTCGTAATTTTTGGAACGGGGACAAAATAGTGTGAGCTTTTCAGACTGGTTAACAGTTGTTATTCCACTTTTTAAATATCTGCTTTATAATTTTTTAAATAAACACGTTAAAATAATTTTATTAAATTCTCTTTTTATTATTTTTTAATTTCACTCTCGACTCGATCTTCTTTTGTCTAAAGTCTTCATCAAGACATCCAAACTGCGTCCAATCAACCAATATATGCCCAATCAACCAATCAACCTTACAAATTCGGTCAATCTGACAATGCACTCGTCCTCGAGGGCACATTTACAATAATACATATATATATATATATATATATATATATATATATATATATATATATATATATATATATATATATATATATATATCAGGGGCGTAGCATCTTTGGAAGCAAGGGAAGCAGTGATTCCCTATAATATGCTTCATTACATGATCTTTTAAGTTTTCATATTGGCTGAAGAGCGAACAAAAACCGTTTCCTAAAAAAAAAATATGTATTTATCCGCTCTAAATGTAAAAAACTAATTGAAACAAAATTGCAAAAGGGAACTAAAATAACGTTTGATTAATTTGACTTGAGCGACTCAGTTACTTTAGTGCATTCCCGCAGCCTTCAGGGTTTTAGTTATATCATCTTTCAAAATTATTGCTTCCCTCAAATCGTTGGTCACAGTCATCAGTTCTTCAAAATACACGTTAGCATTAAGTAAAGTTGCGGCAGCTGGGAAAGTACTTTGGTTTAGTCTGACTAGTTCCTTCATAATCCTTGTTGCTAAGAAGGGGGAAGAAGCGGTACCATAAGTGACCAAGTTCTGTACGTACATTGGTCCTCCTGGCATGCTCCCGAAACCGCAAAATTATTTCGAAGATACTTGATTGTATTGTTAGTCCAACTAGGAGTTCATCATTGAGCGAAGCCGTCGATCCAGTTTTGGCTGGTGCATCGAATACTAATGTTAACATTGTGCTGATGCTATCTTCTTTTAAAACACCGTGATGTGGTAAAAATACACAAGTATCTTGGGTAACCCTTTCTGTGCTAATTTTCACCAAATGTCCGAGTTCAATATATTCCTGCATGAACGATTTATATATCTTTTGATATTCTTCGCTTTTGACAAATTTTCTCTCCCTGGTGGGCAACCTGCTGATTGTTAAATTGAGCGATGTTCCTAGGGTCGGCTTGGGTTCCTCAAACGGCAACCTCGAATGAGCAACAAAATAGACTTCACTTTTCTCTTCGTCATTCCTATATTTGGATGGCTCTGGAATCTCCTCCAATTCTCCAAAAGGCTCTCAACTGTTTGTCAATATTGACATCAGCTGAATATTTTGATATTGTAGACAATGAAGAGCGATGGTTCGAATATCACCTTGGCGTCCAATCAAACCCATCTAAATAAGGTCTCAATAAAATATCTATTGTGTTTGATTTATTTGTTTCGGGATCTACTAATTCAATACTAGTCAATGGACTTAAGTCGTTTTGGTGTGGTGTTGGTGGTGGAAGTGCAGCAGTTACTGCGATGTGAAATTCTGAGTTGTAGTTGTTTAGACTGGTCATCTGGATTGATGTAATCCCCTTTTTGGAGTCTGTACGACTTTCTCGATTCATACAGGCTTCCGAGATAAACAAGAGTTGGATTGCTGATTTTTTGTTGCTTTATCTTAACCAAGGCCGTTGATGGCATTGATTGTACTAATAAATTTTTCTTCAGATTTCCTTGATAACACGTCCGATGCCTGGTGCGGTTAACTTAGACTCTGTTGGATTTAAGTGTAACAATGTATGATGCTTCTTTGTACATATTTGACACCTTCTTTTTGATTTATATTGGTATTCTGAGCGAGTGTCCAAGAGGCAATTAAAGCAATGATTTAATTCCTTACTATCGTTTCTCCGCTAGTTAATCGATTTATTCGCGCACTTTTTACACTGATACAAAAAATGATCGTAAGAATCGCAAACATCACATTTTACCGAAATGATTGCAAACGATCGTAAATGTTTTCCATTAGAATTTGGACCAGTCCTTCTAATTTCTGACTTACGTGATTCCAGAGTTACGTTCCCCTACATCGCAAGCCTTTTGTACATCGCATGACTTTATTGAATACCATAATAATGAGTCAAGAATCCCATTGCTCAGTTGCTCCCAATGCTCGCAGCTATCTAATCATTTCGTCTGAACTATTTAGTAGTTTCCGAAGGTTAGTTCAGAAACCGTAGTAAACCGTTCAGATATTGAAACTTTTGGCGAAAGTCATAGAATAACTGCCATTCCGTGTATTTTCCGTTAAATGGAAGAACATTAATTTTTGTCAGTTTCACTTGTATAAACCTTTCAGTATTCATTGTGGTATCAAATAATGATGAATCTGTATCATTCATGCTAGCCTTTCCATTCCGTTTATTTAAACTCATATTAAATGTCTTCGAATATATAGTATGAATTCCCGAGGCTTCATCATGGCTTATAAAAAATATTTCCCGTTCCATTTCACTAACATTTTTTTAACAATTTATCAGTACGTTTTTGACGAACAGATATACCAAAAATGTCTGATCTAGGCTGTAACTGTCGAAAATATTTTGCTAATCTAGATATTTGATCAGTAATGACGCTGTGTTCGGTCTGAAGCGTCTTTAATTTTTGTTGACTGGTAGTCATTACTTTTCGATTTTTTAAGATTTAGTTTTTGGATAGTCACAAATATAAACAAAATGGAGGCACTAGCAGAAGTTTGCAATGATAGATTTCCACAAGGTGCAGTGAAGGTAAATTCTAAGTTTGGCGTCGGATGGCTTGCAATTTTACTTGCTCACTTGTGACCACCCAAACAAATCCGCCTCAAAGGAGACTCCTTTGTTCCTTACTCATTTGGTTAGTACACAGGGCATTTCCTTATAGTAAAACTTCGAGTTTAGTGAATGAAAATTCGTTACACTAAAAGTTTCGTTAAACTGGTAGGTGTTCGATAAAAACAAAGTTGATTGTATTCGTTTTTTCGAGTTGCAAATATATTGTCTGCAAAACGATTTTCGCAAAATATTTTTCACATATAGACATTGTTTGTTTTTTTAGCATGCAAAATAAATAAAAAGTATCAATGAAACTGCACACAACAGTTTTAATCTGCGAGGGTATTTGTGAAGTCGATTCGAACGTATTCGACTCAAGATTCGATGTATCACAAAGTACTTCTATAAATAAGAAACGAACGAAACTGATTCTTCTCAAATAAGAATCCAATACAAAATATTGAATCCAATTAACAAATAGCTCATGTAGCAATATTCTGACACTTTTAAACTGTTTAGGTATTATTTTTCCAAAGCATAATGTGTCGATTGCTACAGTATGCTCTTGAAAAACTAATGCCAAAAAAATCTAAAAACGTGATAATAAATCAATTCTCAATTCACAGGAAAAACAAGAATAGTGCTCTGGTATGCGATGCTAATTATTGGGTTATAATGATCAAGCTCGAAACTACCTAACGTCAAGTGCTTCCCTATCTCCAAAAACCAGACTACGCCACTGATATATATATATATATATATATATATATATATATATATATATATATATATATATATATATATATATATATATATATATATATATATGTGGGGTGTTTCTTTTAAACTGAGACGATCAAATATCTTGAAAAATAGCCACTCTACGGAAAAAATGTCCATAATCAAAATTTAATCATACCGCGGGGGAAATACATTAGTGCAAAAAAATAGTCCCCCACCCCCCGCTTTGTAGGTGGGGCGGGGGTAACTTTTAAACTAAGATAGGAAGCCATATTTTTTATTGCAGATACGGATTCTACGACTAAAAGTACGTATGATTTGAATGAAATATTTTGTTCGGTTCATGATAGATGGTGTTGTAATCGACGAAATTAAATTTTTTCAATTTTTTCTTCTTAGAACACACGCATTCGATTCTGCAATACGTTTGAAATAAAAAACATCACGTTTTTATTGGAAATAGTCGAAATTCGTCATCAAAACAATTTATTCAGTTTTGTAAATCACATTTAACGTTTGTGTTATTTCTTATCTTCATGTTTTTCGTAATTGCAAAATAAACGATAAAATACTTTAGAATGGACCGTTTAACTGTGCCAGAGAAAATTGAAATGGTTCTGGTTTATGGAGAAGCTGGCAGAAATCTTGAAAATGCTGTTGCTATTTACGCTCAACGTTTTCCGGATAGGATTCGTTCACGTGCTTCATTTGGCCGTACTATCAAACAATTTATTACTGATGGAAATGTTCAACCGAAAAAGAGGACCCGTAGAGCAACAGTCACTGGAGAAAATAATGAAATTGCTGTATTGGCTGCAGCGACTCATAATCCTCATGTTAGTACACGAGAAATAGTTCGCGATTCCGGATTGTCCCTCACCATATATATATATATATATATATATATATATATATATATATATATATATATATATATATATATATATATATATATATATATATATATATATATATATATATATATATATATATATATATATATATATATATATATATATATATATATATATATATATATATATATATATATATATATATATATATATATATATATATATATATATATATATATATATATATATATATATATATATATATATATATATATATATATATATATATATATATATATATATATATATATATATATATATATATATATATATATATATATATATATATATATATATATATATATATATATATATATATATATATATATATATATATATATATATATATATATATATATATATATTCATAATACCAATTCCAAAATCGTCACTGGACCCAGAAAACAGAAGCACCATTTCATCCCAGTTCTTCATCAAATGCATGATAAGGCTTTATACGACTTACATCATACGTTCGTTCGAATGAACGCTGTGTCAACTGAAAGCCATCTACATCCGCTATAATGTACCTATGATTTTCTAATACACATTTCATTACGTAAGGACCGCGATATTTAGGTATAAGTTTTTTATTTACTCCTACAGTAGTATCAACATTTTTTATATAAACTAAATCATCAACCTTAAATTTATGTGCAGGTTTTCGACTACGATCGAAATACTCTTTATTATACTTTTGACTAACTGAAATATTTTCGGCGGCTACACTTCTAATCTCATCCAAACTCATTGAGATATCACCTAGATCAATATTATTCTCAAGATATTCTTTAATAAACGCTTGGACATTATTTGGTACTTTTGGATACTGTATTATTCATTGCAAACTACATTTCACCCAAAACCTAATTTCCTATATATCTTACGTTCACAATCCACTAATTTAGAAATCATTGGGGTAGGCAATCGATTGACACGTTCAACTTGACCGTTCGATTAAGGAGAAGCTGTGGCGACTTGGATATATGTTACACAGTTTTCCTTTATAAACTCTTGGAACTCGTTTGAGGTGAAACAACTTCCTCGATCCGTCACTAATTTCATCGGTCTACTGAAATCTTTGAAGAATGCCTTAAAACATTCAATTGTCACTTTTGAAGAAGTGCTTCACGTCGCATAAAGTCGTACCAACTTCGTAAATCCATCTATAATAACTCAAATATATTTTCGCTTATATACTTGGGTGTTTGCTCTAGTGGACCATAATAGTCTGCGTGCATCATTTCAAATGGTTTATCACCCTTTGGAATAGGATGCAGAAACCCTTCAGCCTTGCCTGTAGGAACGTTATAACTAACGCATTTGGGACAGTTCGAAATATACAGTCTTACTTTATCGGCCATTTGTGTAAACCAATAACATCGCCGAATAAATTCCATCACTTTCTCAAGACCTACTCGTATATGTCCCATTTTATCGTGGGCAATTTTTATAACCTAATTTTCCATCAACTCCGGATCAAATTCAACACCTGACCTCACCAAGTCCTGCAACGGTCTAGCTAACTCACAGAAACCACTAATAAATTTACGAAAATAGCCACACATTCCTAAAAATCGTTGAACCTATAGACTCTACATTTTGAGGTTCTGGATATTGATTTATTTCGTTCGTCATTTGAATTATTCGGACGAACACAATTATAACTAATAGTATAACCCAGATACTCGATTTGCTCCATAAAAAAAAACACATTTATTCAATTGAAGCTCCAAACAATTTGCACGCAAAATCTTTCGCCAATATATCTAAATGAAAATGACCTGAATGGTTTCATTTGCAATTAACAGGTCGTCTATGTATATTACCAACTGACCTTCATCAATGAGCTTTTGAAATATTTTCGTCACGTACATTTGAAATACACTCGGTCCATTTTTCAGACCAAAAGGCATCCTTACATACTCATATTAACCCATTTCACGGAGTTCTCAGCCACGCGAATATGGTGAAATTCGTTCTTTAAATCAAGACAACTAAAATAACGCTTATTTGATAAATCAACTAATAAATCCTCTATAACCGGAAGAGGAAAATTATGTCTCACTGTATACTTATTAAGCGTACGATAATCAACGCATAATCTAAATTCACTTCTATTTTTTTTGGGACTAATACTACTCGTATAGCATTACAATAAGTCGATTCGCTACGACGAATTATATTTTGCTTTAATAAATCGTCTAAAAGTTTCCTTAAAGCTTCTCTTTCAGTAAAACCTAAACGTCTTGGCTTGGAATGAAAATAACTATGTTTTTGCAAAATAATTTCCATTTCGAAATCAATCTTCGGTCCATACAATCCATCGAACAAATCATATATCTTTAATTTATCATTATACCCGATAGTATCTCCGATTGGCAACTGACCATTCTGGAAACAAGTTTTATCAACAATTTCATTTTCATCAATATTAATATTTAAAATTTCTTTCTCAAAATTATCATCTTTAAATTTAAATTCTTTAACATCAAACAACAATTTTGAATCAGTCATTTTCAAAAACAACATTCTACATTTAATTTGGCCTATAATATTTACTCGACTATTATTAATTCCCGAATATTCTAATTTTTCGTTTCTCTTTTCCATCAAACAAAACGGTACAAAACTTTGTTTTATTAGGCTAATTGGACTACCACTGTCAACTAAACCGGAACACTTTTGCGATTTTATATTTTCCTTATTATCAAATCCTATCATAAATTCTAAATTGACCGATTTAGAATCACTAACCTTGTCCTGATTGCAAAGATGATATTCTTTGTTATTGACGGATATATTTCTCGGTTGTACTTCTCTCATTGGTTCAACACTGATCTTGTGGAGAATTTCTTCGGACAATCCTTAAAAAAATGTGTCGAATCACCACATTTAAAATACGATCACGCCTGAACAATTGTAACAGCGCTTCTCTACTATTGTGGAATTCTCCTTCCCCGCATTTTTGTTTCGAAAATTTAATACCGGCTTAAAATCATTTGATATGGTTCTGTCTTTTACCGTTAGGCGCGAAAACATCATCAACAAATCTTCGCGACTCCGAAAATTTTGCAACCGCGCATACTGCTGAAGCTGATTATTATTCAACCCATCGATCAACTCGTCTATAACATACTCTTCACCTAAATTGACTTGATTAGTCAATATAATCTTATCTTGATAGTAGACGTTGAAATCTTCGGTTATTTTCAATTTTCTATTCTTCAGCTGATTTTTTAACGCTTCACAATTCGGTCGTATATCGTATATTTTCTGCAACTCCTTTAAAAACTCATGTACATCCATTTGCACATGGCTATCGCCTTCATGATATCAATATCTTGGCTCCGAAACCATTTATAACTATGATCCTTTTTGCTCATTTCTCCCATTTGCCGTTCCAACTCTTTTCTTCCACTTATTAATTCTAACTTTCTGCGTAACTGTTCATTTTGTATACGTAAAACCTCCATTTCGTTTTCCACGTTCTCCACTACTTTCTTACTCGTATATACATCTTCCATTTCCACACTTTACTTTGCCACAATATGATCCAGAGCAACATCTCCATCTTGCACTTCACCAACAATTTTTTTCACTTCCTCAATTTTCCACTCGTTCGATATTATTTCACTACCACTATTTTCTTATTGAATTTTGTATTTGAGGTTAAACACACCACGTGTTACAACTATGCTGGATACACTTTTCTATCTGATAAATGTGAGCTTTCCAGATTGTCTAACGATTATTATTCCACGTTTTAAATATCTGCTTTATAATTTTTTAAATAAACACGTTAAAATAATTTTATTAAATTCTATTTTTATTATTTTTTAATTTCACTCTCGACTCGATCTTCTTTTGTCTAAAGTCCACATCACACTTCTATATTATTTTTTTGTCCTATAAGCAAGACATCCAAACTGCGCCCAATCAACCAATCAACCTTACAATAGTAAACAAAGGGGACGGGGAAATCACGAACCTGATGAGGCGTAATCCTGCAAAAGGGGATGTCAGGCATCCCTGCAAGCAATGTACATTTTTGGTTTTATTTAGTTTAATTTTGACTTACATTTCATTTAACTTAACGGGTAATTTAATTAAATACTTTTAAAGTGGTCTGTCCATGCCTTATTTTCAATTTGGGTGATTTTCTGTAGACAAAGTCGGCTAGAGTGTATCCGAAATCTCATTGGGACACTAAATCTTGAGACGTACTGGCTTAGGAATGCACATAGTACAATGGTCGTCTTCATATCAGTTAAAATAATGGATTCTGGCCAATGCGTGCTAGAAGGAAATACAAAGTGAGTATATTTCAAACGTGTATGATGACCAACTTTCCATCTCTGACAAGCAATACAAGTCTTGGACCAATATCCAATGTAAATGCTTCGCCAGAATTATTTCAACGCTATAATCTTACGCGGTGCTCGAGTTTTCGGATGAGAAAGACGAGAAATCTTCGAAAAATAGATCCACACTAATGAAAGAAGTTTCACATCAAATCGATAGGCCGGAGTTAGGATCTCAAATATGTTCGAGCTTTCCGATTTGAACTGATAGAGTTTGATGTCGACTGGATGAGAGCTTTGAGCTTTATAAGAAGCCTGTTGTTCATCAGAGACAAAGCGCTTGCTACAACATTTCTTTCACTCTTGATGTAATGGATATTAATACGGAACTGCGTAATGTATTCGAGCTGACGGCTCTAATGGAGGCTTCGTTCTGACAATAAATTATCGAAAATGTTTAATATCACCGTAAATTACGAGAATTTCTCGTACAAAAGTGGAATACTCCTGCTCAAAACTGGATAATTTTCTGGAATAGAATCCGATAGGATAACAATGTCTATTAATAAGCTGTTCCTATACACCATACCTATTGATGTACCCGATGCGTCAGTTGTCACTCGTTAATCGGCGCGTTTTCGTATGGATGTGTGAGAAGTGCCGCCTGAGCAATAAGGCATCTTTAGTTTTTACAAAAGCTACCTTGCATTCAGACGTTAACTTAACTTGCGCTTTTTTACTGATTTTATTAGAATAAGAACGAAGTAGTTCAGGTATTTCAGTCAAATGTTAATCCAAATAAGGAATAAAGCAATGGGAATATTTAACGATGACCACGAATTTCTGAATTTGTCTAATGGACGTTGGTTCGAGGATGTTTTGGATAGCCATGATTCGATTTCGAATTCATGACTTCGTTTATGAAACGCTAGAAAGTTTGGGCTGCATTTTTCAGGACGTAAGGCATTCTCATGAAAGCAAAAAAAACCAAAGAAGCTGTTACAGCAGTCTTATATAGGTATTTGGTGGAAAGCGCCAACTATGTACAAGGTAAAGTTGGTGAATATCGGAAAGAGGATACCCATCCGCTACCGTTATCGCGCTTAAACACTAAGTTTAAGAGAGATGCGACGCTGGGTGAACTCGTTCACATAATATAAGTTGCATCATATAGTTAACCTCGGGATTCAGGCGTCTCGGGTGGCATAAAGGTAATTATAGCCATTGTGTTACTATTCTGTGCACGATAGAATGTTTCACCGCGAGGTCATATCGAGGCTCTTGTCTGCGAAATATGTATGGCGAAAGTTGCGAAATCTATACAGTTCCGTTATACGTATCGCCAAGAGCGTCAGAAAGATATTTAAAAAACATATCTGAGACTTCGGCTCCAGTATCTATTAGGAAACTTAACTCTGCCGTGGAGCACCTAATAATTAGGCGATGATTTTGCTGCATCCCACCTGCTGGCCCAAGCGCGGTAGGATGCCCTAGTTTTCTAGCTTTGAAGGCGTAGGAGGATTAGATTGTTTAAACAAACACGGTTCCCGATATTTTCTAACTCTTATGCCTAACTTCTTATGAAACCAGCAGTAAGAATTAAATCGACTAGCTAATCGTCCTCTATAGAGTTCGGCCGATTCCATGAGGAATTTGCGAGACCAATTTCTGCTACGAGATCAATTGTTACTACGACTTAATTGTTATAAAATAGATGTCAGCCACTCCTCAGCCACATTTTTCGATGTCTCAGTTTCGCAGTTTGCTAGAGCCGTCGAAAAAAATTAGATGGTAAGGGGTCGCCCATACTAGTAGTTCTAAGCATCTCTTCGATACGTTGTCCACAATGTTTTTCAATCAAATCACCTGTTGCTCTTACCAAGTGAGCTACCGATATTTAATTCTAATGAAATGAAAAATGAAATAATGAAACTCATATAAAGCAGCAACTCAACTCTAATAAACTATTAAGGAACCTTGAACATGGAGAGAAAGAATCTACATAGATAATTGACAATAATCTCAAATAATTACTGAATATCTTCAAAATTTTTGAATAATCTATATGCGAGTTACATCAACGAGTATTTACTCTTGAAAACCTTAATGATATACATAATGTCGAACATATTCAATAATCTCGGTACCTATCAACCGGGTCCCATTTGAAACGCAATATTTAAAAACGTGATATTTTAAAATGCGATAGGTACAAAACGCGATATGGTACAAAACACGATATGGTACAAAACGCGATATGGTACAAAACGCGATATTTAAAAACGCGATACGATACAAACGGTGATATGATACAAAACGCGATATTTCACAACGCGATGTGGTACAAAACACGACATTTCAAAACCCATATAGTGCCATCGTGCGTGTTCAATTTCATCATGAATGTGAACGAAAACTTTTTTAAATAAAAATATCGCGTGTTGTACCCTATCGCGTTTTGAAATATCGCGTTTTGTACCATATCACGTTTTGAAATATCGCGTTTTGTAGTTTATCTCGTTTCGTCATACCACGTTTTCAACTATCGCGTTTTGAAATATCGCGTTTCAAGCGGATCCCCTACCAACCAATGCCGTTCAAACTTGCACTATCTGGAATAATCCAAAATTATTTCATATACACAACTCAAACATCCCTTAAACCTAATGTGAGTTTATGTAACTAGACGCTACTCAAATATCGGAAAGCTCAAATACAAAAATGTCGATAAATCTCTAATTAAGTAATAAAACCCAACTATTATTATTATTATTATTATTATTATTTGAGGGTCATGCGGGCGATCAGCCACCTCGCACTGCGACCTAAAAGATGTATTGTGCTGGGCCCTGCTTAGTTATCCGTCCAGTCAATATTCAGGTTCTTACTGAGCTCGATAATACTGCCAGCCGGTATGTGATACATAATATCTGGGCTTATTGCTCTCCCTCCTAGATGTTTACTACATCATGTAGTTTCGCTAGATAGACGGTAACATTGGAGCCCAAGGACTTCGAGAGGGTTGTCTCACTCCCGTATATTCCTACTCCTACCCCGTATTCCGTTTGATTTTACTTAATTGCAAATCGTCTGTAGGTCACCCAGCTTAACTACAGGAAGGCTAAAAAAACTGGAGGGTGTCTGGGGGGCTGATTAACCTATCAGCCATTCATCCATCGGCATATGCTGTTCCACCTTAGACTAGGGTTTTTTTTGTCAAGGTTTTCTCCTTTAGCCTGTGCCAACGGGCCAAAAATGTGCCAAATGGCCTTAGTTATCAGTGGTTGCCACGAGGAGGCAGTACGTACACTGCGAATTGTAAACAGGTTATCCCTTACACAATTGTACCCATTACGCAGCTCCCTAATGACAAGACCAGAACAGCTCACGTGATGCGCACCCTACTGGAAGGTTACGGAGCTGGTAGATTAATCTACTCAACTTTGGTCCCCTCCCAATACACGTCAAACCACCAAAAATCCAACTAACAAAACGAAGAATGTAAATTTCGAGTAAAAATTTTGAAATATTCTCGAAATGTTGGCAACTCAACGCTAGTTGCGTATCCGAAAATCTAGATTATATTTCGACAATCTTTTACTTATCAAATCTCGAAAAATCTTTAAAAATTGGAATAATATCAACTATATAGTTTTCAACGCCAAACAAATCTCGGAATAAGCACAATAACTTTGAAAAATCTCACAAAGTATCAAAAATATTGATTTGTAACAAATTTCAGATAATATCGAGAACCTCGAATAGAAGATCTAATCGTAGAATTTTAGAATAATTTCGATTATCTCACAAAAGTTCGAATATTCCTGGAATCCTAGAATTTTCTTAAAATATCTCAATTTTAAGTACTTTAATTCAAAAGCCAAAAAAAAACATTTTTAGCGGAAATAACTAGAAACCCGTAAATCAAGTTAATCTCGGAAAATCTTAAAATCTCGGAATTTGAGAATCTCACCTAAAACCCAATGCTTTATTCAATCAGTACCAAACAAGCAAAATATCGAAAATCTTAAATAATCGAAAAGCTTTAACAATACAAAATAAAGGCGTAAAGCACACAATATGACGTGTATTAAATAACTTTACTGATATTATTGGCAAAACTAACCAGAAGAGCAATTTGTGGCGCGAAAAATATTAGGATTCTTGCGCAATTGGATCTGTACATTGCACCCAATATGTTGCATTATTTAAAACGCCCGTTTAATGCTATGAATATATCAACCGAAAGAGGTACGCTATCAATGTTCTGGCAACACGCAAATGTAACGAGGGTAAGTGTTTCCCAAGACCAGAGTCTATATATGATGTAAGAGTTTTGTAGAAATTCAGATAGGGCCATGGTTTAATGACATAAAAATTGAAATACGCTTCTAGAAAACTCATATAACAGAATCCTTACTAGAGAACATGCTATGACTCGAGTAATCCAGTTAGAATGCCTATGCTATTACGCATCCACATCACAAAAAGCTAAGAACATTAGAGATAAAATTCAAATAAATCACATTGCGTTGAACTTAGTATATATAATTTTAAATCGGCGTTCAAAACTACTCTTCACAACTAAATTCCTTACAAGCTCAACGCATTGGAAATTTCAGATAATATCGAGAAACTCGAATAATCTCGAATAATTTTAAAATTCTCGAATAATCTCGATGTTCTTAAAAAAATTCGAATTTTTCCTGAAATCTGGAATAAACTTAATAAGTCTCAATGCTATAACACTTACTCGTAACACTACTCAAATCCGGAAATTTATTCACTACAACTGCTCGGTATGTAAATTTTATGCTCGGTAAAAATCGGCTAATATCAGATCGATTCGAGGAGCGTACAGTATAAAAACCCTGTTGTATGCCTTGCCCCTCCAGGAGCAATCGTTGATCAATCACGGTGATCATCGTTTTATACTGTATTTTGTAAAACAGAACGAAAATAATGCGAGCATTATAATTTATTTCTATCCCTATTATGAAAGAGAGCGCTCCATGAGCGATCATTAATCAATCACGGTGATCGCGCTCTTATACCTTTATACCATATTTTACAAAAAAAAGAACTAAAATAATTCGAACACTCCCTATGATACTACTGAGAGATAGACGAGCTATCATTGATGAACCAAGGTGATTGATCTCTTATGTCTCATTGTGATCATCATTTTGTAATTTATTATTATCCCTGTTGTACTAGAGACCCATAGAGCGCTCCATGTGAGCGATTATTGATCAACACATCAATAGCATCACTTTGTGGTTTTAGCGATCCATGAGCGATCATTAATCAATCACGGTGATCGCTCTCTTATACTCGCTGAGATTTACTTTACTGAGCACTAGAAGAGCTCTTATAGTATGATGCCTCACCGTGATCATTATTTTGTAATTTACTCCTAACTATGTTGTACCAGAAAGCACTCCATGAACGATCATTTTTGAATAACGATGATCGCTCTCGTTTACCTCGCCATGATCAACACTTTATACCTTATTTTGTTACGAGCATGAATAATCGAGGAATTTTGTTTGAGATAGCACGGTAAAAATATGAAGCAGAAGTATAAAGCATAACAAACGTAATCTTCTGCTGTTTAAGTGTGTGTTTAATAGGAGTAAATTACAAATTTTTTGTTCGACAAAATATGACCCAAAGGAGCTCAATTCCAGAACCCACAGCAAAGCGCACCAAACAGTCTAGTTCCAGCACATATTCCAATTTGGTTACTTTCGGATACTTAGTTTTGTATTACCACACACCTACGTCAGCTATTATAGCTTACAGGTTTAATCTGAAATGTCTTAATGGATTTTATGTTTCGGCTGGCTCGTTATGAAATGGTAAAAATTCCTTTTTGGTTTTTGTGGAAACCTTTTCTAATGGATGGTATAAGAATTGTAAACATATGAAAAATAATCTTTTTGTACCAACGAATTGTCTTTTTAGGGATTGGGTGATAAGAAATCATTTAGTCGGTGTCACTTTCTTGTCCCATTTGTTGATTATAGTTCCCGATTTCAAGCGGATTCATCTGTTCCATGCCAAACCGGTTTGGAGGCATTAGTCTGCTTTCTTTTGAATAGTTCAAAACGTCCTGTTTTAGTTTTGATAAACTGGCGAATTATTAGTCTGCCTTTATGTAGCAATAACAATTAAAGCTCTTATTTAATTTTAATTAGATCGTCCGGCTAAATCCTAAGTGGTTTTGATCAAATTAAAAAAAAACATTTCGGCGGCCATTTTAAAAAGGAATAAATAAAAATAGAATTGTTTTTATAATCTTTTCTTAATCCTTATTCATCTACCATTCGGTATAATTAGATTTTTTTTTTTCAATTCGCAGAAATACACCAACATGTTTCCGGATTTTTTAAATATTTGATTATCTCCTATCTAATGCAAAAACAACAAAAATATTTTTTTCAACCTAAATAAAATAAAATTTAATTTTGTATGGCGCGTGAGTTTAAACAAAATGAAACTGATAACAAAAGCCCACTTCAAACTTTACAAAATCACTGTTTATTAGCGAAAATTAATTACATAAACAATCGCTAATTAATTTCTTTGTTGTAATATTGTTTAGATCCCATTTTACTATCAACAGGAGGTGCAACTTCTGAAATTTTAAATCCATATGCTAAAACTGTCACAATCAATTGTCTGGTATTAAAATCTTCCACTTCTACAATGAAATGAGTTCTGTTGCCCCAGTCAAACATAGCAACTGAAAACTAAAAAAAAAATTAATTAGGGGAAAAAGAGACAAACTATTTTACTTACACTATTCATTTCGATTATAACTTTGGTAAACCATGTCTCGGTGGAGGTCCATTCATAATATAACATATGTTCACTATACTCTGCAGTCGGAATGGTTTCTTTGGTATGCGTATAAATTAAGCTGTCACCATCTTCTCGCTCAAAAATTTCTATAACCTCAAATGAAATCACCGTCGTCGTTAGGAGCATTAAAATTAAAACACTTTTCGGTAGAAAATTCATTTTACGAATTATTACTATTCAATACTAAATGCCGTTATCAAATGGATGCTCTATAAATTTGGTTTGATTAAATATACAAAGTGCAATCAAGATTTAGTACAAAATCTCGGCGTAAATTTGATAAGTAAAATATTAACACATTTAATCATTGCCACTCAATGATTGTTGTATTTATTGATCATTTGGGAAAATTTCCGCTTATCTAATTTGGTATTTTCAATGATAAATGTCCGAATTTGTGCATAGTGTGGATAGTTTGCAGAGTAACAGCAGATAATTTTAAAAGCGTCGCCAAAAGTGACATGCTACTAGATTTTTCTTTCTTCGCATCTCACATCGTTTAGTGAGTATTTTATAAGGCTCATGTTTTGATCAGTTCGGCCAAATTAAGGAATACCTCAAGCAGTCACTTCTTTACACAAAATTCAAGTAACTTAATTAATAATAAAAGCCCACATTTTATAAAAATCATGATTTATTAAACATGATTTTTTAATCAAAATCTAAACAAGTGCCAATACTATTATCTTTGCTGAAATATTGTCTAGATTCCATTTCACTATCAACAGACGATGGAACATCTGATATATTAAGTCCATACGCTAAAACTGTCACAACCAATTGTCTGGTATCCGAATCTTCAACTTCTACAGCAAAATAAGTTCTGTTGGGGTAGTCAATTCCGTAAATAGAAAACTGTAAACAATACAATTAATTTAGCATATAAATTAGCTGTAAAAACACAATTGTACTTACACCAGTCATTTCGACTTTAACCATGGTATATCGTATCTCGGTGGAGGTCCATACAAAACGTAAACTATGACAACTTCTTTCTGCAGTCGGGATTGTTACTTTTGTTTGTAAATAAATTAAGCTATCACCATCTTCTCGTTCTAAAAATTCATCTTCCAAAAATTCTGCATTCAGCAACGTTAGGAGTAACAAAATGGAGACACATTTTAATATACAACTCATTTTTTCAATCGTTACTATTCAATACTAAAGGTCGTAGTCAAATGAGCGCTCTTTAAATAAGCTTAGATATATCAAATGTAATCAATCATCTCGAAGCATATTTGATAAGTGAAATAACAATATGCCAATCATCAATAGAGGACATTTGTTTGTTTTTTAAGTTTAGAGATAACAAAAATTAATTTGAACGAATTACTACGTTCCTACTAAAAGGTAAAAATGAAACATTGTCATACGCACTATGTATACATCCTGGGTTAAGGCATAGGCTCTTAACACGTTTGAAATCTAAAAGCCAGTGTAAACTACCCTTTATAAATCACAAAAGATGCCATTTTTATTTTGTGACATGCTTCTTAAATATTTTCTATTTGACATACAGATGTGATGGGGACCTCATAGTCGTAGGGAGCCCATATTACAAAAATATTTTTTTTTTGTTATACATATATGTAATATATCAATATTAGTAGTTTATGGTACTAAATACTTTCGACTGTGTGTGACTTTAATCAAATTGAAACCGATAACAAAAACCCACTTAGCATTTTATAAAAATCATGATTTATTAACCAAATTATTAATCAAAATCTAAACAAGTGCCAATACCATAATAATATATAGTATATAATAGCTAAAAATTAAATAAAATTGAATTTTAATTTCGATTGCGTCTAGCTTTAATCAAATTCAAATTAATAATAAAAGCCCACATTTTATAAAAATCATGATTTATTAAACATGATTTTTTAATCAAAATCTAAACAATTGCCAATACTATTATCTTTGCTAAAATATTGTTTGGATTCCATTTCACTATCTACAGACGGTGGAGCATCTGATATATTAAATCCATATGCTAAAACTGTCACAACCAATTGTGTGGTGTCCGGATCTTCTACTTCTACAGTGAAATAAGTTCTGTTGGGGTGATAAATCCCGTAAGTTCCAAACTGTAAGCAATACAATTAATTTAGCACATAAATTAGCTGTAAAAATATAAAGTTGTACTTACACCACTCATTTCGGCTTTAACGCCGCTATATCGTATCTCGGTGGAGGTCCATACAAAACGTAAACTATGACAACTTTTTTCTGCAGTCGGGGTAGTTACTTTTGTTTGCATATAAATTAAGCTATCACCATCTTCTCGTTCAAGAAATTCAACTTCCAGAAATAGTGCATTCAGCGACGTTAGCAGTAGCAAAATGGAGACACATTTTAATATAAAACTCATTTTTACAATTGTTACTATTCAAAACTAAATGTCACAGTCAAATGAACGCTCTTTAAATAAGCTAAGATATACAAAATGTAATCAAAATTCAATATATAATCTCGAAGCAAATTTGATAAGTGACGTAACAATATGCCAATCATCAGTAGAGGGCCACTTGTTTTTTTTTTAAGTTTAGTAGATAACATAAATTATTTTGGACGAATACACGAATTGCTGCTTAGCTAGTTCCTACAAAAAGGTCAAAAGGAAACGTTGTTTGTTTGTTGTAGCTTTCTTTCACGCTTAAACTGTTCGAAATCTATATGCCAGTGTAAACTGCTTTTTATAAATCACAAAAGATGCAATTGGGCCTATGGGCTATTTCTCGTAATCTAAGAGATTTTACCAGGTGTGGGCCTATATTCCCATACAATGGACAGGTCAAGTTTTCCGAAACGAGTTTTCTTATTAAGAAAAATGGTTAGGTCTTAATGATCAACCCTGGGGCCCAGAAAATAACGAAAAGAAGCCAGCAACATTTACGATGTTTCATGACAACATACAGAATTTTCTTATATCCCATTCAAAATAATTTTGTATGACCCATTCAAAAGTTACCACGTGATCTCATATAGTTAACCTGACTTCTGATTAATTTAACCGTTAATTGTGGTAACCCATTCAAAATTTAGGAAAGGATCTCACGTACATCAATTTCAAATTTTTGATATGAAACATTCACTTGGTACAATACTTGAAGGTTTGGGATAATTTAACTTTTAATTTGTCAAAACTAGAACTGATTTTATTGTATTAGCTACCCCTTAATCGTATTCTAAGATAAGAATCAGAATTTTTGTCACAAGGGTCTCACATATGTACATCAACTTTGAAATTTTTCATGTGAATCATTCGTAAGTACCGGAGGCTTGTGATAATTAAAAGATAGTTTATCAGCCTCTGGTTAGGTTAGGTTGGAGTGGCTGCTTACGCACACTTATACCGGTGACGGTCCATTGTGATACCACAGGATCTATACCCTTTTACCCCTATTGGAACCATTTCGAGCTACTTATGTAGCGTAAGACGTCCCGCACTTTAATGTTTTCGAGATCCGAGAGGCAGTCCATCCTGAACTTACCTAAGTGTTTGTGCCTTCTGAGAGCCAATGCTGGACACGAGCAAAGGAAGTGGACCAACGTCTCTTCCTCCTCTTCGTCCAAGCAGCTTCTGCAGAAGTCATTAGCCTCCAGACCCAGCCTTCTTGCATGTTCTCCAAAAAGGCAGTGTCCCGTGAGAATTCCTACGACCGTTCTTAATTCACGTCTGCGTAAGGATATTAATGCCCTAGTGCGCCCCAAGTCCAGCTTTAGCCAAACTTGTCTTGCAACTCTACAGGTGAGGGTGTTAGATCACCTTTCCCCCGCTGAGGATAGCGCCTGCTTCCCAAGTGCTTGTCTCAGCGCTGTGATAGGCCTCCCCAGACTTGCCCTTTCCGGTTGCAGCTGGAGAGTCGTACCATGCCTAGCAAGTTCATCTGCCCTGCAGTTCCCCATGACGCCCGAGTGACCTGGGACCCAGACTACCTGGATGTTGAAATGCTCACCCATCTCATTTAGAGATGAGTGACAACTCAGCGCCAACCGTGACGCCAAAGACACCGATTCTAACTACCGGATCGCCGCTTGACTGTCCACATAGATTGTGATATCGTCTGAGGATAACACATTATGCTTCAACCACGTCATGACCTCCTCAATCGCTACGACTTCAGCTTGGTACACGCTGCAGTAATCAGGGAAACGAATAGAAATATTTACATTTAATTTGTCACAGAATACTCCAGCCTCTGCTGTAACTTCTTTGCATAGATCAACCTTCACTATGTTCTATGATAAAATTCAGAATTTTTTCTATTACTCCGGGTAAGTTATCACTCCGGTTATAATATCTTTATAAAGACCATCCCTTTGTCAGGTTCCTTGACACTATACGTTTCATACGTCAATCCTAGTTTTGATTTTATTGTATAGGCCAGCCTTTCACCATGTTTCATAATAGCATTCAACATTTTCGTATGACCCTTTTAAAAGATAGGACAGAGTCACACATAGATCAACTTTTAAGTTTTTTCTAAGTATGAAACAATCATGATTAGGCCAACATTTGACCATGTTTCATGTAAAAATAGAGAGTTTTTTTATAACCCATTCAAAAGTTAGGAGAGGGTCTCGAATACTTTCAAACTTTTCATATGAATTATTCACAAGTACAATACTTGAGGCTTCTGGTTAATTAAAACTTTAATTTGTTAACCCTACTACTGATTTTATTGTATTGGCTAGCCCTTTACCGTATTTCCAGGAAGACATTCAGCATTTTTGTATTTCCCATTCAAAAGGTAGAAAAGGATCTCACATATATCAATTTTGAATTTTTTGACAGTTGTAACTTCTTTGCATAGGCCAGCCTTTTGCCATATTCCTTAACAAAATTCTGAATTTTCGTATGTCCATTCAAAAGTTATGGCAGGGTCTTATATATGTCAACTTTCAAATTTGTCATATAACAAATGTCCAATTTTATAATTTTTAACTTGGGCTAAAATGTTTCGACCTTATAAACCAAATCAATTCTCACGCCATTTTACGTAAATGGTAAGCATAAGGTAGCGGACGTACATTTCTGCATATATACTCGAATTATCTGCGAATGCCGCAAGGCTGAATGTCGCAAGGCTGAATGTCAAAAGGCCGAATGGGTTAAAAGGCCGAAAGGATCAAAAAACCGAATATCGAAGGGCCGAAAGGGTTGAAAGGCCATATAACAAAAGGCCGAATGTGTCGAAAGGTCGAATCAAAGTGAAGGGAAAATTAATTATTTAGATTAATAAGTGCAAAATTTGCTAAACAGGTAGCAAACTCGATGCTAAAATATTTTGTGTACAGCTAGAATTGTTTTCAAACAACTGTTGCTTATAAAGATTGATCAGTATTAAATAATCGTTAAACAACCTTTTAATCGTTAAATATCCTTTTTTTATTCATATATACTGGCATAAATAAATAAATTTCAGTATAATCAGTCATAAGAAATAGCCCAGATCCATCTTAATTAGCCATGTTCCAGAATTTCATCAAAAAAATCATTTTAGAATCCCATTAACATTTCCATTGCATAAATCGAATTTAATCATCTTCTTGGTAATTTCTAGATTTTTTTCAGGCAAATGCAGTGATCCCAAAACAATGACACAAATTTTCCCAAACAATTTTGATCACAAAAATACGCTACACACATTTATTAGCAAGTGTTTTCAATTTGTTTAAATCATTTTACATTCAGAAAGAAATTCTACGGTTTGAATGAAGGACAATTTCATGAAAATTCGGCCTTTCGACCCAATCGGCATCTTTAAAAATCCAACTGGGTTTTTTCGGCCACTAGAATTTCGTTAAATTTTCCCGAATTGGTAGAGATTTTTTTTAACATAATTATCAAATTTTTTATTAAGTAATTGCCCCCAACGAAAATTTAGATGATTTATGTAATATTTGGAAAAACTTTAATTCTGGGATTAAATGGGTTGATTAAGAAATACAATTTGTTTCGATAAATCAAGAATAAAAATATGGTCATGTTTTAATTTTATGATGTTTATGTTTTGAATAGGAAATCAAGAATAAAAATTAAGTCATGTTTTAATTTTATGATTTTTATGTTTTGAATAGGAAATCAAGAATAAAAATAAAGGCATGTTTTAATTTTATAATTTTTTTGTTTTGAATAAAAAATCAAGAATAAAAATAAAGTCATGTTTTAATTTTATGATTTTCATGTTTTGAATAGGAAATAAAGAATAAAAATAAAGTCATGTTTTAGTTTTATGAATTTTATATTTTTAATAGTAAATCAAGAATAAAAATAAAGTCATGTTTAACATTTATGATTTTTATGTTTTGAATAGGAAATCAAGAATACAAATAAAGTCATGTTTTAATTTTATGATGTTTATGTTTTGAATAGGAAATCAAGAATAAAAATTAAGTCATGTTTTAATTTTTATGTTTTTAATAGGAAATCAAGAATAAAAATAAAGTCATGTTTTAATTTTATGATTTTTATGTTTTGAATAGGAAATCAAGAATAAAAATAATCATGTTTTAGTTTTATGATTTGTATGTTTTGAATAGGAAATCAAGAATAAAAATAAAGTCATGTTTAACTTTTATGATGTTTATGTTTTAAAAAAGAAATCAAGAATAAAAATAAAGTCATGTTTTAATTTTATGATTTTTATGTTTTGAATAGGAAATCAAGAATAAAAATTAAGTCATGTTTTAATTTTATGATTTTTATGTTTTGAATATGAGTACTGAGTAAAACAAAATAATTTTTCGAACATGACTTTTGGTTGTGGTTGTCGTTTATTAAGTGTCAAATATTTAAAAATTGCATGCACTTTGGTCATAGGTAAAATAGGTTTCAATAAACTCCGGGTTGCAAAAGGGCCCCCTATGTACTTTAATAGATTTTGACCACTTTTTCAAAAAAAAAATTTCGTGAAGGAGTTTCCTGCGACGCCATTTTGTTTTTGAATAATTAAAAAGAAAATTCGGATTCTTCAAGACTTAAATAAACATGTATTAAAAACCGAATTTAAAAATATCGCTTCGTTTCTCTTAAATAAATTGGAGAAAATGACCCTTGATTTCGCTCCCACAACGTGTTAATGCATTTTTTGTTTGGGGACGAAAACATAACTAGTGTTTTTCAAATTACCTGATTTGGAGGCCATCGCACGGTACACGTTACACATATAGTATACGTTAAAGTGGAAAGGATATTAATTCATGAATTATTATTTTCGGTCGATCATTACAATATCGAATAATATTAAAATATAAATTGCTCCCGGTAAATATTGGGTTACTCCACTATATAAATACAATTTAACTTTGGATTCCGCGTAAGTTTAATCAAATTGAAACTGATAAAAAAATCACACTTGAAATTTTATAAAAATGATGGTTTATTAAATTCCATACATGTGTCAATATTATTATCTTTGCTAAAAGACCGTCTGGATTCCATTTCACCGGCGGTGGGACATCTGATATTTTAAATCCATAAGCTGCAACTGTTACAATCAATTGTTTGGTGTCCGAATCTTCCGCTTTTATATCGAAATAAGTTCTGTTGGGGAATCCGATGTCATAAAGTGACCACTGTAAGAAAAACAATTTATTTTGCACATAAATCAGGTGTACACCGGAATAAAAAAAATAAAGTATATTTTACTTACACCATTCAGTTCGATTTTCACATTGGTATACCATACTTCGGTGGAGGTCCACTCATAACGTAATATATGACAACCCCTTTCTACAGTCGGGACACTTACTTTTGTTTGCATAAAAATTAAACTATCACCATCTTCCCGCTCAAAATATTCATCCTGCTCAAATTTTGCAATCACTAATGTTAGGAGTAGCAAAATGGAGACACATTTTAATATAAAAGTCATTTTTTCGATAATTACTCTTCAAAACTAAATATCATAATCAAATGGGCGCTTTATAAATATGTTTACGATTAGCGTAATCTTAATTCAATTAAAATTTGATAAGTAAAATAACAACGCAACATTATTAAACCCCGCCATACGATGTTTTTTTAAGTTTAGTCGATAACAAAAATTAATTTGCGGCAAATAAAATGTATTGCTCATTTAGGCGAACTACTGCTTAGTTAATTTAATATAGATTTAGGAGAAACGCGTCAAATTGTGTCTCTCACTATCATTTTGTGCGTTTCTGATCTGATACTCTATACTGCTTTAATCACTTTGAAGGTAAAGTCGACATTCAAATGCTCCTATTCTTGATGCTCACGATTGCAAATGGCAATCGCAACAACATCAGACCATCAATTGTTGGGTGGAAGGGAAAAGCAAAATCATCAGCAAAATCTCAAAAGCCTCGATTTCCCAAAATCTCATTAGCTAAAGCTACACATTTTTAAACACAATCTAACTCAAGCTAAAAATATAACGGATCGACAAGGTTTAGGTCAGCTGGGATTAAAAGCGCATATATCCACATCAACAAATCCCTATCATCGTTCGTCATGGACGTGAATTCCTTATCGAAGCCGTTAGTTTTATGAAATTTTGGGGAGTTGCAATCGGTGCCCAGCGGGTGGCTTCGGCGACGATTTCTTCAACTTGATGAGTTCTAGCACTCATACTTTTAAGGTGGCTTGTACCTGCCCATCATCCCTGGATTTGACTATATATTTTTTTGAGATTCAGCAAACTTCCAGAGTTCCTATAATTGCTCATTTCCCATGAGAATCGATCGACAAATATTAAATCCCTAGATATTCATGGAAAGAAATCCAAAAGTTCAACAAAAAAAAAATTCTACATAAATTTCATTTAACGAATCTGAAACTTTAAACTAAATGTTAAAACAAAATAAAAATTTTGTTCCAAAACGTTTCAGTTCGAAATCAAAATTTAAAAATTAAATGAAGATTTGTTCAGTTCTGCGAAAAATCTGGAAATTTTGGAAAATTCGTAAAACAAAATCACTGAAACTAGAAATTCTCAATTTGGTTAGGATTAAGCAAACGATACTTCTGAATTCTATACAAAATTCTTCAATGTTGATATTCAAAATTATCAGTATGAAATTTTTATTTTCTAAAGTCGAAACTTAGGAAGCTCAAATAGCTTTAAATTCCATTGGTGACTCATTAAATACGGTACCAATAGAAAACATTGAACTTCGATAAAAAGTAGAGTAATTCGTCTAAATTTGATATTAAAGATACAATATTTCAATGAAATTAGATCAAATTTGTAAAATTAGTATTGGAAATTTTGAATTTAACAATTTTAATATTTGGCACAGTGAGATACCGCTAATGGGAGGTCGGATATAAATTAAATTATTGAACCGAAATTTTAAATTCGATTTTAAACTATTCAGAATTTACTCATAAATCATTAGATTTCAAAATTTAGCTCTCAAAATTTAAATAGGATAAGAATATTATTCGATATACTTGGAATTCTAATACGAAAGTATCAGTTAAGTCTAGACGAAATTAGAAAATTTTAAATCTTTTGAACTAGAAATTATAAAATGATTAACACAATTTTGAATGTTAGTTCGAGATTTTAAATACAATAAAACATTTGAAGACCATATTAAAACTTAAAATTCCTTAATAAAAATTTCTAGATGCGTTAAAAAAATTCAGAATTGTACCAAAATTTTGGAACACGATAATTATAAATTTTCTGAATTCGTTATATGAAAAATGGTCAGATGAAATTTTAAAAATTCAGAATCAATCAATTAGTTTTGTAATTTTTTTGTAGAATCTAATATCTGAAATTTAATAAAATAAAAATTTGTTATCAGATTGATACAAACGTGTAATGATATAAGCAATTTCCACGCTCTGAAGGCCGGTGCCCTTTTCACTCCCTTCTGATTTCCTTTTTAATAGTTTCGGCCGATTTTAATAATGCAGGAAACAATCTTCTGTTTTGATCTGTTTGAAATTTTATATTTTCCTGACAAAAAAATGTATAACACATTCTGTCCACAACCAAAATTTTGAGTTCGTCTCCCGAGAAAAAGTCTTTATACTTGAACAAGAATATATTCACAGGTAGGCACAAACTGAGGCATATATTCAGACTTGGGCTAGAATAATCTTAATGGGCACGATTCGGGAATGGTAAATTTCATGTCATGTTATTTAATTTCTCCGCTTCTTTAACATAACACAACATAACCATTTTGAGCCGGGCGCAATAAGTCGTTGAAAATTTAGTTGGATGCATGAATTTGTGCCTGTAAAAAATTTAAAATTAATGAATTCAACAATCTCAAAAATTTATGAATTTCGTACGAAGTCTGGAATTCTGATAAAATATACATTAAAATTTGAAACTGTTACTAAAATTGGTCTAATGGCACAAAACAAATTTCTAAACATTTCCATTAAAAATTCTCAATTCGGTAAAAACTACCAGATAGTTCTGAATTCTGTCCAAAAATTTTCTAAATCAGATATTTAATTGTATGAAACGGTCTGAAGCTCCTCCTGGTAAATATGAAAAATCTGATCTCAATCGGAAAACAAATTTTCTAAAATTTGTAAAAAAAATTGAATTTCGATATTGACTACACTATAGAAATTCTGATTTGGATAACATTTCTGAATTCGATACCAAATCCGAAATTCTAAATATAAATTAGTAAATTTGAAAAATCTAGTATCTTACAAAAGACAACTTTAAATATGAATTCAAAATTCGATAAAATTGGTCCAATAATCTGGAAAATTTTAAATTTCAATCAAAATTTTCTAAATTCGGTACCAAAATAATTAATGCCCCGTATTCTGGTACCATAAAATCCTCATGTTATATTATTTGATCATGATTAGTGCAAGGCCCATAAATTTTACGAAGCGCAAAAATTTATGGGCCAAAAACTCGAACTCTCCATAAAGAAATCTGGTGGATTTTATAAAGTAAATTCGATACAAAACAATTCTGAAATTGATACATGATTAAATTTCAGTATTTATCGCTCCAAATTTAAATTGAATACGAGTTATATCGCATATCTATGTACACAAAATAGGAAATACTGAAATCCGCACGAAAAATTATAAATGTTATGAACTTGAAATTATCAACTCGTAAACAAAATTCTAAACGCTAATTCGAAAATTGAAATTCAATAAAAAGCAAAACCAACAACATTTCTTTGAAATTTTATGAAATCGGAAATTTCAAATTTATGTAAAATATTCTGATATCAATCGGTTTTAATCCTATTCGAACTGAGATGACCTAAAGTTGGCCTCAAAGCAAGTCGACCCACAACATTAAAATATCGACTGTTATGTTTTTAATTTTTTATTGTCTCTCTCCCTCTCTGTCTGTCTCTCTCTTTCTTTCTTTCTCTCTCTCTCTCTCTCTCTCTCTCTCTCTCTCTCTCTCTCTCTATCTCCCCTCATCTTTCTTTCTCTCTCCCCTCATCTTTCTCATAGAAATAGCTGAACCCGACCACTTTGAAATTTTTATAGAAAATAAAACAACTGAAATAACATTATGTGCCAATTTTCTGGCTCCTGTTATAATAGGAATTAAAAAAATAATAATTTTTTTAATTATTAAACATCAGTCTAGTTCTCAATTAAAAAATATTTTGAAATAAATCGTTAATTAATGTAAATATTAAAATAAAAATAAAATTTAATAAAATTTCCCGTCATAAAATTACAAAATTCGGAAGCGTAAGCAAAATACAATTTCATTCTCTATAGGCGAGTGTCCTTTTGTCCTCTTTCAGTATAGAGACGAATTTGGTAAAAAAAATCTATTTAGTCTTGAATCAGGCACAAATTGCTACCAAAAGGCTATGTCACATGGATTTGTCCGCTTCCTTTTGACATAATTATAACATTCAGCGTTTTGTGTCAATTTTATTATTTAAACTTGGGTATTCAACCAATGAAGCTAAGTCGTCTAGTGCTAACCTTGTATTAACCAAAAAAATCAAAATTTTACGATTTTTAAAGAATTCAAATGCCCTTAATGAAGTTTTGATTTTTAAGAGATTGAAACTAAATTAAACCCTCTCTAATTAAATAACAAACGAATTAAAAGCTTAGAGGCTCAGATTCAGCCTCAAACTCTGGCTATGGATCAAATTCTTAGTGCCATCCTATATTATTTACTCAGAATCCAATCTAAATTCTGAAAGTTGGGTAAGCCATAAAAGTGGATCCTTGTTCTAAACGACTAATGAATAGATTTAAGCTCTGAAATATATTAAGATTTAAGCAATATCTGGACCTGGAACGTAAAAATATAAGAATATGCTTTTACGAAGAAAAATCGAAGTAAATACCAACTACTCACTAGAAATTTGTTATGGGGAAGCATTTACTTATTTTGATGCATTCCAGCAATTAAATAAACTAGGAAGTATAACTTGACTTTTTCTAAATATCAGACTACGGCTAATAGTAAAAAATGAATTGCCTCCTTTCGGGCCGTGTGCTTATAACGCGCTTGTGATCGTTGTAGATAGTTAGCCCAATGAATGGTTTTACATGCCTGCCGATAGAGCCAATAGATTTTTTGTGGCGTTTTAGCTTTGGGTGGTTTCAAAAAGTAAATTTCTTTATCTTCTGGTGTTAAAGCAATTAATATGATTTGCACATTAATATCCTCAGCTACCACAACGAGTGCTGTAGTAACGATTACTCTATCCGCATCGCTATCTGCTTGTTTAATTCTTATTTGATTATTTGTAAGATGAGGTATTAACTTAAAAGCAGGACTCAAATTATTCCGAAACTGACCAATTTAATTGCAAGTTCAGTTGAATGGTATACTGTTCACATATATTGGCATAATAGACAGTCCAGATCTCCGATTCCCCAAAAATCAATGATTGCCATAGATGCTCTGGATTACCAGTTACTATAATTGAGTGGTAAATCGAGGGACAGTACTCGAATTATTTCGAAACCGACACAAATTGAACTACAACTGTTCTCATATGTATATTGGCATAAGGAACCCAAAACTCCGATTCAGGCAGTACTTCAAGTTTTTTGAATCGAGACATCTTAATTTTGGGTTAAGAGTACAATACTTAACTGTCGCGATAGCTCTCAACAAAATATTGAAAAAAGTAAAAATTTGCTTACACAGAAATCGAGCTGTGTTGTGAATATCGTGAAGAGGAAAATTGTAAGAGATTTCATCTGTATTAGTATGATTCGCTAGTACTTAAATGCACAATACATTCTGTATATATAGAATGTAAATTGTGGTATAATCAGTCCAGTCGCCGCGGCCTGATGAGAAGATTGATTTTTTCATAATCATAAGCTCTTCAGTTCGAAACTGGATTGAATTCTCTTACTACAATCCTCGGAACATATTAAAAATCATATAAAAATTTAATCATGAGAGTATTTTTTCCGGATTACCTTAAATAGCGTCGTTATTTATAAATACGTTTTTGGGCGGACACTTGTATATCATGAAAATATATATTGTGTTTAGTGTTGCCATATCACTTTTTTGGGTTACATTTTGGGTCAACTTAAGATACATGCAATGCAATAGCATACCACCATCATTAATATCATTGACATTCTTCGAAGATTCTTGGAAAAATTTATAAAAGGTGGACTTTTGTGTTTTTTTGCATTAATCCATCAACATACAATGATAGTAAGGAGCTAGTTCATATTTCATGTTTCCAGCAATTCATTGTCTGTTTTTTTTTAATACGCTTATACGTTGAAAAAGTTGGAGTGTAGTCGAGTACCTCGACATTTAAAAAATGAAACCATTAAAATTGGAGTAGTTTTGACCGGTTCCGATATAATAATGTAGCGCTCCTCCACTACTTGGACAAAACCATCAATGTACAAACAGTATTTATTAGGTACCGTACATTTGGAGAAACTGTTAGGACTGCCAGCTGCGATCTAAATACAGTCAACTCTCTATATATCGACCTCTTTAGGGCGTTAAAATCTGAAATTTTGTTATTTCCAAAATTTCTGATTTTTGTAAAATTTTGAAATTTTGACAAAAAATCGCAGTTTAAAATTCGGAAAACCAAAAAAACCTCAAATGCAAAAAATAATCGTAAATGTCTGCAAAAAATAATATTGAGACTAAATTATGCATAAAAAGTTTTTTTTTTTTTTAATTTCGAGAAATTCTGGAATTTCCAAATTGACAACTTTGGAAAAGCAGTAGTTTGAAGGCGTATGGATAGCTGTGAATCTTTGAAGCGTACTTTGACATATTTAGAAGTAAACGTTAAAAATTTAGGTTTTGTTCAATGAGAGTTCTGAAAATAACGTAAAAAATATTTTCTCTACCGTCACATCTGTCCTAAAGCATTACTTCCCATTAAAACACTCATTCTTACATATTATGTAAATGTGTAGGTATATTCAAATATGTGTACACATATCGCCTGATCACAGTCAATCGATATACGACCAATAAACTTATTTGTTGTGATCAAACAAAATTTAAAGCATACAATAATGTAAAGAAACTCGTCGTCTAATTGAAAAACGAAAATCTCAAAAACTACACCAAATTCCAATCTGACGTACATATACATGTTTATATGTGTATAGGCTTCAATTTTAATATCTAAAAAAAAAAAAATTAGAGCAGCTGATGGGAAATATATCCTCAAGATGTGAAACTTAATGTATTTTGTATATATCTATCGTTCTTTATAGTATACATCCCTTCTTATATACGCATATTTGTAAGTTTGTCTATTACTGGGTAGAATATGTAGGGCACACCATTATACAATATACTTCATAGTTTTAGTTTTTAATGTTACACTTACGATCGTATATGTGTATGTGTTCGGTCGTTTTCTTAGGATGTTGTTATGCTTTCTGTCTTATGTTCAAGCATGTTTTACGGTTACGTATAAAAAATGTTTTGTGAGTACAGGATTGATATAAACTATACATAACGGAGTTTATTAATAAATTCGCGCTTCCCACACTGTATACTGTATAAAGTATGCTCGCCTCCGCATACAATTATGCTTGTACATTATTATAGGTTAAATTTAATTATACATTTCATGTCTGAGTAAAATATTTTAAGATGGAAGAGTACAAAAACTTAATAATCGATATAATTTTAAATAAAAGGCCGCGGATGTTAAGATGAACAGTTTTAATATTTACAATGAAAAGATGTTACAGTATAACAAAATATAACAATGCTGTTTATACTGGGCGAGTCAATCAAGAAAAAGAAGCTTCAATTATTTCATAAAATTGGAGGGAAACATTATTCAAGGTTATATTTTAATTGTATGCGCGGCGAATTACGATATGGTTGAACGAGCTTATTGGTATGAGGAATTTGATACGTTCGTATTCAATAAACAACATTTTTTCCGACAAGATAAAAATCATAAAAATTTCCATAATTTAATTTGATTTGATATTTGTTGTAATTTTATATTTTATTTTAAGGACATGAATATATTTATGTACATACATAGATAGGATGAGATGACAACATATGTCGCCCTATAAATACATTTTTTTTTTAATAACAATGTAATAATCTATCAGCTGACCAGACAAAAATATCTCAAGGCATTTATAGGGACGATATTTATTACACAAATCATTTTGTAAAAAAAAAGCCTTTCCTATTTGGTACATTTCTTTTCTACCCTAGTGTTCCCCAAAGAAAAATTTTCACTTCCTTATTTATATTCCAAAAAACCTTTTTCCAACATATTTCCAAAATCGAAAATTTTAATATTAAATTTGAATTTATGCCTGAAAGTGTTACGAAATCAAAATAAAAACTTGTTTCCTCTACTATTCACGATATTCATGGCGCTGGAACATTTTTTTTTTTTTTTTCATTTTGTTACGTTCCCAAAAAAATAAAAGTTTTTGAAATAAATTACTGATGATGAGCTCTTTCTTCGGGTTTTCTTACATTTTTTTTTTTTTTTTTTGTGTTCATTTCGTAGAGGGTAACACAATACAACACTGGGAAGAATAATAAGAAAACGAGAAAACAATTCTCAAGACTTTGTGTAAATTTGAATTGGGAATATAAAAAAAAAAAAAAAATTGTTAGATTGTTTTGTGTGTACACACATTCTGGATTCGTTCTTGTTGTATATGAATACGTATGAACGAGATGGGTTTACATAAAACCGAGAATATTGTACGTATATTAACATAACACTGGATTTACTTGATTGGAATCAAACAAAATAAACTTTTACTTAAGTTTTCTACATACATACATACATACATACAGATTTATGTTGATTCAGTTTCCAGATATGTGTGTGTGTGTAGGAACCAAAAAAAAGTTTTTTTGAAAAACAAAAAGTTTTCTTTTTAAATTCCTTGGGATTTATACAATTGACAGGAAGGTCTGTATTTGACATTGCTTTTCTGCTAAACTTTGATTTATTTTCTATCGGTGTTAAGTCGATATATTGATCTTAACTCTCAACTTATTCTCCACTGTAATACTGTAGTTGTGGTTTTCGTATCAAATTCTTTTCAAATTTTGAATGGGCATATTATAAAAATATGAATTCATAAATTTAAAATGAAGTCGGAAGTATTTTAGTAAACTCTTTCAAACTAGAAAAATTTAAAAGATCGAAAATTAACTCAAATAATAATTAATTTGTGCAACTCCTTTATTAATTTAGTAATTTAAAAATTTCCTCAATTTCAAATTCTTTCAAATATTGTTCAAAGTGATTTGGAAACTACTATCTTTGAATAATTATAAATCGACATTTTTTTCATTTAAAACAGTTTAATTAAAAAATATTGTTCAATTTGTTTTCGCTTCAAATTGTATTCAAACTGATCGATTATTTATTGTAATTGAATAAACTTGACGGAACAAATTGCCTTTCACTCATTACTAAGAAAACAGATTTATTTTAGTTTATCAAACTATATCTTCAAATTATTATTCTTTTGTTTGTTCGGTTAAATTCACTTCAAATTTAAATTTAATGTATAAAACCTATCAGACATTTTCAAACAATTAACAATTGTCGTAAGATTATCTAAAATGTAATGTAATCTAATTAAAAAGATATTTAAACATTTACGAAATCTGTTTGAACTAACTCCAAAACTAAATATGGCTAAAATCATGGGATAAATCAAGTTATTAAAAGACGCAACGGGCAATTTAGTTCAAAAACCAAAGTGCTGCGAAAGACTTCAATTTTGAAAAATATATCATTATGTCTACGTTACTAATTGTGTATACGTGGTACGAACCCGTACCAGGTGAATGGTATGTACCAAAACTTTTTTTGTGAGCAGTAGAGCAGCAATTTAGAAGAAATTGATGAGTATTTCGAAATATTTTGTGTATTTTTCGCAAAATTATATATTGCGAGCCCTTCCTTCACGAGATTAGCTGTAATAACTGAATCTAGCAAACCAGGCGATGTGGAAAATCACAGTGCCTTTGACTTTCAAGTCAAATAGTCGAATTTATTTTTTATTTTTTAAAAATATTTCTTTGCAATTTTGATCAACATCTTTGTTTAATTGCAAAATCAAATTAAATACGACTCACAGGAGTTTGCGGCCACATTTCACCATGCTATCGCCATCACAAAATTCTGAAAAAGTTCCAGAGTACTCACAATTGAAATAAAATTACTTAAGCTGGATTTTATGGTGCTAGATTATGGGGCATTCTGTAAAATATTTTTACCTATTCTTAGTTTTCATTGACATCGTTTTTCAACTCAAATAATAGTTGAAAAAAAAATTTATAATATAAATCTATCGTGACATTCTATGGTCTATGGTGTGCAACGCAGAAGTGGTGTTGCCAACGTTAACTATCATCATGGTTTGGTATATAATTTTGGGCCAACTTTAAGAAGGTATCCGTGGGTCCCTATCGCACCGTTTGAAGCGATTTAAATGTCATGGAACGAAGCGTGTAAGTGTAAATAATCCCAATGCTAAACTTAAGCTATAGCAATATCTTCAATAAAGTGATTTATGAAATATCTCAGTAGACTAGGGTGCAAAACACGATTTGTGTTGTGCAGAATTTATAGAGTTTTGTGTGAAAAAATATATGAAATTTCTGCAATTATGGAGTACTGTATTTCTACGAAAATTTGATGTAACAAATCGAGTTTCTTATGTAGTTGTTAGAACGTGGTTTAACCTTCTCAAAAATTGTTTGATTGGAGAACTGCATTTAAAGCCAGGCAGATTTGTAGATAAACTGCAAGAAACAACATTACAGTTGCTAAAATCGGTAGAATGTGCGCCACATTTAAACACAAACTAAAACTTGAACAGAGCGGCACGAACAATCAAAAAAAAACATCCTAACCCCTAAGAGTTTTAGCAGATGAGGAAACCTTGCAATCAGTATTTAGAAGAAGGTTGGTGATATCATTTTAGTGGTTTGTGGTGCTCCTTGTATAATTAATATTATAATTCATTGAACCACCATAAGTTCCCAACAACAGGCCTGATGACAGACCTTGTGTATATAGCAATAAACATAATTACTAAGGAGTCAAATTCTGGTGGCTTTTTACCAAGTTTCCAAAATTTTAGAATTTGGCTATAAAGTTGTTGACTTAAAACGTCAGAATGAGGCTCAGTTATACAATAACAACCGATATGCTATTGTTTCAATTTGGACCTTAGCATTGGTAGAATTCGATGAATATAACATCATTACGTACGATTGTAATTCGAAAAAAATGAAACATTTTGCACGAGAAGTTTTTCGGACAACCTCTAAAAAATTTTAAAATAATTTCAAAAAGTTCATTACCACATCAGAGTGACAGTTTTAATTGTGGACCGTTAGTAATTTAGAATGATATGGAATGGACACACAGCAATCCTCTTAATCTCTAACCCTATATATTTGTAAGAGAGTTGGCACTTTTCGTTTGTAATTAAAACGCACAATTTAATATTTATAACACTAATTCAATAAGATTTATTCACTGTGTGTATTTTTCACCATTTACTTTACCGAAAAAGGTAAATTATCGATATTCAAGAAATAAGAATGTATTTTCTATAATGTATAAGACCGAAAAATTAAAAGATTTCCATTGTACGCAAGCGTAAAACAGAATGTCTAAAAGCACGGAATTTGAAGAGGATGAATAATAAAATTGAATTGTTTTGCTTTTGTTTTCTTCGCGTGAATTGTTTTAGGGCAGCGAACAGTTGCAGATAGTCAAGCGGTTGCGGTTATGTTATGAGAGTATAGCATGAATGAGTGAGTGCTGATATATTTGGTATTGTAGCGGTGAACGAATGCATCTTTTTTATAAGTGTATTTCGATATGAGCGAGCCGCTACATGACTCTGCCGCAAGTGATTTTCCCCTCCCTAGGGAATGATTGAATGAGTAGTTGCAATACGGACGATTTTGTATGTTCGAGTGCCTGATATTTGATCAGCCGAATAGAGAATTCCATATGCTGGCTTGAGTCGATCGATGAAATGTTGAAATTTTTTCCATTAATCGATACGATGAAATGTTTTCGTAGTCGACGTATGACTTTATTCGGACCTTCATAGGGTGGAGATACTCCCGTGCGAACCTTATTTGTTCTAATGAAAACAAAATCGCAATTGTCGAGCGATTTCGGAACAAAAGCGTCATCTTGTTTGGATTGACGAGTTGATTTGGATATAAGGTTTTGCATGGTTTGTCGCAGTTGGTCGATAACAGTGTCGGCAGAAAAACGTGGTGGAAGAGGATTATCGATGAAGAACTCACCGGGTATTAATTATTAAATTAAATGTATTTCCTCTTGCCATTAGTGCGGCTTTGAGATGCCGATGGAAGCGTTCGAACATGCCATTGGCTTGAGGATGATAAGCCGTTGTCCGTATCCGATGTGATCTGAGGAGTTTTGTTAACTCTGTAAAAAGTTTGGACTCGGATTGCGTTCCCTTATCAGTTGTGATGTGAAGGGGCACGCCGAATCGTGATACGTAATTGTGGACAAATGTTGTGGCAATGGTTGCGTGTGAAGCGATCGACATAGGTGAGCAAGTATGTATGTATATCCATTAGACGGAGAAAGTGGCCATACGATGACTAAGTGGATATGCTCAAATCGACCAGGTGGAATCCCGAACTTTCCAAAAGGTGACTTAGTATGCCGGTGGACCTTGGCACGTTGGCAGGATAAACAAGACTGAGCCCAATTGCCTACGTCTTTGTTTAGGTTACGCCAAAAGTAGCGAGCAGTAATCAATTTACGAGTGGCACGAACTCCAGGATGGTAAATGTTATGCAGCGATGTATGGGCGATTATACCCATTGGATGTTTCGCATTTGATTTCGACGCCATGCAATTTAAAAAGCTCTAGTTTCATTGATGAACCATGATGAACCACCATTTTATTAACATTCGGAACCAGAAAATAAATCCTGAAGTTCTGGGTCAGCTTTTTGAGTGTTTGCGATTTGGTTCGCTCGACTGCGGCCGTTTCGTTGTCGCTTGCCATGCCCAATATGTTGTATATATTGTGAAGTCCTGACCTTCGACGAAATATCTGAAATGTTTAACTGCCAGATAGCTATATTGCGAGTAATTTCCGGTCGAATGCGGAATATTTCTTTTCAGCATCCGAGAGTTTCTTTGAGAAGAATCCCATTGGCTCCAAACACTCGTTATTATTGTACTGTTGCAGTCAGTGTTAGATGCGTCAGTAGTCAAACTGAGCTTTGAGTCGCTCAGTGGGTGTGCCAGAAGTGTTATCTGTTCCAATTCAGTTTTCAACGACGTGAATGCTTGTTGGCATTCGTCGGTCGCAGAAAAGTTCTTGGCGGACTTAGGTTTTTTGAGTAGAGCTACCAAGTTACCATGAATTGGTGCGAGTGTTTGTGCGAGTTTTGGTATGGATCAGTGGTAGTAATTTACCATACCGACAAATCGCTGTACACTTTTGATTGAAGTAGGAGCTGGGAATTCCCTAATGGCGTTAATTCGTTCTTCAGACGACAGAATGCCATTAGGGGTGATCTTGTATCTGAGGAAATCAAGTGTAGTTGCGCCAAAGACGCATTTAGAACTCTTAATATGAACATCAAACTGTGTTAACCTGTGGAAGAGTTGAAATCCAGGTGTTCACCTGGAGAAGTTTGTGCTCCGGCATTCGGGTGAATTCGAAGATGCCAAATGGGGTCGTAATCGCCGTTTTGTGAATGTCTTCAGGCGCTACGGGAATCAAATGATAGGCTCTGACGAGATCTATTTTTGAAAAAATTTTGCATCCATGCAAGTGCATGGAGGAATTTTGGATGTGGGGTATTGGATATCGATCAGGTGTTGTGACCGTGTTTAGTCGACGATAATCCCCACATGGTCGCCAATCATGATCTTTCTTTTTCACCATATGAAGAGGACAAATAGCCAATCCCCACTTAATCCTCTCTTTCCTCTTTTATGAAATATCGTTTATTTCATGAAACAAATTCAATGCAAGCTAATTTTTTTTTTTTTTTAAGTCAACATTTTAACTGGAGAACTAAATATTTGATTGCCCAATTTTGCCTAGCTAAATATTTAGCTGAAGGCCAAATATTTCATTGTCAAAAAATGCATAATCAACATCCATTAAATTGAAACAAACGCAAATGCATAAATGAAGAAAAAGTGGAACTATTATTTAACTGGAGATTAGCAATTTTTTGTGTGAAACTGGGCTTAATAGAAAAAATGGTATGGTGTTACCGATAAAAGTTACCAATTGTAATGTTTATCAAAAAACGAATACCATTTCTATTAACCAAGGCGCTGCTTTGGAAATTCACAAATTATTTAATTATGAGTAATAACGAGAATTTGATTTGGTTTCGAAAAAAATTGATTTTGAACTGTCAAAATCTACAAACTTAAATTTCTCTTAAAAATATTTGAATTTATTCTACAATACATTTAATTGAAGTTACTTTGGTAAAATATTGAGGATCAATTGGAGAAAATTGTGAATGAACTGCAAAAAATTGAATATCGCTTCCAAAAGAATGAATTTGTATTTGTTGTCTTAAACCAGTGGTGGCCAAGCCAAATGAGTATTTTTTGACTAATTTTCAAGATAAATAGAAAAGTTTCTATAACGCTTTCTCGAGTTAAGGTCTTTAGAAGTAACCCTAATGGCAGATTCTCGAGCACTTATCGAATAGCGTTGGATTCGTTCAAGTTTTCTCTATGGCTCATGGGATTTTCGAAAATTTTCTATGACGCTACCTCGAGTTATGGTCTTTAGAAGTAGTCCTTATTCGAGATCGGCAAGCATTTATCGCATAGTCGTTTGGAACAAATCCTTATGGGAGATTCGCGAGCATTTATCTCATAGCGTTTGATTCATAAAATTTATCAAAATGTTTAAGATTTTTACAAAATTTAGAGAAAATCTCAACGAATTCAACGCTATTCGATACGTGCTCGCATATCTGCGAAATCTCGTCCTGGGAAAATTCTCGAAACTCTCACGAATCGTAGAGAAAACTTTAACGAATCCAACGCTAAGCGATAAGTGCTCGCGAATCTCCCATATAAATGACTTCTAAAGATCACAACTCGAGATAGCGTCATAGAAATTCGAAAATCTCACTTATCGCGATAAAGAGAATCTCCTTGATCCAAAATTTCTAACAATATTGAGATGATGAGTTTTTAAAATTAAAGTCCCGCACACAGTGTGTTTTCGATTACTAAATAAAATATGTGTTGATTTTTGACATGGAAAAATTACAATTTTCGGTTTTTAAGGGTCGCATAGTCAGTAGTCATGAAATCACCCCTTCGGAGTAACAACGACATAAGTGCACATTTTTTGAAAAGCTAGATTTTAATGCCAAACCGTTACAAAAGGTTTGAACTATCTAAATTTACAAAGACCTAATTGTACCTCGAATACTCATCGCTAGAATGCGTTGTGTCTTTATTTTATTTGTGCGAATGATATTCCTAATGCCACGGCTACACAAATGGAAAATGTAGACCAACGTTGGAGATTTGTCCAAAAAACCAATCGTGTAGACAGAAAAAAAATAACAAATACAAATGAAGGTTATATTGGTCCAACATTGTTAACCATTCGCTCAATAGGCGGTTTTTATAAAAAGATCAAAGGAAACTACCAACGTTGGAGTCTATATTGGTACTTCGTCTACACGATTGGTGAGAAAAAATGTATTTTTGAATACTTAACAGCAGATGTCACTAAATACAACTGTAGATGTCATTATATTTTACTATTTATAAACAAATAAATCCAAAATGGAGTCTGACTGGTCGGCTGAGTTTGTGCTAGAATTAATAAATTTATATCAAAATTATCCCGAAATTTGGGATTTAAAACACTGTAAACATAAAAATAAGCTCGAAGTGCATTTAAAGCAATATGTTTGCATTGGCTTCCATCTTGTGGGAGATATTGTATTAATGTATGACTAGTAGTGACAACTAGTAATAAATATCAATATATAAACCACCAAATTTGGTTATACATTGGTAACCATTCGAAAAATGAACGTTGGGCAAATCGTGTAGACAGTCAAATTTTATTTCACCAACATTTGTCCAACATTTGACAAATCACATTGGGCCAATGTTGGTCGACATTTTCCATTCATGTAGCCGCGACTTAACGGGAATAACAACTTCCGATTAGTCAGTTATAAACGACATTTCATATCGAGTGGAGGTGTTAGTACTACAACGTCACAAAGGTAATTATGACAAAAATATAATAATTACTTTCTTTTACTCTAGTAAAATAAAGTATTATAAACATGAAAATTTTGAACCTTGAGATTTTTAGAGATTTATTTGTTTTGAGGTCCCCTGAGTCCGAAAAAGTGGGTTTCGAAATGGTGTCTGTCTGTCCTCTCTACATCCCAGATGGTTTAATCAATCGAACTAAAACTTCAGATTTAAGCTTTTTTGATAAATTGGAAGATCCCAGTGAATTTTACTCCAAATCGGCTAACCGGAAGTGGCCACTCCCTTGGTCCAGAAAATTTGTTTTGCAAATATCTTAAAAAGTATAAGGTTTACAAAAAACTACTTAATACAAATTGTTTCCAAAAATTAAAAACAAATAAAAATTAAAAAAAAAAATTAAAAAAAAAATAAAATTTCTAAAAATTCTCTGTTCGTAAAAGAAAGTCGTGTGTTGGCCACACCTCAATTTTAACTAGGAAATTAAGGGACCTATTCCATGTGCTAGCGAAATCTTTATCATCATTGTTGAGTGCGATTTCCATAAAAATAATTTCGTAGAACTTTTATTAAACGAACGATCCGTATGGATTAGGGTTTTCTAACTAGGTTATTGAGCAACCTATTCCGTGTGCTAGCCAAACCTTTGTCATCATTGTTGGCAATGGCCGATATTGGAGTTCAGTGCGATTTCCAAAAAATAATTTTGCAGAACTTTTACTAAACGAACGATTCGTATGGATCAGGGTTTTCTAACTAGGTTATTGAGCAACCTATTCTGTGTGCTAGCCAAACCTTTGTCATCATTGTTGGCAATGGCCAATATTGGCCCTTGGGAGTTGAGTGCGATTTCCAAAAAATAATTTTGCAGAACTTTTACTAAACGAACGATTCGTATGGATTAGGGTTTTCTAACTAGGTAATTAAGGGACCTATTCCATGTGCTAGCGAAACCTTTGTCATCATTGTGGGCAATGGCCGATATTGGCCCTTGGGAGTTGGGTGCGATTTCCAAAAATAATTTTGTAGAACTTTTACTAAACGAACGATCCGTATGGATTAGGGTTTTCTAACTAGGTAATTAAGGGACCTATTCCATGTGCTAGCGAAACTTTTGTCATCATTGTGGGCAATGGCCGATATTGGCCCTTGGGAGTTGGGTGCGATTTCCAAAAATAATTTTGTAGAACTTTTACTAAACGAACGATTCGTATGGATTAGGGTTTTCTAACTAGGTATTTGAGCAACCTATTCTATGTGCTAGCGAAACCTTTGTCATCATTCTTGGCAATGGCCAATATTGGCCATTGGGAGTTGAGTGCGATTTCCAAAAAATAATTTTGTAGAACTTTTATTAAACGAACGATCCGTATGGATTAGGGTTTTCTAACTAGGTAATTGAGAACCTATTCTATGTGCTAGCCAAACCTTTGTCATCATTGTTGGCAATGGCCGATATTGGCCCTTGGGAGTTGAGTGCGATTTCCAAAAAATAATTTTGTAGAACTTTTACTAAACGAACGATTCGTATGGATTAGGGTTTTACTTTCTTTTACTCTAGTAAAATAAAGTATAGTAATCATGAAAATTTTGGACCTTGAGATTCTTACAGATTTATTTGTTTTGAGGTCCCCTGAGTCCGAAAAAGTGGGTTTCGAAATGGTGTTTGTCTGTCTGTCTGTCAGTCTGTCAGTCTGTCAGTCTGTCAGTCTGTCAGTCTGTCAGTCTGTCAGTCTGTCAGTCTGTCAGTCTGTCAGTCTGTCAGTCTGTCAGTCTGTCAGTCTGTCAGTCTGTCAGTCTGTCAGTCTGTCAGTCTGTCAGTCTGTCAGTCTGTCAGTCTGTCAGTCTGTCAGTCTGTCAGTCTGTCAGTCTGTCAGTCTGTCAGTCTGTCAGTCTGTCAGTCTGTCAGTCTGTCAGTCTGTCAGTCTGTCAGTCTGTCAGTCTGTCAGTCTGTCAGTCTGTCAGTCTGTCAGTCTGTCAGTCTGTCAGTCTGTCAGTCTGTCAGTCTGTCAGTCTGTCAGTCTGTCAGTGTGTCAGTCTGTCAGTCTGTCAGTCTGTCAGTCTGTCAGTCTGTCAGTCTGTCAGTCTGTCTGTGTCTTCTCTACATCCCAGATGGTTTAACCAATCGAACTGAAACTTCAGATTTAAGCTTTTTTGATAAATTGGGAGGTCCCAGTGAATTTTACTCCAAATCGGCTAACCGGGAGTGGCCACTCCCTTGGTCCAGAAAATTTATTTTGCAAATACATATCTTAAAAAGTATAAGGTTTACAAAAAACTACTTTATTCAAAATGTTTCCAAAAATTAAAACCAAATAAAATTAGAAAATAAAAAATTTTAAAAAAAATAAAATTTCTCAAAATTCTCTGTTCGTAAAAGAAAGTCGTGTGTTGGACACACCTCAATTTTTTATTTTGGATTAACAAAGACCCAAATGTACTTTATGTCGATGTTTTCTCAATTTTGATGTCATCATGAATTTATGAAAACTGTACGATCGACAAAACTAAACAGTTAAATATTGTGTTCTGTTAGTGATTTTTAATTTTAATAATATTTTAGTTTGAAAAACATAGAGCCTCGAGAGCTAAAGTTAATGCGATTAGCACTAGAAGAACAAAATGTGGCCGTTAAATCAAAAACTTTTCAATTTGTAGCTGTAATGACCGCGGCAACAAATTCTCAAAAATCCGGAGAAAATACGGAAAATGTGAAAAATAATTCAGCAACAAAGACTGCTTGTAAAGACAATCCTCCTAAAACATGCCTCCTAAAAAAACTCCATTTTTTTTTACAACAATGGCTTAATTTTTAGATGAAATAATCGTAACGAACGAAAATGAAAGCTTTTTTAAAGAACCAAATTCCTTCATGCCTTCGGAAAATATCTGGGTACCTGCAAAACTGCAAAGTGATTCATGTGTTTTACAAGAAGTTAATTCTACGATAATGGATTTTAACTCAATTTCAAATGATCAATCTAACCAAGCTATGTATAAAACAGTTAATCACAAAAAATTCAATTTTGCAACATTATGCCGAATTTATCAAGAGAAACTTTCCCCTTTTGAGTTTGAAATTAAGATTTAAGCGAGTAAACTGCTCAAGTTATAAAGTAGGAAACTCGTCAGATGAAGATTCATTTTCTGCAGATGATAGCGATGAATATGTACCTCCTGCAGAAATCGTTTTATCTTCGTCATCTGATAACGACTCGGGGTGGTAGAAAACATACTTCTGTAAATACTGACATTAATGAAAAAACTGGCGACTCAGAAAATGATAATAGAAGTTCTATTGTAAATGATGACCTCTCTTCAGCAAAGAAAAAAATGGGAAAAAGACAAAGAAAATCTGAGGAGTGGAAAAATAACAAACGAAAAATGTTAAAAAAATCCGGTAAATCGTATTTATTATCTCGTGGAAGTACCCTGTAAGTGCAGACTTAGCTTGGTTGTTATATTGGTTGTTATTTTCATTTGAAAAGCAACGCAATTTTTTGGGTACACGTATCGAGATCTTACAGGTTCAATATAGAAGGTTGAAGATGAATTCTATTCAGCCCAGAAGACCACACGGTTCATTTGTTTTTCTACAAGACGGCAAAAAAAATTCAAATATGTAAGCCGTTCCTAATGAGTACTAAAGGAATTAAACCGATATCTGTTCGCTCTGTTGTGGAGGCTAAATTTAGTGGTATCGGAGCAACACCAGATGACAATCGAGGCGGGTACACATAAATTCTACACCTAGAATAGAAAGTCATTAAGTGCGATCTACCAACAGCCGAGAATTTATAGATGGTGGACTTACCTTATGATGCGTATTCTTACATATTCAACACTGAATTCAACCAATGTGAAGTTTTCAAGAACTCAACTGGAGATGATAAATTAAGATTAGAAGAGAGTTATAAAGAACATCAAAAAGAGAAAGAATTAAGTCGACAAGAGAAAGCAAAAGACATTGAAAAAAGCAAGGAATCCGGTTCGATTCAAATTGTTGCAATTTACGATTTACAGGCTGTAATGCCTATCCCAATAGGAGATTCTTCCACTCAAAACTGAACTGCTATAATTTTACAGCAAGTGTTATTCTAATAAATGCGATGATTTCTATTCAAATCGATCGTTTCATCATCAAAATGCGGCTTTAAAATTATTGCTTGGTTTCAGGTCACAGATACCAACACAAAAACTATTAGGTGTTATTTTTGGCACGAAGGTTTGCTTAAATATTTTAAAAAAATAGAATAAAGCAGAGTTTAAATTTATCGCTCTTTATAAAAATTTTCGCTCTTGCTCCCAATAAAATTTTTTTTCAGTTTGCTTTTACGCTCTTACCCTCTAATGATAAACACAAAAAAAAAATTATTTCGCTCTTTCAAAGCGATTTAAAATTTTATTTTTAATTTTGCTCTTAAAACAAAGAGCGTAAAAGCTAAAAATATCGCTCCCAACCCATTCTACAGAGCCATTGTAGAAAATACATTAGGGAGCAAAATTTTTTGTAACACACGAATTGCTCTTTGAATATCAATAAACAAAAAAAGTTTGATAAACGATATTTAGATAAATTTCTGAAATATGGCCAATTGTGATGGAACTTGGCTGTTCCTTAACCGATTTTAGTGAAATTTGGCATGCGCGATTGAAGTGGGATTGTAAAATGATTTTTAGATGAGGTTCTGGAATATGGCCAACTAGGATGGAACTTGGCTATTCTGTAATCGATTTGAGTGAAATTTGATGTGTGCATTGGAAATAGGATTGTAAAATGATTTTTAGATGAAGTTCTGGAATATGGCCAATTATGGTGGAACTTGGCTATTTCTTAACCGATTTTAGTGAAATTTGACATGTGCGATAGAAGTGGGATTCTAAAATGATTTTCGGATGAAGTTATGGAATATAGCCAATTATTGTGGAACTTGGCTATTTCTTAACCGATTTGAGTGAAATTTGACATGTGGGTTGGAAATGGGATTCTAAAATGATTTTTAGGTGAAGTTCTGGAATATGGTTAATAGGGATGGAACTGGGCTATTCCTTAACCAATTTTAGTAAAATTTAAAATGCGCAATGGAAATAGGATTCTAAAATGATTTTCGGATGAAGTTCTGGAATATGGCCAATTATGGTGGAACTTAACTATTTCTTAACCGATTTGAGTGAAATTTGACGTTTGCTTTTGAAATGGGCTTCTAAAATGATTTATGGATAAAGTTCTGGAATATGGCCAACTAGTATGGAACTAGGCTATTCCTTAACCGATTTTAGAGAAATTTACCATGTGTGATGAAAACGGGATTCTACAATGATTATTAGATGAAGTTCTGGAATATAACCAATGGGGATGGAAATTGGCTATTTTGTAACCGATTTGAGTGAAATTGACATGTGCGTTGGAAATAGGATTGTAAAATGATTTTTAGATGAAGTTCTGGAATATGGCCAATTATGGTGGAACTTGTCTATTTCTTAACCGATTTGAGTAAAATTTGACATGTGCGTTGGAAATGGGATTCTAAAATGATTTATGGATAAAGTTCTGGAATATGGCTAACTTGGATGGAACTTGGCTATTCTTTAGCCAATTTGAGTGAAATTTGAGATGTGCGTTGGAAATGGGATTCTAAAATGATTTTTAGGTGAAATTCATTGTAGAATCCCGTCATCGCGCATGTCAAATTTCTCTAAAATCCAGAACTTCATTCATCACATTTCCAATGCACATGTCGAATAGCATCACAATCGGTTAAGAAATAGCCAAGTTCCATTATAGTTGGCCATATTCATCTAAAAATCATTGTAGAATCCCATTTCCATCGCGTGTGTTAAATTTCACTCAAATCGGTTAAAGAATAGCCAAGTTCCATCCTAGTTGGCCATATTCCAGAACTTTATACATAAATTATTTTAGAATCCTATTTCCAACGCACATGTCAATTTTCACTAAAACCGGTTAAGAAATAGCCAAGTTCCACCATAACTGGCCATATTCCAGAACTTCATCCGAAAATCATTTTAGAATCCCATGTCCATTGCGCATTTTAAATTTCACTAAAATCGGTTAAGGAATAGCCAAGTTCCATCCCAATTGTCCATATTCCAGAACTTCAACTAAAAATCATTTTAGAATCCCATTTCCAACCCACATGTCAAATTTCAATCAAATCGGTTAAAGAATAGCCAGGTTCCATCCTAGTTGGCCATATTCCAGAACTTTATCCATAAATCATTTTACAATCCCATTTCCAACGCACATGTCAAATTTCACTCAAATCGGTTAAGAAATAGCCGAGTTCCACCACAATTGGCCATATTCCAGAACTTCATCTAAAAATCATTTTACAATTCTATTTCCAATGCACATATCAAATTTAATTCAAATCGATTACAGAATAGCCAAGTTCCATTCCCATTGGCCATATTCCAGAACTTCACCTAAAAATAATTTTAGAATCCCATTTCCAACGCACATGTCAAATTTCACTCAAATCGGTTAAAGAATAGCCAAGTACCATCCTAGTTGGCCATATTCCAGAACTTTATTCATAAATCATTTTAGAATCCCATTTCCAACGCACAAGTCAAATTTCACTAAAATCGGTTAAAAAGTAGCCAAGTTACACCATAATTGGCTATATTACAGAACTTGATCCAAAAATCAATTTAGAATCAAATTTCCATCGCGCGAGTCAAATTTCACTAAAATAGGGTAAGGAATAGCCAAGTTCCGTCCTAGGTGGGCATATTCCAGAACTTCACCTAAAAATCATTGTAGAATCCCACTTACATCGTGGGTTTCTAATTTCACTAAAATCTGTTAAGGAATAGCCAAGTTTCATTCAAATTGGTCATATTCCAGAATTTCATCTAAAAACCATTTAAGAATCCCATTTCGAACGTACATGTCGAATTGCATCACAATCGGTTAAAAAATAGCCAAGTTACATCCTAATTGGCCATATTCCAGAACTTCACCTAAAACTCAATCTAGAATCCCATTTAAATCGCGCGTGTCAAATTTCAATAAAATCAGTTAATGAATAGCCAAGTTCCATCCTATTTGGCCATATTCCAGAACTTTACCCAAAAATCATTTTAGAATATCATTTCCAATGCCTGTGCTTCTGTTCGCTAATAAATCAATCTGGCTTTCTAAAGAAATTTAGAAGGTTTTGAATGTAACCGTTTGCTGTAATAACAAGAGCAAGAGCAATATAATAATGACGTTTTTATTCATCAGAGCAGAGCGTATTTATTTTATCAATATAGCGCAATAACAAAGAGCGGAAATATGATAACACAAACGCAATAGTGGAAGAGCAAGAGCCTTATAATAAAAATAATGCTCCAGTTCTTCAGAGCGATATTTTTTTTTTTACAATATCGCTCTTTATAAAGAGCTTTTTAATAGTTTTTATTAGCGCTCTTGAACAAAAATGAAGAGCGAAGAGCAAAATGAAATCCCATTTTAAACTCTGGAATAAAGTCATCCCAACTTTGACCTAACTTGTTATTCGGATAATTGATGTGAACAGCAAAAAAGAGATACAGCCCATTTCGTTATAGAGCAGAATATAAAAACAGCGAAAAAATCTGGATCGATATAAGTCCCAGATCAGTACGTTTCTCGTATACGTACAGCAAAAAAGCGAGGAGAGCCATTTCAAGTTAATGAATTAACATTCAGCGACTTCTTTGATTTAAAATCGTTGACCGAAGACATGAATTTTAACGCAATAAAAAATTTAAACGGTGATCAAATAAAGATTACTCAAATAGAGATGGTCGAATTCAAAAAGGGAGCGAATTATAGAGGGGGTCCTAGAACCGGGGGTCGCTCAATCATCAAACAAAAATAATAATTCGAGTAATATTGTTGTTCTTAAACAAGTTTATAAAATGATAAATACTACTAATTTTTTTGTTAATAAATAATAAAAATAGGAAATAATAATTGAAATCACCTATTGAATTAATTGTTTTCATTAAAAAAATATTATGGAGCCCCAGGACAACAATGGCACAATTGATGAGGTTTTCTGACATAAAACCTCTAAAAGGGCCATATTGCAAGCTATTGAAAGATAATCAACTGGTGCTGACAGCAGCACAAATTAAAGGATTCACTGAACATCATTTTGAACTTTAAAAATTTCACAAACTTTAAAGACGTTTTCTCAGACTTTTACAAATGTGCACGTATGTATGTCTTTGTTACCTCGGAGGGGCGAAATATTAAAAAACTTAACATTTTGCAAAAAATTCATAATAACGAGATATTTTATTTATTTAACCAATACATTGTCAGACGTAAAAAAAATTGGACAATTTTTGAACAAACTTCACGCCCGTGAAGTTTGTCCCGAATTGTGTTTTTGTAATTTTAGGACAACCCTCCCGGCGCAATAATGTATACATCAAAAGTATTTCGTTTACGAACAGTTTACGAAAGGTTCTTATTACAACACACTACTACATTTACATTCTCTATACACAGTGCTGTCATATATTGTGTCATATATCTATCCTAGTGTTCGGTCTGGCCAAAATGAAAAAAAAAATCACGATTTATATGTCAAAATATGTAGCATTAAACGCACTCAAAAATCCAACTTTTTTTTTGGATTTAAATGTCAAAATTTCGTGGATTTGGCTGTCAAATGAAAATATATATATATTTTGATCAGCTGTTTTTTTTAAATAATATTAAATTTAAAATGTTGTTTAAATATAAGTGAAATGTGGACTTATCCAATTTGTGGTATAAAGTAATTAGTGTATTTTGTCTGTTGATGTGTGATGTATTGATTTTTTGCCTTTAGATCAACGACATTGTTATGCGTGCAGAACCCGATGATTTTGAGAAATCAATGGGCAAAACGTGTGCGATTTGTTTATTACAGGCGCCCGTGAAGTTGAATTCAACAACAAAAAGGTATGAGTACGATTTCTTAAGTTAAAAATGTTAACTAATTGGGATTCATTTTTTTTAGGGAATCATTATTTATGTTATGTTCCAATGCCAAAACAAAAGGCATTCCAAAAAATCCAAACCAGATTAGTACGTGAATTAGAAAAGAAATTGTCCGGTAAACATGTTGTATTCATTAAAATTTATCAATGCCAACACGTAAAACAAGAACACAATCGAAACAAAAGCGCCCACGATCAAGATCGTCATTGACGGCTGTCAATGATGCTATCTTAGAAGATTTAGTATTCCCAGCTGAAATTTTAGGTAATCGCATTCGTGTCAAACTTGATGGATCGCAGGTGATCAAAGTTCATTTGCTTAAAACAACAAATTACAATTGAACTTAAAGTGAGTGCAGTTTACAAATTTATAAATCAGGATTACCCGCCCTTGTGTTTTTTTTGGTAGATCAAACCAAGTTTACTAAAAGCCGAATAAGTCGCAAAGTAAATTTTGTAGACAAACATTATTGAGACGTATAGCTAATATTGTCTTCGATATAAACTTACAGAAACATTTCATCCAAAATTCTTTAACTTTCTTGTTCTGGTTAATATAATTTGGGCTAATGATTTTTTTCTACTTTTTCAGGTTGAGACATTTACATTAGTAAAAAGCTAAAAAATGTAAAAATTATGTAAAAAGCTAACAGGGCGAGATGTCACATTCGAATTCTCTGAGCCATACTTATTCAAAAATTTTGTTTAACATGACTAAGATCATAAGTGTTAATCGCCAAAAAAATACAAACAAATTAAAAACTAGCATTTTGTTTTGAATTTAATAGCAAGTTTGTTGTTTAAATTGCTATGAAATGGACCAATTTTTTTCGAAAATTTAGTATAGGTACTTTGGAAAAAATAATTCATACAAAGGACACTAAAAAATTACTAAAATAAATGGGAAGGAAAACCAAAATAGTGCCATGATCGGAATACATAGTAGTCCTACAGATTTTGTTTACAATTTACAAACGAATTTTCATTGTTTACTAAATTAGGTAAGAAAATTGCTAAAATAGTGAAAACCGAAAATTTCTAATTAACGATAGCTAAAATATCGTGCATTTACTAAATATCAAATTTTAATAGTTTTAATAGAAAATTTCAATTTATTGTTGATAATTTTGAATTTAAGATGATAAATTGAAAATTTGTAATAAACCTGTTAAAATTTTATATATATTATATAGTAAAATGCACGATATTTTAGCTATTGTAAGTTAAAAACATATGTTATTCACTATTTTAGCAATTTTCTTACATAATTTGGTGAAAAATGATAATTCGTTCTCCATGTGTACCGGCGTTTTAAGTAGAGTTTGACGTATAAATCCAAATTTTTCATTTCTGGCTGTTCGGTCAGGTTTGACGTATATTTAACGAGGTGAAGTTAGCAGGAAATGAGTTTGACGTATAATTTCGTGATTTTTTTTTTTCATTTTGGCCAGACCGAACACGTCCTATAATATATGGTGCTGTCAATTATATCTTGCGGCTTTGTTGTATTTTCAATTTTTTTTGTACAAATTAAATTAAAGTTGTCGTATTGTGAAAATATAAAAACTTCTGATAATTATTGTTAGTTTTTCGTGGCATTCAAGAGCAGCCTATATCCATAATATCATATAAAAACCATTATAATGAATATTTTGAAAGGTATTTAAGTAATACTCGAAGTACTTCATCTATGATTGAAATATTTTATTTCATTTCAGAAAAAGATTAATTAACAAATTTGGCACGTTGTGTCTTGTGTTGCGGCTTATTTGAAGAAAAATACTAATAAAAGATAAGATTGATTAAAAAAAAATGTTTTATTCTAATTAAATGGGGCAATTCGCACTAAACCGTTCGTCAATGTTACGCTTAAGCAGTTCGTAAACATTACGTTTAAGCGTACACGTTATGAACACTTTTATACATACTAATACATACACAAGTCTTCGCAAATTTGTTTCACTTCTCATGTGACAAAAGTACACATTACGTACTATATTCGTACTGTTTTAGTGTAACGTTTACGAACACCTTAGTATAGCAAAGTCTTCGTAAACCGTACGTTTATGATACACCTGGTCTGGAGGGAAAGTTTGGATTAACTTCACGCGAATATTTCCTGTTTATTAGAAATAAAACTCGTTATAAAGGGGCTTTCTACACTAACACACAACTATGCACCGTTTGTTATGATTGCTTTTTAGGATAGATTTAGGACGAAATTCACCTACGTTAACATCCATAAATATTACCAATAACATCAATAAACATTAACACACACAAATAACATCCATAAACATTATCAAATTCAATGGCTGCCTTTCAAATTCAATCAAACTTCAGCAAAAACTGACCCCGTAAATCTAAAATTAATTCGTTTCTTTAATTAAACCAAAAAAACACCAATCAGAAACTTTTAAATTCGCTTCAATTCAACCAAAAAATCTTTTAATTTGTCCAAAATCAAATGGTTTCATTTCTCACAGGGACAAGTACATTGATAAATACCCTTAAAAAAAGTACTGACATTCTTGTCTACATAAAACAAAGTTGTGCATTACAGTTGAACTAGTTTTGGAGATGTGAAAAAATTTATAAATTTTATTGAACCGGAAAATTAAAAGAAAACTTTTTATGTTCTTTTCTACATTTTACGAAGATAAACTTTATCAATATAAATTTTTTAAAACTATAAAATTCCAGGTAGAATTAATAAAATATTACCTTAGTCGTGTGACAGTTTGTTTATTTGTGTTTTGTAAACCGGCTTATCACAAATTTTATTTATTTTCTTCTTACGGTAAATTTTAATCAATAAAATTATTTAATACTGTACCAAAAAAATGCTTTACTCCGTTATAACGTCGTAAATTCGTAATAAGCGAATGACATTTCATTTTGCATGGACGCACGTATAATGTTACATATTTTGTTTGCCGTGTACAAATAAATTAGTTTGAGTGATATTCCGCAAGGTAATTGGTGTGCTTAATACTTGTGATTTTATTTTAATTAAATTTAATTAGAATCTACTCGTTTTGTGTTAATATAATACTGTTTTGGTAAATATTACGGTTTTATTGTAATTACGTCATATTGTTGGAATTATTACATCAATATATATTACCTAAAACTTAATTTTAATGTAAACCCAAATGGTTTGAAATGGCCGTCATATTATTTGAGGCTATTTCCTTTAGAAGATGAGTCTCGCAGTGCATGAGGCTATTTCTTATATAAGATAGTAAGTAATAAAATTTTAATGAAAAGGGCTTTATTTTAATAAATTGTTTACTTATATATTCCATTACAAATTTATAATAGAAAATTACAAGAAAAATTCATTATTTGAAATATAATTTGGTTTATAATTTAATAATTGCATGAAAGAAAATTTGACAAGGTGTCAGTATTACAAATTAATAAATCGTTCAGATTTTAAATGACTGCCAAATTTGAAGATTATTCCAATTTTTCTCTGAGCGAATTTTGGATTTGGTAAAAATAATATAATCAGACTTTTGGAAGTATTTAGATTTCTAAAAATATGTTAGTGTTTAGATAGATTCGTTTAGTTTTCAGAATTTCACCTTGCTTATAAATTTTTTTCTGTTTTATTCATTATTTTCTCATGGCGTTAAATATTTTCAAATATAAACGCCTTTGTGACAATATTCAGAAGGCCGATGAAATCGTTAGGTGGTTTAGGCCTTTCTGAAAATTTTTGTATATTACAACTGATTTACAAAAACATTTAGTAATTTATCTTGCATATAATACTTTCGGCGATATGGTTGTCTATCATGTAACATGTCTGACTGTCTTGTTGTTGCTGAAGATGTAACGCGTTTTTCAAGGCATGCTTATTAAATTCCTCGCTGTCTGAATTGTTTTGGCGTTCGTCTTCTTAGTACTGCCCCAGAGCTGGATACCTTATGCCCGTCCAGGTTTTAGAATTTGACCATAAAGGAGCAATTTATTGTGGATAATTAGCTCTGAGGTTTGCCAAATAAACCGATATATGTACATAGGTTCTTTCCACTTTAACTTAGCGTCAAGAGTCATACCTAAATCTCTATTGGACTCCAGTTAACCTTTTGATTAGAGATGTTGATATGAACCGATTTCCTTTCGTTGAGCGGAACACGCCAATTTTTATCCAGTTGCAAATCAGGCTAGTGATTATCTGTAATTTGCTGGTTGCCTCGAAAGTGTCTTTCAGTTATATGTTAGGCTAGGATGTTTTAAAACTGCTTTGGTAAATCTTTCTACAATTTGTAGTCCAATTCCTTGTACCATATTGAAAATAATTCTTGAACATATTTTTTTACTTTCAAGTGCGACTTCAATTTTTGTTTATGATTCGGTGTACATGTTCAATAGTGGAGTGCCTTTCCCGAAAGCCAAATTGATTTGATAGAATGAGATTTCTGTCCTGTATTAACGGTTTAATTCTTTTAAGTAGCAATTTTTTAAACAACTGGATTGTTGGCGAGAAATTGGCCATTTCCTGTGATTTTAGATTTTAATTGTTCTTTTAATTCATGTAGCTCTGCAGACTCTATATTTAGCTGATCCATCTTAGGAACTAGTGTAATATTTTCATCAGTAGTTTGTTTGGGAAGAGGTTGGAAGATTTCCTCGAGATGGAAACTTTAGGACTTTTCAGCCCCTTTGTAGCTTTCCATAGCGAGTAGCCGGTGTTTTTTTCAGCTGTAAGATTACTCAAATATCACTCGTACCTTTTACAACAACAGTATAAAAATATGATAATTGTACATTAATTATAAAATTAATGTAATTTGTACAAATTTATAGGTAAAAACTACTGACAATGAAATACATATATATAAAAAAAGATGCAATATAGTGCATAGTTTCTGCAAATGTATAAAAAACTGTTCACAAGGTTGTATTGATTTGTATGGCATGGATGACTCGCTGAGTTAACATATCTATCCGGTAGCTGCTGGAGCCTCTAGCCTGTAGTCATCTTGCCTTGGCGCTCTTCTTCTGACCTTTCATAGGTATGCTATTACGCCTATTAGGATGTAGAGAACAGTAAATTTTCCTTTATTTGGAACTTCCTGAAGAATAGTTGTATTGTAGAGGGTCGTCCAATTGATCGATAGATTGACTGCTGGTAGGAATGATAAATCTACTCTGCTTTTGATGTTTTGTGACTTTGTAGTGTAATTAATCCAACTTTCAATGTGCACCCTTCCTTGAGTGAAATCTTTCCGTTTATTGGAATAGTTAACGTAGTCACGTCTTCCCCGCAAACTATAATGGCTGGTTGTGGATGTTGCGATGAAAACAACCAGTTATTGTTCCTAAGTTTGTGATTTGTCTGCCTTTTGTTTCGCTGTCGTGTAATTATTTGTTTTCGTTGAGATTAACAATTGAAACTCACAAATAGGGTTGTTGAAATAAGCAGTATGCATTGGATGCTGAAGTATGCAGATATAGCTGGCTTCAATAAGTTTGCAATGATGGAACTCATAGCTGGATAGCATGTAGTACTGATCACGATTCATTAATGTTGCCAAGTAATCCATTGATGGTTGTATGAAGGTAGCACTCGATGTTGGGAATGATAAGGGCTTAAATAATTGATATTTTTCCTTGGTTAATAGGGGCAGCTTTAGCTCCAAAATAACATATTGTCCATTGAGACGTCCCTTGAAAAATATCAGTTGATATAAGGTTATTATTTGATCAGGGTCCTGATGTCCTGGCAGAACTACATCTGGTGGCAAGTGCTGTGTTATTTTGTTGATTTCCTCTGCTAACTGTGGTGGTGTTAAAATGGCAGTACTAACTACCTTATTGTGATCATCTAGAACTGCTTCAATTAAATTCTGTTGAATCTCTTTAAATTTCAACATTGACATCAAGGCCTGAATTGCCATAGTTGTGAATCTGTTAATGTTGTTGAGATCGTTCAAATGCTCATTTACTTGCTGATTAAATATCTTCCAATGCTGAATCATTTCTGCCTTGTTTTTCTTAAGCAGAATGATTTTGTCTGATTTTTTATAAGCCTTAGTAAATACTCCTGATTCACCTTGCTCTTTTCTATTTCTTGCTCATAATGTTCTGCATCACGATTGTCTAATATCCCGAATACCGCTCGCTTGCTATATTTCCAACTATATTGATAGCACCTCTTTTTCGTCTTTAATTTTTGCCGTGGTGGAGTAACTAGTTTCTCTGATTGATATCTGCTAAGCTGTTTTGCAGTTGGTTGGTTATTATTAAGCATGTGTCAGGGATAGAGCTGTTCAAACAGAGCTGGGTCAGCTTTCTCACGCATGCTTGATACAAACTTAGCTCGTTGTGATAAGTTGTCATGTTAAAATATACAATGATCTTCCATTGGTTATTTGTAAACTGCACGTTTCCAGTGTATTCAAAATAGAGTTCGGGCTGATATGAAAAACTAGTCAGGTTATACGGAAGATTAGCTACTGACGTTCCTGAACAAACGTTACACATTGCTAGTAAGCTCAATATGAACAAGGGCATTATTTTGATTCTGGTGCTTGCGCTTATGTATCTACTGCGAGCTTCTCTGCTTTGTTCTTTCTCCGGAGCTTTTGATAGGGAGAATGCTTATCTTCGAGATTGGTTGATTAAACTTGGTGCCGCGACTATCCTTTACTGTCACGACTCTAGTCAGCTTATCTAATCCCGGATGCAATTCGACAATTCGCACAAGGGGCCACTTAGTCGGTGGCAGATTGTTGTTTTAATCCAAACAATGTCATCTAGTTTGACTTCTGGCTGTTTGCAATTCCATTTTGCCCGCTGTTGAATGCTTGATAGGTAATCATTCGACCATCGCTTCCAAAATTGTTTAACCATCTTTTGCAACAGTCTCCAACGCTGTCCTAAAGTTACATTTTCATGCAACAAATCTGGTTCTGGAACGGCGAGTAGTGAATCGCCTATTAAGAAGTGACCTGGTGTTAGGACTACTTTAGGCGGATCTGCCGATATAGCTACCAGTGGCCTAGAATTGAGACATGCTTCGATTTGGGAAATTACTGTTGAAAGTTCTTCATATGTTAGTGTGCTTTCCCCGATTATTCGCTTTAGGTGATACTTCATTGTCTTGACTGCTGCCTCCCGTAGCCCTCCGAAATGTGATGCTGATGGTGGAATAAAATGCCATTGCTTATCCTTGTCGAATATTGATCGAGCTCCGACAAAATTCGTACCATTATCAGAATAAATATGTTGGCATATACTTTTGCGCGCAATGAAACTTCTGAATGCTGCTACAAAGGCTATTGCAGTTAAATCGCTCACAATCTCGAGATGGACAGTCTTAGCTAAAAAACATACAAAGAATACTATGTATCCCTTGTAGGACTTCGGCCCTCTTACTTTAGAAACTCTGACTTGAATAGGTCCTGCAAATTCTACGCCCGAGTGTGTGTAAATGGACGTGACGGTAATACTCGTCCTTGAGGTAAGTCTGCTATTAACTGTAATTTGCTGGCGGATTTGAAGCGATGACATGTTATACACTTATTTATTTCTGCCCGAATTCTACTTCTGCCGTTTGTGATCCAGTACCTTCTTCTAAGAAGATCTAGAGTTAGCTGACTGCCGCCGTGCAATGTCCGTAGGTGTGCATCAGCTATCAGCAGCTTGGTTAAACGGTGTTTTGAAGGTAGTATGATTGTATGCTTGGTTTCGAAATGTAAGGCGCTGTTCGCAATTCTACCTCCTACTCGCAGGATTTGCTGTTCGTCAATAAATGGATTAAGCGATAAGAGATGGCTTTTCGCTGAAACAGAGTCATGTTTTTGAAAACGAATAATTTCATTCTGGAACTCCTCATTTTGTATCGCTCTGCATAATTCTTCTCTTGCATTCTTGAGCTCCAAACCGGTCGGTACGATGTTGTACGTCATATGGCCGCCTTGCATCTTTAAACTTTTCTTTATGAAGCGTCGACAATAGCTGATGATGCGGAATATTTTGTTGATGAAGTATTTTAGCAGTAGCAGTTAACGATGTCGTTGACTTGAATAGGTTGTGGCCAATCCTGAGTCGGCCTATTGATCCATTTCGGACCCGTCCACCATAAACTGTAGTCTTTCAACTGTGTTGGCTGAATTCCTCAAGACGCACAATCAGCAGGATTTTCCTTGGTGCTTATATGGTGCCATTGTGCTGGATTTGATTGTTCTTGTATTTCAGAAATCCTATTTGCGACGAATGTCTTGTTTTTTTGGGGACGACCTTTAATCCACGAAAGCGTGATCATTGAATCTGTCCAAAATGACATCTCTATATCTTGGATGTGTAACGTTTCATACGTGTGTAACGCATAACTCGAGTCATGGAATCGACCATATGTTTTTTATCGGCGCTACTTTGGTCTTGGATGCAACAAGAGTCCCGTTGATATCTCTATCGTGTATATCTCCATTGACTCATTCTTAACTGCCTTAATAAGTAATTTTAGTTCATTGTATAAGTTGTGAAGTTTTGTATTGTTTTCTAGAAATAATTTTCTTACTTCCACCGGATAAGTTTTTTTTTAATTTCTTATTGGTTCGACTGATCGGCGAACTCTAAGGGGTTACAGATTGTATTATTTCAATAAGTAGTTCAACCAGTACATCTTCCAATCGTAGTAATTCCATATGCTTGCATTAAAATCACCTCCAATGATAAATCTACTGTTAGCTACAGTTAACTTTCCATCTTCTTCTTTTTCAGCGTTCGATTTTTGGAAATTTAGTAGCTTTCCTTGATCTTGCTTTGTAGTGCGGTTTCGAATTTTTTGGAGTTGTTTTGCTACCTCACACCCTTAATAATTAGCGGGATGTTATCGTTTGCAGTTTAAACATTTGGCTGGAATATATTTTAATGTATTGCACAAACCTAAAGCCTCTACGACGATTGGTTTTGTTTTAGTAGGTGGACCACTGGTAGCCACCTACATTAAGCTTCATGGTTAACTTCTGATATGTGTCATAGATATTATTGTATAAGGTTGGTGTATTTCAGAATAACTTGATATGCCTACGTTTCTTTTTAATTTTATCTTCTTGTTGCTCTACGCCTTTAGCGTTGTTATATAATTAATTATCTGCTTAGACTGCTTGAATCCCGACGAAGATCCAGCTTCTTTCTTTTTAGCTCTCTCCGATGGCTTTTTTTTTCCTTCAAGATCCAATCGGTTTCTCTTTCTTAACACTTAACACTAATACAGGAAATATCTTCGGATAATTTCCGTCGCAATAATTGGTTTATTTTAATTTGGTAACGGCCAAATTGACACCGCGAATAATGAATTAATATCGCGAATAATTTAATTTATTTTTAGGTTGCAACCGCATTTTTTGTAGACAAAAATTCGACTCTAATTAGAAACGAAAGATGGGCGCAAAACATTTTAATTTTTTGGTGGTAGTAATCGTGACATAATTTGTTGTGGTTGTGCGCGCGGTTGTGTTGGCGCTGAGTGAGTTGAATTTAGTTGAATTTGGACCAATGAATTTTTATTTTAGTTAATGAATTTGAATTTAATTTTGGTGCGTTGATTGGACAATATATTGAAGAGATGAATATATTGTGAGTCGCTGCAGGACTCCCCCGCAAGTGAATATCCCTTCCTTGAGAATTTGAACTATTCGGCAAAGTGTACGGTTTTATGTTTGCGAATACCTGATATTTGAGCAGGTGAGGTAAGTATGCCGTACGCCGGTTTGATTCGGTCAATTGAAATGGTATGGTTTTTACCATTAATTAAAACCGTGAATTGTTTATCAAGGCGGCGTATAACTTTGTATGGGCCTTCATAAGGAGGTGATAATCCTGTGCGAACCTTGTCTGTTCGAACGAAAACAAAATCGCAATTGTCCAGTGTTTTAGGGACAAAGATATTATTTTGTTTGTTAGAACGTGGTGAAGTTGGGACAAGGTGTTGCATGGTTTGTCGCAGTTGGTCGACGACTGTGTCTTCAGTTGGTAATGGTAAAGAAAGATTATCGACGAAGAACTCACTGGGTAACTTGATTAGTTGCCCGTAGTCCATTTCGGCTGGTGAGCACTTTAGATCTTCCTTTACTGTTGCTCGGATCCCAAGTAGAACGATAGGAATCTCTGAGCTCCAATTAATTTTTTTTCCCCGGGCCATAAAAGCAGCTTTGAGCTGTCGATGGAAGCGTTCGACCTTGCCATTGGCTTGTGGATGATAGGCCGTGGTACGTATTTGTTGTGAGCCGAGGAGTTTTGTTAACTTTGTGAAAAGTTTTGACTCAAATTGCGTTCCCTGATCAGTTGCTATATGAAGGGCCACGCCGAATCGAGATACGTAACTGTTAACGAATGTGGTGGCACTGGTTGCAGCTGATATGTTGGTCATGCAGTATGCTTCGGGCCATCGGGTAAAGCGATCGGCACAGGTGAGAAGGTATTGATATCCATTAGATGAAGGAACTGGTCCTACTATGTCTATATGGATGTGTTCAAATCGACCAGGTGGAATCTCAAATTGTCCGTGAGGTGAAATTGTATGGCGTTGTACTTTAGATTTTAGGCAGGATAAACAAAAGTTCGCCCACTGGGTTACGTCCTTGGTTATACTAGGCCAAAAGTAACGAGCTGTAATCAATTTTCGAGTAGCACGGACACCAGGATGTAAAATATTGTGCAATGTGTCGAAGATAGTTCGACGTAGTGGTTCTGCGATGTACGGGCGATTATTTCCCGTTGATATTTCGCAATATACTTCTAGGCCTGGCAATTTAAAAATCTCTAGCTTATAAGATGTGCTAGTGGGACGTCTAGAACCAGAAAGTAAATTCTGAAGTTCTAAGTCATGTTTTTATGCCAAAATTTTTTTTGATAGTCGAAGTGAGTCTCGACTGTGGCCATTTCGTTGTCTGTGGTGCGGGAAAGTGTATCCGCGACCACATTGTCTTTACCTTGCTCATGCTGGATGTCGGCGGTCAATTGACTTATGTCTTGCTTGCCTTGGATTACGTTCAGTTTTATACTGAATTGCTCTAGTCAGAGGCTTATGGTCAGTGTGAATTGTAAACTCACGAGCCTCGACAAAACATCGGAAGTGTTTAACTACCTGATATATTCGAATGCGGAATATTTCTTTTCGGTATCCGATAATTTCTTGGAATAAAATCCCAAGGGTTCCCATTGATTGTTCTTGTATTGTTGCAAAACTACTCCGACTGCAGTGTTCGACGCATCCGTTGTAATGCTGAGCTTTGAGTCCCTCTTGTTATTTTGGCTAATTCAGATTTTAATGACGTAAATGCGTGTTGGCATTCGTCAGGGCAAGTGAAGTTCTTGGCTGTTTTTGGCATTTTGTTTAGATCTGCCAAGTGGTTATGAATGGGTGCCAAATATCAGCGAGTTTAGGTATAAATCGGTGATAATAATTTATCATGCCGACGAAACGCTGAATATGTTTGATTATTTGCGGAGCTGGGAATTCGTCAATTGTCTTGATTCGTTTGTCCGATGGCAGTATACCATCGGGAGTAATTTTGTGGCTCAGGAAGTCAAGAGTTGTTACTCCAAATACGCATTTGGCGGTCTTTATGTGTACGTCAAACTCCACTAACTTTTTGAATATTTGGATTAAGTGCAGTTTGTGTTCTTCCTCAGATTTAGATGCCACAAGTATGTCGTCAATGTAGACGAATACGAAATCAAGTTCATGAACGACTTCGTTCATGAAACGCTGAAACGTTTGGGCGGCATTGCGTAATCCAAATGGCATTCGTGTGAATTCGAATAAGCCAAACGGTGTAGTGATTGCCGTTTTATGAACGTCTTCAGGTGCGACGGTAATGAGATGGTACGCTCTGACCAAATCGATTTTAGAGAAAATTTTACAACCATGCAAATTCATGGAGAAATTTTGAATGTGGGGTATCGCATAGCGATCCGGTATCGTTACCGTGTTAGATGTGAAGTGGACATGAGACAGGAGATGACGATGTTCGACAAATCCCTAATTCCACCATATGTTGGAATTCTGTGAGCGCTGCTTTGTGACGCACATTTTCTAGTCTTCGTGGTCGTGATACTGGGAGATGGCCTTCAGTGACGATTCACAGGAGAAATTGTAAATGTATGTGTGATGGTTCTTTTGAGTCCGATGTTAATTTGGAGGAGTTTGGTTCCGTAAGTATTAATACCGGAACCATAAGCAGCCGATAAGACTAGTTCGGGATTTTTCGAAAGGTCAGCGCCAGTATCTATTAAAAAATTCAGTTTGGAATTTTAGTCTGGTTAGTGGCCGACTCTACCCGATGTGCTGGGAGTTTTTTGGACTATCCATTTGCATGGCCGTGGCTTGTTGGCCGAAGTTGCATGGCTTAATGCACCTTTTTGCTTCTTTGCCCCATCTGAAATGGTACCAGCACGTTGGATACTTGTTGCTGGGGCTGCGACTATTTTGCCTGCTTGCTCGCGATGAGGATCGACCCCTTGACCGGCTACGTCGATTACTGAACGCCTGGTTAATCCGATTTTCCAATCGCGATAACCTGGCTTCAAGCGAGCTGCCAGTATTTGTGTTCTGATTTAAAGGCGGTCGATACCTAATGTCGCTCGTATATTGTTATGTGAAGTTAGCCCAGGAAGAAAACGTTATCTCAGACCAATATTATTCATATGATATAATTAACTCTAGCGCAGAAAATTATTTTTATTACAGAAAATTGCAAAAATTAAAATCGGGCATTATACAGGAAACTATAGAAGAAAACACTGAATTTTAAAAAACGGCCTTTGCATTACGTTATCTAACTCTTGATCAAATCAAGACGTGTGAAATTTTGGTAATATGCTCCATCGAAATGATACTCTCAACTACAAATATTAAAGAGGAAATTTTAAACTTTAAAAAATATGAATTAATATCTATGCCATTGACCTCTTGAACCTTACTTTCAAATCACATTTACATAAAATGTCGTTTACATGTCTACATTATATTTCTTAATTATTACATATATTTTAAAAATTTTGTGAATCTCATTCCCTTTTTCTTATAAGTTTTCCAACCTTTCCTGTTTTGCAGGAAATTTCGGTCTCTCTAATTAATCCCCTTTGCACCATAAATAATCATAACTCTTTTACTCAAGTTTAAAAACCCATATAAGAATTTTTTCTGTAATCAATGACATAAGCTAACCATAACATGTCTGCCGTATACACATACATACAAATATATATATATATATACGCAAGAAAAAAGCCTTAGAAAAATAACAAAAAAGTCACGCGTTTACCCATAACATTTTATAAGAGTGCAAAACGAAAAAAACGTGAAGTCAGGAAGAACAACGAACGAGAGAGGCAAAAAGTTATGATGAAATTTTTCATCTTATAATGAATATTTATGATTGTGTTTTTTTTTTTTTCGTCTTATATAAATAATAAATGGCACATAAATGTAAATCTTTCACGATATATAATGTCTTCAAAAAACATTTTTTTATGCTATTATTTACGTAACTTAATAACATTTTCTTTTTTACATTTCGTTTCAGGTAAGTTACCGGAATTTTTTAAGTTTTACATTAGTTTTCATTTCGATTTTGTTCAAAAGGATTGATTGTAAGTAATTTGAACTTGTTTATAAAACTCCTATAAATATAAGAATGGGGGACGGAAAATACACGTAATTTATTGGTAAAATAATTGGATTGATATAACTTATTATGCAAGGGGATCCGGGATGGTGTGTGTCCATTGTAAAAATTGTCTTTACACAAAATGTATATTACTAACCCAGATATCCAAAATTCTGTACCAGGCATCGTTCCCAAATTAAAATAATAAATTTTTGAACAACAGAAGTATCGAACAATATATCACCGCTAATGGGGATACATTTATTTCTGTTCCTTCCGAATTTTGTTGCTATATTCTATTCGCAAGGATAAAACAAAAGAACACAGGGAAAACTTTTATTTTCCTTTCATTAATGTAATGGAATGAAAACATCAAGCTCTTGCATATACATACACACACACATACACCCATAACAATTTCATGAAGGATAACGACTAACAATTATGTATTTTTATATTATTATCCTGTATCTCCACCATTCTCTCCGGCCACTAATTTAATCTAACGGTCGTCGTTTCTCTCTTATGTCTATAATTTTCAATGGAATAATTAAAATATTTATATCCCAAAAAATTACATAATTTTTCAGGATTAAAAAGTACAAAAACAAAACTTCTCATCCTTGTCACAGTTTTTTTTTTGTTTTTTAGAGATGATTTGTTGTCTTTATACGTCGTGTATTGTGTAACATCCTTCCGTTGTAGATGTAGATAAAAAGGATTTCACCGACAAAATTTGAAGAAACGGAATTAAGAAATTTTATTTTGCTTCGTTTTTTTGTAAAGGAAATGTGAAATCAATCATATACACATACCCACACAAGAAATTAGGATAGAAAATTCTTGTATAGATGCTGAAACATAAGTTTATATCCGGAAAGTTCATCCGATAATTATACAGCCGTAGACAATGCGCACAATTATTTATGGTTATAAGGCCACCCTTCGAGTAACCACATACACATAAATATTTTGATTCTGTAAGGTATATAATTATATTTTGTATGCTTTCGTCTTACGTTGGGTATCGGCATTTTTGTTATGTTTGAAATTTTTTCTTAAATATTATCTCCGCACCAGTATCTCTACCATAAACTATTTGAGGTTTATTATAAAAATATTTTTATTTATATATTTGGTTTCTGGTATAGAGCAGCATAACTAATTGGGTCTGTAATTTTCATTTTAATGAATTTAGACGTTACTTGTATGCGTGGTCATAAATATAGAGATGATGGATTTCCGTTATAGAATGGAATTTATGTTTTTTTTTTTCTTAATAGTGCGTATTTGGTAAAGTAAATAAGTCGCTAGAGCCGGCTATGTTTAGTGGATGCATCAGAAAGGCTCGAATCCTCACAAGAAACATTTTTTGGCCATGCCACGAACTCACTCCAGCGTTTGTCTAATCCCCAAAACACTTCTACTACATACGTTAAGGAATGTATTGGCCTTTATATCAACTAGTGCGCTGATTTTACTTTTACCGTCATTGGTAAAAGCAACGTTTTCAGCTGAGCCCAAACGGTATATTCTTATGTTACCAATACAATTAAAACAGATTTAATTTTTATATGGCCTAAGAAACTGCTAAAATCACTCGTACACCAGCTGCTCTTTACTGATGTTTGCACAATTACCTCTTACCAGATCTACACCAAAAACGAAAAAGAAGTTATTTTAACAAATTTCTCTTAATACTAAATTCTTAGAGAAAATCTGAAAATTCAAATTTTTCTAGATGTGTAAAATTTTGTAACTAATTATGAATTTTTACAAAAATTTACAAAATTAACAAAATTTTAAAATTTTAAAATTTTTTTAAAATTCAAGAAATTTCCTGAATTTTTTAACTTTACGACTTCCAATCTCAATCATTTTCATAATCATTTGTTTGTGACTTCGATACTTATTATCCATTGCTTTGACACTTTTCTAAAACCTAACTTAACCAAATAAACAAAAAACATAGAATTTAGAAATACTTGAATTAAGGTAATTTTAAGTTTCTCACCGTTTTAAACTGTTTACAATTTCCATTTTATGAAGAATCTAACAAATTTATGGAAAATTGTCTAATTTTGAGAATTTGAAAAATTTTCAATTTTAAATATTTAAAAAAGCAACCAGAATTGCATGAATATTGAAGGAAATTAATTGTCCCCTATCATTTTCAATAAAATTTTCATAATCCTTGACAGATCGAAACAGAATTTGCAATCTAAAAATGTTCACCATAATTTTATGTTTCTAAGAATTTTAAGAATTTGAAAATTTTTGGAATTTCAAGAAATTTTTAAGTTTTAAAAATTTGAAGAATTTTTGGAACGTTGACTATTTCATGAATTTGACCAAAAAAATTTTGGACTTAGTTGTTTAAGGTTTAAAGCAATTAAAGAATTTTACAAATGACAAAAGATTAACAACTTTTTAAAATGAACCCTTTTTGTCTTGAAATTTTTAAATTTTACTATTTACCGAGTCAGATCAAAATTTCAATAATTTTAAAAACCAAATTTATCTTAATACTAAGCTCTTCTCAAAAAACAGTTTTTAAAAATTGAAAGTTTTCAGGATTTTTAAATTTTTCTGGAAAATTAAAAATTTCAGGAATTTAATAGAATTTTGTTACTAATTTTGAATTTTTACAAAAACTTACCAAATTTAAAATTTTTTGACAAATTTAAAAAAATTCAAGAAATTTTTTGAATTTTTTTAAATCTACAAATTCCAATCTCAAACATTTTCTTGGTCATTTGTTTATGATCTCGAGGCTTATCTATTCTCTTGATACTTTTCTAAAACCTAACTTCATAAAATAAATAATTGGAAAATTAAAAGAGTTTGAAATTTTAAAAATGTAAGAAATTGCGCTTTAAATTTTAAAATTAAGAAATACTTGAGTTTTAGAAGTTAAGAATTCTTATTTTATTTGAAATTAGAATTCGACTAATTTTGAGAATTTGAAAAAATTTTAATTTTAAATATTTAAAGCAACCAGAATTGTATCAATATAAATTTAAGGAAATTAATTTTTCTGTATCATTGATAAATTTTCAATAATCCCCTTCTTCACTTCTTCCTGACACTTATCTAAACCTATTTTGATAAAATAAGATAAAAAAAATGTCTTTCAAAGTTAAAAGAATTTGAAATTTTAAAAATGTAAAAAATTCCCTTTTTTGCGATATTTTAGAATATGAAATTTTTTAAATTTTAGAATTAGGAAATACTTGAATTAAGATCATTTTAACTTACCCAGGGTTGTAAACAAACTAACAAATTTATAAATATCGGCTAATTTTGAGAATTTAAAAAGATTACAAATTTAAATATCTTAAGAAACCAGAATTATAACATAAATTGAGGGAAAATATTTTTTCAAATTTCTCATAATCCTCGTCAGAGCGAAACTGGATTTGCAAGACTCTAAATAATTTCAGCTCTTCGTAATTTAATGATTCTAGGAATTTTAAGAATTGGAAGACTTTTAGAATTTTGTAAAATATATAAAGTTTAATTTTTTAAAATTTCAAGAAGTTTTGAAACATCAAGACTAGGGTATTTCTTGAATTTGACCAAGGAAATTTTTGTACTAACTTGTTTGAGGTTTAAGGAAATTAAAAAATGTAACAAATTGTAAAAGAGTGCCAAATTTTAAAACTAACTATTTTCGTCTTGAATTTTTTAAAATTAATACTTAACGATTACGCTTAGAATTTCAATAATTTTAAAAACCAATTTTGTCTTAATTCTAAACTCTTCTAGAAAAACGAGATTTATCCATTCTCTTGACAGTTTTCTAAAACCTTATTTGATAAAATAAATGTAAATAAGTCATTGAAATTTTCAAAAATTTGAAATTTTTAAAATGGAAGAAATTACGTTTTATACAACATTTTAGACAATTTTCCAAAAATAAAGAAATCCTTGAATTAAAGTATATAATTTTAAGTTAGCCAGCATTTTAAACAGTTTAGAATTCCCATTTTATAAAGCAACTAACAAACCTATAAAATATCGCCTAATTTTGAGAATTTGAAAAAGTTTTTATTTTAAATGTTTAAAGCAAGCCGAATTTTTGAATATAAATTTAAGAAAATAAATTTTTCAAAAATTTCATAACAAAACTGAATTTGCAAAACTCCAAACAATTTCACCTCTTCGTAATTTTATGATTCTAAGAATTTGAAGAATTGGATAATTTTTAGAATTTCGTGGAATTTATAAATTTTTAAATTTTAAACGTTTCAAGAATTTTAAGAACAACAAGACTTTATTAATTTGACCAAAGAAACTTTCAAGTTGTTTAAGGATTAAAGAAATTAAAGAATTCTACAAATTTTATGAAATTGACAAGTTTTTAAAATTAACCCTTTTTGTCTTGAATTTTTTAAATTCTTCTAACTACCGAGTCGGATCAAAATTTTAATAATTTTAAAAACCAAATTGGCCTTAATACTAAACTCTTCTAGAAAAACAGTTTCTTTTTAAATTTAAAGTTTTCAGGATTTTCAGTTTTCTAGAAGATTAAAAATTTCAGGAATTTAATATAATTTTGTTACTTATTTTGAATTTTACAAAAACTTACCAAATTTAAAATTTTTTGACAAATTTAAAAAAATTCAAGAAATTTTCTGAAAGTTTTAAAAAATCTACGAATTCCAATCTCGAACATTTTTATGATCGTTTGTTAATTATCTCGAGGCTTATCTAATCTCTTGATACTTTCCTAAAACATAATTTCATAAAATAAATAATTGGAAAATTAAAAGAGTTGGAAATACTTGAATTAGAGAGGTTAAGAATTCCCATTTGATGGGAAATTAGAATTCGACTAATTTTGAGAATTTGAAAAATTTACAATTTTAAATATTTAAAGCAACCAGAATTGAATCAATATAAATCTAAGGAAATTAATTTTTCCGTATCATTGATAAATTTTCCACAATCCTCGTCAGATCGAAGCTGAATTTGCAAAACTCTTAACAAATTCACATCTTTGTAATTTAAAAATTTTAAGATAAAATTTATAAATTTTTAATTTATAAAAATTAAAAGAATTTTATTTTAAGTTATTTTATGAATTTAAACAAGGAAATTTTTGGAATTAAGTTGTCTAAGGTTTAAAGAAATTAAAGAATTTCCAATTATAAGAGTTTGACAAATTTAAATTATTTTGACAAAATTTTAGAATTATCTCTTTTTGTCTTGAATTTTTAAAATTTTAGTAATTACCGATTTCGATCAAACTTTTAATTTTGTCTTATTACCAAACTATTCTAGAAAATCTGTTTCAGAAATTGAAAGTTTTCAGGAATTCCAAATTTTTCTAGTAGATTAAGAATTTAAACTTTTGAAATTTAAAGAATTTTGATAAATTTAATAAATCTCAAGAAATTCATCATAATAATTTGTTTATTATTGAGAGACTTATCCATTCTCCTGACACTTTCCTCAACCTAGTCTTTTAAAGTTAAAAGAATTTGAAATTTTAATAATGTAAGAAAATGCGTTTTATGTATACAATATTTTAGAATAGGAAATTTTTTAAATTTTAGATTAAGGAAATACTTGAATTAAGATAAATTTAACTTACCCAGCATTGTAAACGGTTTAGAATTTCCATTTTATGAAGAAACTAACAAATTTATAAATATCGCTTAATTTTGAGAATTTTATAAAATTTCAATTTTAAATATTTAAAGCAACCAGAATTACACGAACATAAATTTCGGGAAATTAATTTTTCAAATTTTTCATAATCCTCGTCAAATCGGAACTGGATTCGGAAGACACATTTGTTTATGATTTCGAGAGGTATCCATTCTCTTGATACTTTTCTAAAACCTGATAAAATAAATAAAATAAAAATTTTTGAAAGTTTCAAGAATTGGAAATTTTAAAAATGTAAGAAATTGTGTTTTATAAGAAATTTTAGGATTGCAAAATTTTAAAATTTTAGAACTAAGAAATACTTGTATTAAAGTCATTTTAAGTTACCCAGCATTTGAAATATTCTAGAATTCTTATTTTATGATGAAGCTAAATTAAGTTGTATAAGGTTTAAAGAAATTTAAGAATTTCGAAAATTTAAGAAAACGACAAAATTGAAGAATTTCGACAAATTTTTAAATCTAATTCCTTTAGTACCAACTATCGATTCCGATCAGAATTTCAATAATTTTAAAAGTGTTAAAGTATTTTAATTTTAAAATATCATGTAACAGAATTGAGTGGCAAGCTCTTTATAGTTTATTAGAAAATGTCTTTATAGTGGTCCTTGATTAGGACAGTTTGTCCCAAAACTACAAATTTAATCTGTTTTAAAAGGACCAACCCAGAATTTTCAAATAAATAGAAATTGAAAAAAATAAAAAAATTTGAAAATTTTTTTTAACAAAATCAGTTCTGATGTGTTACTTTTCCAGGTATCAATTACTTCAAAAACTTAGGACAAATTAAAAATTTTCCGATTTTGAAAAAACATTTTGATAATTCTCGGAATTCTTAAACTTCGAACCGCATCAGTTTCCCTTCTTCATTGTGTAGCTACCAAATAAGCTCTGATCGATTAATCCTTTGAGTGGAAAAGCTTCTCGGGAATTTGAACTGGGAAACCACAATTTTCCATGTTCATTTTAGAATTTCTTTTAACTTTTTTTTTTAAATCTTAAACTTTGTATTTCGGAAAATTTGAGGTAATCTGAAATTTACCGCAGTAAACAAATTTTTAAAGAATTCATTTCGCCTAACATGGAAAGCTTGGGTAATTTTATGGCAAAAGTGAAATACGATATTTAAGTAAATTTAAAATAGCCAAACCTGCCTTTGCTAATCAGATTCTAGAATAAAAAATTTGGAAGTATCGTTAAGCTAAAAATTTTTCCTCGAACTTTAAAATTTTAAAATTTTATTTTTGTAAAAAATGATTGTCCAAAATATAAGATTTTTCGCATAGCAATTCATAATTGAAAATCTAGAATATCTTAGAAGATAAAATTTTGTCGAAAATTCTTAATTATGGCTTCATTAATTTGTTTGAGGCTTCAAATGGTTAAATCAGATTTCTTTAGTTTAAGCCAGCTTTCGTTCGTCATAAGAAACAAAATTTCATTTTTCAAGACCGTTTAATTCAAATAACAGTGCGATATAACACTAACACTTATAATATAGGTACCCGAGTCGACAAAGTGTTTAGTGCATTTACGGGTTTTACCAGAGCCTTCTAGAGTATAGAGCCATAATCTTAATGACGTATTTTTTAGAAGCTTTTTTAGTGGTATAACTTTTCACTGATTTCCATAGGAATCCATAGTAAAAATGGTGTTTTTTAGCTTCAAGTATTTCAATGAAAAAAGCAAAAATATTATAAAATGTTTATATAAAAGTTTTCTACATATCTTTAAGAACAATATACAAGAAGGCCATATTGGTATTAAGTAAATATTACTTGCAGAAATATTCAAATTAAATTATTTCTAAAATATATTTTGTCGGACATTCATTTTGAAAAATACATCAAAGTTGGCTCTGACAAATTAAAATAATACTTGCTAAATTTATCTTTAGTTTTACTAGTGTACGTAAGATGTCTAAAATGGTTACAGAAAAATACGATAAAAAATTATTTATTCACAAAATTATCACACGTTAATAAATTTTGTGAATTTGTTTTGAATTTCCTACAATTTTTGAACTTTAAATTTCTCCAGGTGGTAAATTTTGGTACGATTTTTCCAAATTTTTACGGCCATCACTGCCATCTATGTAATATATATTGACTTAATGACCAAACGAATCGTAGTAAGCTTTTATTTTAATTTGACCAGAATGCTGTTGTTATGAAATTTTTTTTATATTTTGGTTTAAATAAATCAATTATTACAAGAAAATGAAAACGATTTACTTAAACGACATTCATATATGTTGAAATTCAAACATTTATGAAAGTATTTCAGAAATCATAATTAAGAATTTGTAACGTTTTCATTTAAAAATTTGTCTTAGGAAAAAAAGTGATTTCCCATATGTTTTGTGTGTTTTACTATGAAAAGTTCCGTTTTTTCCTCGTTTCTAAGTCCCTTATAAAAGCTCAGATTTTTTAATTATGGCTCTATAAAATACAGGGTGCTCTGGTTTTACTCGTAAGTTTACAGCTCAAGCTACGTAACTTAAAGCTCATAATTTGAATTTTAAGTTAAATTGTTTTGGGTTAATATAGCACTTCGTAGATCTATAAGTGGTGCAACGAAATCAGCGAATCATGAAAAAACCTACTAATCAAATTGATGTCTTTCATTGGCTAGGGTGCGAAGAAAAACAGGTCCATCTTACCATCTCGCACGTGTATAAAACCGGCCGGTCCGCTTCCGATAGGTGGCATAAGTGTACTTATGAACCATAGCTTTCTTCAATTTTTCAATTTTTTTTAATTCTAGACATCCCACTCTTCCACAGCAATCCGGCATCGTACCTATCCCATTGGTCTTCGCACCATCTCAACATTTTAGTTCAAGCCATCTCCCTCTTCCACAGTAATTCGGCATTGTACCTATTCCGTTGGTCTTCGCACTACCTCAACATTTTTTTCTTTCGTGTGAATCTTTGTTTGTCGCCATACTTAGATTTATTACAATTGTATTTACTTTAGTACTTTAAAGGTCATATTTTGAATTTTACCTGAAATTGTTTGGGGTTATTATCACATTTTTTTGATCTACAAGTCGTACAACAAGATCAGAAAATCAGCAAAAACCCTACTAATCAAGTTGACACCTTTAGTAGGATCCACGAAGCAAAATTGGCCTCTTATACCAATACACTTATACAAAATAATTTTTCGAGGAATACGAGTATGTTGCTTTGTCATTCTCTTTGTACTTTTCCATATCAATCCGGCTACGTACGTAAGCTACGTCGTAATGGGGTTCTACTTGTTTGTCCACAATATCAGATTTATTAAATGGCTGAATTAGTACTGATTTTCTCAGGACCAGATTAACGCCTAGACACACTAGACACGTGCCTAAGCCCAATGAATTTTGGAGAGCCGAAAATTTCCTGCTTCATTAGTGGGGTGGGCTACTACTGAACAACATTCCGACACTTGAATGTTTTTTCAGATTTCCTCAATATTTTGGAACAGCTCGTCTAAACTCCTGTAACTTTTCTTTTTTAATCCTTTCTTAATTTCTGCCCACAAGTTGTATCCATTGGGTTAAGATCAGCGTTATGCGTTGCCCAGTCCAACACATCTATTTTTTCAATAGCTTTGCATCGTCGATCATTTTCCAAGGAATAAAGTTTTATCATATTTTTTATAATAAAGATATTTATACATGTTTTGGCTTATTAATCCTAAATATTGGTCAACAACCGCACCATTAAAGTGCCCCTCAAACTATAACGTTCCCACCTCCGTAAACCTTGCCATTCGACATATTTTACAAATTCGCGTTTTACCAAAATTTCGAAAAATGTCTCGCAATTCGAAACTCATTAGAGCAGACTAAGGTTAACCGACTAATTTAACCTTTTCGGTTAATTACTATTTAAACTTTTTGTTGAAAAATTCACGAAGAATTAAGATCTGCAAGCAAATTGTCAGCCTACCGTACTTCAGTTACACTACAAGTTGAATTTTGGGATAGCGAGGGTTACTTCTGCTTGTCCATTATGTTTCTCTCATATTTCAAGATTTAGGCAATTCTGGCGAAACGCGTTATGTAAACAATTTGGAAAAAAAATCCTCGAACTTCGAATTTCTCAAAAATTTGACCTCCAATCATGAATAATTAAATACGATCTAGTCTCGTGACCTAACTACTTAATTTGCGTTCCATAGTATCTGGCAAGTGATGGTTTATCAAAAAAAAAAGTATTAACGGATTCTAATTCTAATGTTACTTTAAGGATTCCGTCTATAAGTTTCTAGTTCTTAAATTTCCATCTTTTGGAGTTTCTCGCTTATTCTCGACATTTGCTATAGATACGAGTTGCATTAAGTTACAAAATAATGATCTATCGATATTTAAATTTATATTCGATATTATTCGGCATTTTCGATATTATTCGAGTTTAGGTTGGAGTTGAATTACGAGTAAGCATAGTACCCAATTACATTATCTTACAGGGAAGATATTCGAACTTATCGTCATTGTTATATTTTTAAGATTATTAAAGATTGGCGAAGACAGATTTTTAAGATTATTCGAGATTCTTAGTGATTTCTTGTTTTTTCAAGATTATTCTAGGATTTCATGTTTATCCGAATTTTTCCAGAATATTCGAAATTTTATGTGAATAAATATCAAGATTGTTCTAGAGTTCTAAAATTATATGAGCTTTCCGAGATTAGATTACTGGTATTTCTCAATATTCATTGAAATTTACAAGGTTGTTGTATCTTGTTACAGAATTAGAGATTATCGAGAATTTTGTTTCTAAGCATCCCACGATTTGCGAAGCATTAGGGTATATGAGATTTTCCGATATCCTCGAAATAATTTCGAATTAATCATATTGCAAATTCGAATGACATTTGGCTGTTTCGTTTCGATTATTATTCGATACTTTCAAGATTATTATTGAAACGGTCTCGTTGATGTTACTCGTTGATATTGAGAGTATTTCTAATTTACAAGATTTATAATCAGTTGATTTTTCGGCAGTCCCAACATTTTCGATTTGGCAAATCAGAAAAATATAGAGGCCAATCGCTCATAATATATCTACTGAAAAAAAGTAGAAATATCTTCCCTCCTTACACACACAAATGAGGTTCCTCCATGGGTTTTTGATATTTGATGTAGTGAATAATAATTCGCTATGTCAGTACGTTCTGGCCAGATACTTAATGTAGTGTGGCTAGAGTGGAATTTTTTGTAGTTTGGTAGTAGCTCCCTGATGATTAGACCAACTTTTCAGTACGAAACCAAACTACCAACGTAAAGAACTCATGGAGGGTTCTCATTTTTGCAGAGTTTTACATTGGTATAACTCTTTGGGCCTTCAGCTAAAATTACGGGTTGGGGGGAAGATATTTCTACTTTTTTTCAATAGATATATTATGAGCGATTGGCTTCTATATTTTTCTGATTTGCCAAATCGAAAATGTTGGGATTGCCATGAACAATTAATATATTTGTCTATAAAAAATGCCGAAAAATCAACTGATTACAGTTACATACAGACAAATTAAATTCTTAACAAGATTTATAATATCGAAAATTGGTCGAAGTTACTTGATAGTTTATTGGTGTTCACTTGTTGAGTTGCAGCTTTAAGTTGTGTTGCATCATGATATGTGCCAAGTACTCTTGCTGTTTTGTTCGCTTATACTCTTCTTCGATTTACTCACTTTTTTTTACGTTAATTCCTTTAACTGAATATTCAATCTCTTGACTGATTTAAATTAATTGAATTTAATCAACAAATTACGATATGTGTTAAATAATTTAAAACGAAAAGAAACTAAGAAGGTTTTAGGATCGAAAAATAATGTTTGTTTTGTGTGGTTATTTGCGACTGTGGAAAGAGCTAGCGTTAAGGCATTTTGGTTGTTTGAGAATTTAAAACCAGATCAGAGGATACTCCAAATCTGAAGTTCATTAATTCTCATCTACACGAATTTGGCAAAGTCCACTTGTATAGCAATAACCACTTAATAAAAAAAATACAAATGACTACATCCATCCAAATTAAGTTAAAAATAACAGGACCGTTAAAAACAAGCCTGCAGAAATATCGTATAACCCACTTCATTCGTTTCAATAATAACAAATGCCTTACCCAGTTTTGTGTTTTTTAAGCAACAATAAAACTACTATCAATCATGATTCGAATTAATAGTAATAATAATAATAATAATAATAATAAAATCTAATTTCACGAGGGCCCACACATTTTCTTATTTTAAATTAATTTTTATATTAACAATCGTCATCTACGTATATACGAAATAATATTTGTAAGAAATGAAGACAAGTCAAAACAGAGTTGTTCCATACCAACACTAAACTAACCAATAGTAATAATACACGGGCTAGTGTGCATTATATACGAATAGAACGAATACAAAAAAAAAACTGTATAGCTAAACAATTATTTATGTTGATTTCTTATAAATTAATTTAATTTTTATTTTTTATTTTTGTAAGATGAAAAACTTAAAAAAAAACCCACATAAGATTAAAAACAAAAACATTACAGAGCTGATTTTTCCGGATAGCACGTTGCACCAGTTGTTATTTTATTGTGTATATGAACTTCGTATGTTGCGTGCGTGTAAGACATGGTAAGATAGAAATGAAAAATCAACTCAATCAGATATAAATCCAAATAAATAAATCTTTAATACATTTATAACAACTCTTCTTCTTAGTATTTTCGTCGTTGATGTTCAATTTCCCCAAATAAAACGACTTAATACCAGTGTGTTTGTTGTGTGTGTGCTGTTGTTGTAATTTTTGAGAAATCGAAAAAATAAATAAATAGATTAGAAGAGGTTTTATACATAATTCTTTTATAGAACGTTATGAACCCTTTCGATTTTTATTTCACTTGTCTTATTTTGAAAATATCAATGAGTGTTTTTGGTTGTTGTTACAGAGTTCACTGCCATTAAAACTGATACTGCACCAAATGCAACATATAGCAAAGCGTAAATCATTTATTAATAAAATATTTTCACATAAACATTTTTTTTTTTTATGATTTATATCCATAATTTGTGTGTACGCAACATTCCATGAATATATATGTACATACATACATGTATAATTCGATCATCATTTCCCCCCAATAGAACATGAACGAACACAAATCTTTGGATTTGGAACCGCATATGTGTCAAATATTTCATTAAAAATTCATAAATAATATTCTAGTCGTGTATATTTTGTACAAAAAAAAAATCTAAAATTCTAATCAGATACTTACTAATCATAACACAGTGCTTTGTAGTGCTGCGTCTGGTATACTACTATGCACAATGAAATACATTTTATAGATTCCATAAAAAACTATGAATATTATATTTTGGTTCAGTTAAGTGATTTATCGTTTAGCGTCCATTAATCTTAATCATTTCTAATAATAAATAAAACAAAAATTTGAAGAGAAAACGCGCAGTTGCTCTTTACTATGTGTGTATATATGTACATAACGACGACGACGACGACAATTCGACTCTACAGAGTCTAGAGCGTGCTAATCAAATAAATTTACAACTGACCTCTGTTTGTATTTTATTGTAGCAAGAAATACCACTTATCACTTGAAGAGTTTAAATTAAATTAATAAAATAACAAAAAGGCACGAGATACTCAAAAAAATAGTTTTTCTTTATCAATTAGATTAGGCCGATTAGGCACATTATTTGTACGTATATAGCGTGTGTAAATAAATGGGAAGGAAGTTTATATTTTGATATACAATTTATACTCGTCTCTGGTTCAATGCCATTTAATACACGATAAGTTGTTGATTTATGATCAATTAGTATACTTAGTTTAAATTTGTTTAATACGTACAATGTTTTGTTGTGATTTTGTGACATATTGTAAATAAATAATTTTGGGGTTCTTAGTTACATATTATGTCAACACGAAATAATTTTGTTCGATATACATAATTTATGTATATGTATTTATGTGCGGGCGAATTTAGATTTTAGCCTAAATTTAAATTAATTGTTTTGAATAAAATATGGGAATTCATTAAATTTTGTTTGTTAAACTAAACTCATATAGATTCAAATTAATGATTGTCGTCGTGACGCCAAAATACTATATACTAAAGCATAAGTTGAAACACATTTCACAAATTAATTCAATTAGATTTTAAAATGGTGCTAGTTCAACGTGGAGTTTAGCGAACTATTTCTTATAGCGAGTGGGATATTTTTCAAAAACCCCTAAGTGAATTACTTACTACTTTAATTAAACTTTAACTGAATTTACTGTCGACAATTTGATAAGTATATTAGTACCTGCACTGGCCAGTTTGAGACCACCCCGGGATTTCCTGGTTTGCCATTTATTTATTTTATATTCTGTAACACAATAACATCATAAGAGTAATAAATTACATAAAAACCTTCATTTAAAATACTAACATAGGATTGGCCTGTCTCATATTACCGATATCACTTAGTTCCGGATTTAGAAAATTTGAATAACTCGGAATAGAAGTTTTTCTATATAAAGCTTTTTCAAGTCAAATTCAGACCAATTAAGAAGGATCGGCTATTTCTTAAGCGATAATAATTTGAAATTGGCGCTTGTACGATGGAAATGGTGTTATAAAATGCTTTTTAGGTGAAGTTCTGGAATATATCCAATTATAAGGAAACTCAGTTAGTTCTAAACTGAGTGTGATGCAATTCGATAAATTTAACATGAAATCGATTAAGAAACTAATTCCAGAGCTTCACATCAAATTTATTTTAGAAGACCATTTCCATCTTCCATGCTCAATTTGATCGTAGTCGGTTACGAAATTACCAAGTTCCTTTTCTATCGAACGTGCTGAATTTCTTCCTAATCAATTGAAAATGCTATTGATGTCTAAACTTTTATACGATATAATCACATACATAATCTACATTCAGATATAAACGACAATCGGAAACACGAAACAGGCCCCAATTAGTCTCTTAAACCAAGGTTTAACTGTAATATGTTATTCCTATGCCGTTATAGAGCTAAAAATAATGTATGTAAAATAAAAATCGAAAACCGGGAAATCCGGGGATTTTAGGATCCCGTTTTGAGAAACGCTAATCGTGAACACATTTTTTCAACAACCCATTTTTAAATTAGATCTGGAGTTAAGAACACCTTAAGAAATGCCAATCTGCAAAACGTTAATAAAAAAAATGTCTTTGAGAGTTGATTTTGTTTGGCCGCTTTATTAAGAAAAGCCACTTTTTCCGTGCTGCATCAAATGAATTTACCATACGAAGAGAATATCCTGCCAGAGTGCATAGTAATATGTGCATGATATTTTCCATATCGAGGGATTATTAAAGAATGAAGGCTATAAATCAATTCTAAGCAATTAGGCTACCCGAGGTTAATCAAGCTATATGCCAATAATCGACCCCATTTTTCAATTTTTTATTGATCGACAAATTCCGACTGTACCAACATAACGATTGTTTGCTTTGGAGACTCAGGTGGGGTTGTAAATGACAAATTTCCTGTTGTTCTCGCAAAACTGCCGAATATCTTCTGTGTGACATTGGTTACGCTAGAGAATACTTCGAAAAGGATGCAGCTCATTATGTCATTGTCGAGAATATGTCGGACCGATGGAGAGTGATAAATTTTATGGCCCTTGATACACGAATAATAATTATATTGCTAAACTGCTGTATTTATTTACAACCCTTAAAATATTTGAAGTGAAAATTGGCGCTTTAGTTGATTTTCATATAAATTCAAGAAAAAATTAAATGAAATGTTGCCAGGTAGGCCTCAATTACATTATGCTTTTCCGTTAGACAATGGTTTCTTTCTTCCTTAGTAGTAAATTGAGATTTTTAGTTTTTAGTACTTAGGGTAGGAATTTCTTAAATTTTTGCAAATGTGGTCTTGTGCCAGTAAACAAATTTTAATTAAACATCTAATTTACTGTACTGGTGTACACAATAATTTTGAAATTTAACTTGAGTAGCGATGTGTTTGAGTTTAGTACTTACTGCTTTAGTAAAACATTCATTTCGCTGTGTGCCAAATTTACTAAAGTGAAACTAAAACAATTCTAGTGAAATACAGTTTAAACTTCATAGGCATAAAACGAATTAAAATAGCCTTTCAAAAGTTTTTATATTATATTGGCTTTTTTTAAATTTTCGTTTGTCGTTTTTTGAATAAGTGTAATAATAGTTATTACTCATGAGGATTAAGTTTGCGGCATGAGCGATAGCGAGTGAAGACGAAACTGTTTCTACCCCTGCAATTATTTTTATTTTTATTTTTTTTACTAGATTGCCTATGTTTGCTAATGACCATGTCAAATAAGGGTGTTGTCCACTATTCAATCTTAAATAAAACATTATATCTGGAAGTTATATGGCAAAATGAAAAATTATAACTTATTTTGGTGCCTAACTGTCATCCCTTTTAAATATTTTTTGGAGAACCTTAATCATAAATTTCCAGAATGTCGTAACATCTCGAAAAATCTCGAAAATTTAATTTCCAAACTTAATGCCAAAACACTAAAACATTATCAGCGCAAGAGGGTGAGAATGTCTATCCTGCTTGTCACAGGAAACGAAGGTTCAGATTCTTGATAAACATCGCTAGTTCAGTCAATCGGTTGGCGTGATACCTCTAGATTGCGAATGCCTTGAGAATGCCTTGTGGATGTCCTTCTATCTGCATAAAAGATCGAAAAATCTTGAAATCCCGATCTCTGATATTTAAATAATTCAACAGTTTAAAGCTGCCTGAAGTTTTACTAATATTTGTTCGGCTTGTATTATACATTCCATTACCGGTAAACCAATTAACTGGTTTTACCGGCCAAAAACGATAAATGGATGACTATAAAATCTTCAAAAATTAGTTGAAGACAATGAACTGTGTACTTATTACACTACGCAGATATTGCAGTAAATTTCAGAAGTCGCGATCGATACTGCAACAAGGCAGTTGGTATTAAAAGACTGCAAAAAGACTTTAATTATATTTAAAATATTTATAGAAATAAGTCAGTCGGCTGAATTCTTCAGAGCACCCAATATATGGTATTCACAATCCGAGTGATGTCTTTAGAAAGATCAATCAATTTCACTACGCCTATAATTAGATTGACCAGACATACTCCTTTTTGGGGTAGTATACACTTTTTCATCATTTACTTTCGAAATACCGTAATGCCAGCAAATGAAATCGGTATACCTACATGTAATTTTTCATAGCCCTTTCTGGGGGTAGTAAAAGGTGTCCCAATTTTATGTTTAGTTTTAAATTTTTAATAAAAGACATAAATTATTTGATAAGTATCTAAATTGTTATTTCAAATGAAAGTATAAAGGTTCCAGTTTAGTAATTTAAAATAAGGTCTTGTAGGTGACCTCCAGCTGCTCCACTATGGTTCGCGCAAAAGATCAATTGTTTCTGTTTCTGTATTACGTAATACACCGTCCTACTGAAATCACATATTTTCGACATCCATACCTTTTAATTTGTCAAAAAAAAAAAATTCGAAATCATATTCCGATATCGGAGTCCATTTATAGTGATGGCGTTGAACCGAGCTGGTTATGAGGGATTATCAATATTCGCAGTATTATTAGGTAATATGTTCTTATGGCGGCTTCTGATTTAAATTTTCATGCATGCAATAAACCGATTGTTTGTTTCTAGCATTTTTTTAATAGGTAAAACATGCCAGTTTTTGCTAAAATAATTTAATTTTAATAAATAAAAGCCAAAGAAGAAACTCAAACGACAGAAGATCATTAAGCTTATGATTATGAAAAAGAACCAGCAAGTTGTAGTTAATTATCATCCATTTGTAGTTTAATTTCATCTACTGAAGTTACCTCTGCCTGTAGAACATGTACATATCTCGAGTTCCAAGTATCAGTACTCGAATTTCGATGACTCACAATTCAGAAAGTCGCAATACCGGGAAACTGTTACATAATACAAAATAATTGGGGCGGCGTATTGTCTTAATAGAGATTATTCATGTTTCTCGAATTTTTGACATAATGTAGCGTAATATCACCGAGTTACAGGTAAAACGAAATTTTCAAGATTGTATGGAATTTTTTTTGAGGTTCTTAAGCTTTCTCGAGGTTAGTTTGGCGTTGACTATTTTAAATTTAGTTTAGTTTAGTTTAGATTGAAAAATTAAAGCATTGAACAATAATTTTCGTTAACTCAACATTAATGTTGAATTAAGTGTGTAAACAGTATTAAATTGCTTAGCATCTCAATTTTCGAGAATTTTCGAGATTATTCGAGGTTTTCCAGTTTTTTTTTCGAAACAGAGAGATTTACTTTTAAATTGCTTAGGCTTTGTATATCGCGGTAATTCTAAAACTCTTAAGATGTTCGAGCTTTTCATAATTATTTTAAAATTTTCCAGTTTCTCTATTATACTCGAAACATGCAAGACGTTATAGTTGTGTGATGTTTCGAGATTTTCGATATTTTCTAGGATTTCTGGAGGTTTTAAGTGTTAGAGGAGAAATTTTATGCATTTCGTTAATATTTGTAATTTTCAATATTTTTTGACCAAATTACAAGATTTAAATAAGCTTGACATCCAAATATTCGAAATTTTCGTTATTGTCACATTTTCGTGATTATTGTGGTTTAGTGAAAAGTGCGTGTCAGTTTTCAGATTATTCTCGAATTAGCAGGGGTTTTGTGGAATTTTCGAAATATTTGTAAATTTCGAGATTATTTTAGATTGTTTGATTATTTGTGTTTTTGATATTCTTTAAAATTTACAAGAGCTTTATTGCTAAAACCGTACTACAGAAACAGTGGTTTATCGAGAAATTTGTTTTTAGGCTTAAGATAACTTTGAAAGATGTTACATTACAAAATACGAAATAATTTTTGATTGATCCATATTGCGAACTTGAGAGGGCATTTGTTTGATGTTATTCGATACTTTCGATAGATGTCGAGTTTTATTTTCTTTATGTAAAATCATCGATAAAATAACTGTTTTAAGCTTTTACATACAGGAAAACTTGCATGGCTTATATTATTTATATTGTTATATGTATGACATTCCTGGTTTAAATTAAGATTTTACGTATAAAGAAAACGAAATTTTGATTTGACATCTGAATTAATTTGTATAATTTTAGATCTCCCTCCCCCTTAGCTCTAAAAAATAAACCTGAAAATGTTGTTGTTGAAGGAATACTTAAAAATATATAAGGAGATCTTATAAACACTGAGTGATATAATGATCACGAAAAGATTATTACAACAAGTTTTGATCGAAGAGATACAATCATCATTTCCCCATAGTTTCCTCATAGTCCTCATATTCTCATTTGTATGCTAAATAGAAATTGCTTTTATCTCTATTTGAAAAGCGAATTTGAAATTTTACATTGGGTAGAAACATTTCCAGCAAAGCAATAACAATATATAAAACAATCAATCGAAAACCGGGAAATCCCGGAATTTTCTGATCACACTTTTGAGATAAAACGGAATCCTAAGATCCCGTTTTTAAAAACGCTAATCGTGAACACATTTTTCCAACAACCCTTTTTCAAATTAGATCTGGAGTAAAGAACACCTTAAGAAATGCCAATCTGCAAAACGTCAATAAAAAAAAGTCTGTTGAGAGATGATTTTATAAGAAAAGAAACTTTTACCGTGCTGCATAGCGGAGAAAAGGACTTCTATGGAGCTCAGCTCACGAGAAATGAGGCTTTACTGATAAATCTTAATTTCCGCTAGTCGGCATCAAATGTCGTTATCATACGAAGAGAAGATCCTGCTACAGTGTACGGTGCCTTTGGTAAACAAGGAGGTAGCTTCGTGATAATCGAGTACCATATCGATTAGTTATTAAAGAACAAAGGCTTTAAATAAATTCTAATCAATAAGGCTGACGGAGGTTAATCAAACTATGTGTCAATGAGGCAGTGGTAGAAGTATGTGTACATGACGAACAGTCAACCAGAGGAATCGTTCATTTTTTAATTTTTTTGAACGACCAATGCCGATTATGCCAACGAAACGAAAGCTTCCTCTGGAATCTCAGGTGGGGTTATGATATTTAAGTATACAAATAGTAATGTTTTGCGCACTATATATTCGCTGGAATTACAATAAAAAAAAAATTTATAAAAGGCACCACCTAACTCAAAAATGTTGATGTAATTATTGTACCAAGTTGCGCCGCTTCAAGAAAAGCCAGTTTTGAAAATGCCAGGCGTCAATACTTGTGCAAGTTACTGGAATCATTTGACGCCTGACTCAACGGTATTCTAAACTTAACTTTTTTGACCGATGACCTAATTCAGCTTTTTTATCGTTGTGTCATTGTCGAACAATATGTTGGACGTCCGCGGACCGCATGTCGCAAGATGGAATGACTATTGCGGTGGCTCTCACATTCGTTCCAGAGTAAAAATTTTTGTGGCCCTTGATACATAAATAAGTAACATATTGCCCAATTGACTTCTTATCGAAGATTGATTGCTCTATTTATTTTGAAAATTCTATTCTACGTGCAAATTTAACTTTGATTTTGACTATTTTTAGAATCATCTATTGTATTTTACTTTCTTCTAATTAGCGCCATGGAACATTTCTTCTATATTTCTGCAAAAACTAAGGAAATTCTATTGGACTTTAGTTCATTTACATTTCGGGCCTACCGAAATGTAAAATTAGATGTTTTGCGTCAATCTCATTATGATTTTCCGTTAATCAATGGTTTCTTCCTTAGTAGTAAATTGAGATTTTTAGTTACATTTAGGGTAGCAAAGTCCAATGGAATTTCCAAAATATTTGCATAGATATAGCTGTTTCCATAGCTTAACCCAATGTGCTCTTCGGCCAGTAAAAAAAAATACAAATTAAACATCTATTTTTTATCTTTCGGAGTTAGTAGTAAGTTGTTGTGTTAGTTTTTAATACTGAAGGTAGCAAAGCCCAATAGAACTTCTTAAATTTTTGCAAATGTGGTCTTGTGCCAGTAAACAAATTTTAATTAAACATCTAATTTTATATTTCGGTCTTACTAGTACCCAATAACTTTAAATAAAACCTGACCAACTTAATTTCCCAAAATGTAATTTGAGTAGCGATGTGTTTGAATTTAGTACTGCTTGCATGAAATATTCATCTCGCTGCGTGTCCAAGTAAAGAATTTACTAAAAAATATTAGTGTTTCTCTAGCCGATCGTCTTGTTTTGGAAATTAGTAGGAAACATACTAAATCCATAAGTATTTTTACGGTCGTTGTGTTCGTGGAATCAGAGAAGGCTTCTTGGGCTGCGGGTTACATGCGCACGAAATTAGGATCCCGTCTGAATTTTGGTCTTAAAAATATGTTTTGCTTTTTGCGAGCTTAAAAATTAACTTTCAAATTTTCCTTTTTTTAGCTACCGGTAATTAGCGGTAAACCGGTAAATTGAAATGTCCGATTACCGATAAATGAAAAAATCGGTAAATTTGGATTCCCTACCAGGTGACACGACATCATAGGCTTGTATAGTCGTAGCTTTCGGAGTTTCTGAAAATAAAGTCTGGCCTAAGGTTACGATATAAAGTAGCTATGGGGACGTGTAGTACGGAGGGTTCAATTCTTATCAATCAATTCTTTATCATCCAAATTTTTGTTTGTGATATTTCATCGATGTGAATGAAAGGAAGAGTTACAACAAATGGGACAACACGTCACCCCTGTATATATTTATAAAATATGAAACCCAAACAAACGATAAAACTAGGACATAATTTTTTTAGTTTAGTAGGATTTATTTGTTCTTCAGAAAATTGAAGTCGCTCGATTGTCGCAATCTTATATTTTATTCATTCCATCCATTCAGTATCCTGCATTTTTGCTTATTTTTTATACTTAGAATGGTTATAAGTCACTTATGCACATAAGCATATCTATCTTGATACAAAACCGTATTCAAACAAATTAAACTATTTGAAAATGTGAAATTGCTTGCTTAGACTTCGCCACTTAGTTAATACATTGCTGAATTAGATAGAATTAATTGCTCAAGCAAATTGCCACTTTACTACACTTTAATTACACAGCAATTTATAGTTAATTGTAATCCATCTGCATTTCAATTTCATCCGCAAAAGTTACCTATGGCTGACGACCATGTACATCTCTCTAATTTCGAGTTTCAGTACAGGAATCTCGAGAACTAACAATTGAAAAAGTCGCAATATCGGCAAAATACGATTATGGAAGCAGCTTGATTTACATATGCTTTGTGCGACGGGTGACATGTGGAAATAAACGTTATGCTTTCTTGGTAACAATTTAGATTTGTGACGGTTGCCGCCACGTAGTGTGCGTGTTAAACATTTTTTGTAGTATGTCGGAAAATGATAAAATTTAATCGTCCCGTGTGACGAATGGCAAATTATTCGTCTCTAATTGGTCATAAGCTCCCGTCACACTTCGCATATGTAAATCAACCTCTTTCGACTTGTTAGTCAGAAAAAATGAAGAGGCCAATCATTTATAAATAAATCTATAAAAAAAAAGTAGAAATATCAAAATCGCCCCCGTACTTTAAACCGAAGTCAATACAAAGTGTATCAACTGCAAAAATGAAAAATTTCCTTGAGCTTTCTCTGTGGTAGTTTGGTTTCGTACTGACAAGCTCATACAAACAAAAAAGTTCGGTCTACTCATCGGTTAACTCATCAGGTAGGTACGACCAAACTACAAAAATACAATTCCAACTTCATACATTACGTATTGAGGCAAGAACACATTGACTTAGCGAATTATATAATTCACCAAATCAAAAAAAAAAAAAAAAAAAACGAGTTGTTTGTACGAGCTTGTCAGTACGAAACCAAACCACCACAGAGAAAACTCAAGGAAAGTTTTCATTTTTGCAGTCGATACACTTTGTATTGTCTTCGGGTTAAAGTATGGGGGGGATTTTGATATTTCTACTTTTTTATTTTTTTGGTAGATACATTTATAAATGATTGGCCTCTTCATTTTTTTTGATTAACAAGTCGAAAATATTGTGAATGCCATTATTTGTAATATATTTTGTCTATAAAAAGCCGAAAGAATCTTATTGATTTCATACAGACAAACTTTCTCTTTCAGATATAATCTCGTTGTGCCGTAGTTTCGAAAAAATTCTCAAAACTTATATAATGCTTATATAATCGGCCCCGCGTCGTCCCGATTTCTGGATTTTTGTGGTTTTACCGTTTTTTTAATACAGTTTACTTTTATACAATAAAATTGTCTTAATAGGGATTATTCTGTCTTACAGGTAAATCCCATACATTTAGATATTATCGAAATTTTAAAGTTTAGCGTCGATTGAAAAATAAAAATATTCGCACTAGCATTGGATTAGGTGTGATTCTTGAAATTCGAAATTTTGAATTTTTGGAATAATGTAGATAAAAACCTTGGTTTAATAGCGCTAAGTTGCTTAGCATCTGAATTTATTCGAAATAAAATAATATTATTCAGTATTTTCAAGATTATTCAAGGTTTCCGAGGTTATTCGAGCTTTTCGAGAATATCTGAATTTGTTTCCGAAAATATCGCGATTATTGTAAAACTCTAAGATTATTCGAGGATTTCGTTATTATTTTAAAATTTCCTAGTTTCTTGCTGAGTTGCGTGTTTTTTTAATTAGAGTTTTTCGATATTTGTTGGACTTTTTAGAGGTTCTGAGTATATTAAAGGAGACATTTTATAGTATACGATATTATTCGGAATTTTCAAGAGAAGAGATTCTCAGAATTCAAGATTTTTGGGTTTATCTAAATTTGCAGATTTAAATAAGCTTGACTTGACAATAAAACTATTCAAAATTATCATTATTTTCATATTTTCGATATTATTGAGATTTTGCGACGACTACCTGGCACTTTTTATAATATTCTAGGAGTAGTACGGTTTTTGTGGAATTTTACGAGATTATGGGAGTTAGATTTTGCTACAGAATAAGTTGATTTTTCGAGAATTTTATTTTTAGATTTTGCACGATCATAAAATACAAAATAATTTTTGATTAATTCATATTTCGAATTTGAACAGCATTTGGCTGCTTGATTTCGATGTTATTCGATATTTTCGAGATTATTATTGAACATTATACTAGATTTTTGAGATTGGGTATTCTTTCATGTTACTCACATGGTGTTATAAAATATAGGTAAAACATTGATCAGCCCCAGAGGCAGAGAGTCTCTCGCCCCCCCCCCTCCCCGAAAAACAGACGATTTTATTGTTGACGGAAAACATAAAAAAAAATTGTGTTTAAACTTTTGGACACAAACGGGAACTTATAAGTACCGATCGATATGACGATCACCGAAAATATTGTTACAACAAGGTTTTGATCGAAGAGAAACAAATATATGAAAATAAATTAAAAAATTGGAAAAATTTGTGTACCCTAGAATTTAGTCGAAACAAAAGAATGTGACTTGTAAAGAAAGCAGGGCTGCGGAGTCCGAGCAAAAATGTTCGGCTCCGGCTCCGACTCCGGAAATTTATAAACTTATTAACGACTCCGGCTCCAGCTCCGACTTCGGCTCCAGCTCCGGCTCCAGCTCCAATTCTGACTTCAGCTCCTCCCCCGACATCAAAAATATATCTTTCTATGCGTAAAGCAAATAGGGTTTTCATTTCCGTGAAACGCTGTTATTTATGTGCTGAAAAACTGTGGATATTTGGCAAGCAAGCAGTAGTTGGACGATAGCGTGTCGGTGTTAATTTGCAAAGGCCGTCGGCTCAATCTCAAGACCCGGTATTCTTTATATTTTTTTACTGCGGCGCTTTAACTGGGAGGGTTTCTATTGATTTATTACCGATTGCAAGGTCACATGTTTGAAATTTGTCAGGTTCAGTAGGTTCCTGTTAATTCTTCTTGATGTTTTTCTTTTCAATTTTTTGTTTGGTTTAACATCAGTAATTTCCGTGAAATGTGATGACAAAATACTTAATTAGATTTGCGCACTTAACCCAAATTTCTCGACTTCTCGACTTTCTACACGTATCTATTTCGAGAGTTAAGTCCGGTACGCTGCTGAAGTGAAATGAAATTTCGTATATAAAAATAACACAAGAGAAAACGAAAATGAAAATTTCACCGCTGAATTTCATTTTGTGGTGCGCAGTTTAGCTAGCGAAATGGGAGTTTTCATATCAGAATACAGATGTCTCTATTTTATCTCTACATATTTGTCACTTCATTTTTATCTTCCTGGACTATAAATGTGAAGATACATTTTGACAATTTCATTTGAGTTTTTGCGTTTTGTGGATCGACGTGAATTTTATTGTATAAAATATTATTTGTCAGAGACAACATGAAGTTGTACGCACTAAAATATTTACGAAGCTCGTCAAACTAAATTTTTACGTTAGATTTATCTTTCTATATTTTTGGAGACCAGTGAAAATTTCATTGCACTTGAACAGCGTACTAGGCTTTAAAAAATACGAAGATTTTTCGAGAAGAAACCCTAACTTTGGCTAGTCCGATTTTGAATTCCAATTTGAACTGCGCTAATGCATATATAAATAATTGGGCTACGTAAGCAAAAAAAATCCGGAGCCGGAGTCTGTCTCTTTCAAAAGGCTCCGGCTCCGACTCCGGCTCCTTTAAAAATATGAAAATAAACATAAACTCCGCGACTCCGCTCCGGCTCCGGCCCTGAAAGAACGAGATGAGAATGGAATTATGAGAATGGAAAAATAACACAATTCTCTTCAAGGTGTAGTTGTATTGAAAAAATTGAATTTCTTGCATTTTTCAACTGTCGCCTGTTTGTATAAATAAATAATAAGCCCATTTTATTACCTGGCCAATATTGAAAAAAAAAAAAAAAAAAAAAACTTATTTGTCTGGAACCGGGTCGAGTCTTTAATGCCTACATATGTACCTTCTCTTTGTTATGTGTAAAAGGGTGTACGGTATAAGCTAAGTTTTCGAGGCTTACTTTAGCTATTAGATTATATCTTGAAATACAATTCTGGTGAATTTTGCTTTGTTGCTGAAGCCTTGCATTATTTATCTTAGTATACAGTTAAAATTAATTTATTTATTTACTTATTTGTTCTCTTTCAAGAAGAAAGTTTATCTATATTTTAATACCAAGCTTTTCTGGATTTTAAGATACATCCCGAGTAATTTATTTCAAACTTCCAAACTCAAAATAGTTTGTTTAGTTTCGGCTGTCTTGAGTATTAGAACCTCCGGCAAAGTAAATTAAGGGCGTGTTTTAGAAATTAGAGAATTCCACTTGAGTTGACTTATTTAATCGATATTCTGACCGTATGTTTGTGGATGTTATCGTATATAACAAACAATATGGTTCAATGGCATTTGATCGCAGTATGGTCTGGCTAAATTTAAAGAAATATTGGCGGTTTAGGAAAAGTTATTGTTTTTTCAGATTAAGAGTACTGAGCAGGATATCTCTCAAAAACATAATACAATTTCCCAATACTCCCCTTGGAAATTATAACAATAATCCTACGTGTTAAGCCTGCATGATAGTTTTTACATTAAACGCCACATGAATTTCTTCAACAAACCGCAAATTAAAATAATCTTAAGTCGACAAAAAACAAAATACAAAAATCAATTAATATTCTTATAAGATAATTTGCAAGAATACAAGTTTTGGATTCATTAATATTCAGCTTCCGGACAACAACCGGAAAAAAACTGACGGCAAATGCCGCTTTGTTATTCCCTTATACACCATTCAGACCATACTACTAAAATTTTAATTGATCATAAATCAAAATTATTAATATTCCGCGCCACAAATTAGTCACAAACTGATTTATAATTAACTCATTCTACCTGTCAAATAGTATACGTTTATATACCAAAGTGAAAGTGTACAGAATTCGTAATCTAATGTATCAAAACATAAAAAATTCATTCAATAAAACTTTTTAAAGTTTTAGTCGTGCTCGACATTAAATAAAAAAAAAAATGTACAAAAGCCAAAAAGTGTATTTCGCTCGAGAGAATTATTTTTTTATTAACCTTACAACATTAACATTTTCTACGAAGTCTGAGTGGTAAACATAAGACCCAAACAAACCACAAGAAAACAATAAGATCGAATATACATAAAAAAAAAATCTCAATGGTTCATTCTTTAAAAAAAAACCGCGTGTATGAATATACAATTAATACATAAAAAAAACACCAATGTCAATAAGATCACGAGACATGAACACCCAAAATATATTATGTTGGAGAGAAGAGTTCGACAAAATATGTTTGTAGTTTCTTAACCAAAAATAAAAATTTTATATAAGCAACTAAACGCAAGAAATACCATCTACCTAGGTAACAACAAACTTGTAAAACGAGTTTTTTTTTTTTGTAAGTTTAACTTTAACATCAACGTGAAATTATAATTTTTTATTTCTTTTTTTTTAGTTTAATGACGGTTTATGTATCTCGCGGTAGGTGCATTATCTTCTGTGTGTGTTTGCGTTTATGTACTATGATTCGATAAAAATTTAAACATCCTCTTCATACGCGATATATATCCTCGAATAAATTATTTAACACAATCATGATGCTCTCATTCTTATAAAATACGAATGCATAACAAATTATCGTGTACAATTAAAGAGACATTAAATGTCTGATGTATACTCTGCCGCAGGAAGTCTTCAATTCAAAGCATAAATAATTTTACTTACATAATTGTTTGTTGTATTGAAATGAAAAAAAAAAAAAAAAAACTAAAAGTAAGAGAGTAAGTATAACAGACACAAAAACTTATTATTGGGTCAAGCCCTTTTTAAACATTAAACCTAATGACAAACGATCATCAAGATAACAAAATGATCGAGCAAGCAACTTTATATAAACAAAAGGCTTATCTGTGTAACTGAAACTTTGTATGTTGATCACATTTTATTTCGATCAAATTTATGAGCAATTAAACGAATTTTTTGTTATTCGTGATCGCGCACAGCATCTTACGATCGTATGTATATGTATAAAGTGAAATTTAAGAATTTTTACTCATATTACAAAATTGCGGTGCATTTTTATAACGGGTGACACATTACTTTGATGATACTACTATATAGAATATTTATATAATTTACATCTTAATTATCATTCTGTTCGATATAAATATGTGTACGATCGTGTTGTATATGGCAGATGATTTTATTTATTTACAAAGTCTAATGTATTCGATCAAATTGAAATAAATAAAATATAGTCATGGTTATAAATTAATGGTAAATAAAAAATTATTTGTTACATTGTGTGGTTTTGAATTATTGTATATATATCGATCGAATGTATTAATTTCAATATTGTATGCTATATATTTTGATCAAAAGATCAATCTGAGATAATAATATATATATACGTATATATTTGTGATCGATTGAATGAAACGAAAATTATATATTCGGACATTTTATTTATTATATAGCATGATGTGTGCGGTATCGATCGATGTGATACATCTGTCACATAAAAACGAGCACATGAGAATATTTAATATAAAAATGTTAATGAATTGGTTTTAAAATCGAAGAAGGGGTTAGAAATTAACTCAGATTACTTTCAATTTTATATAAAGTCATCTCACTTTATCTACTCAGGCATCCTAGTTTATGTATGTAAAAAGTAAATGCTTTTACTTAATTAAATTGAATTATTTTCTTGGAGGACAAGTATGATATTGATTACATTGGCCGGGGTCGTACGAATGGGGGTCAGGTCGAAATAAGGGGCTTTTCACCTCTTTTAGACTACCGAGAACGTTGAAATCGGTCCATTTTGTCCCATTTTATACCTTGTGTCACTTATTGATTTAATTCAAAATAAGTGAGTTATTTGCTGAAAATTAATTTTTTCAAAACTGGCCTCTCTTTGTTGCCCGAACTTCTTTGTAAAACAAATGAATCAAATAACCAACTACACATGTCGACAGGAAATTTTCTGTAGAACAATTTTGCCTTGATATACTTTTTCATAAAACGCAAAATAACTGAGTTATTTGCGAAAAGTGACTGCAACCCTCCTTTTTTCGACCCTTTCCCGTTTCCCTATCTTAATCTACGTGAAAAGTACATGGAATAAAAAAAAAGCATTCGATTAATTTATTTCCTTTATAAGCCCGCGATTTTTGTCTAATTAAGCTGGGCTAAATGGTATTTTGTTTTGTTGTGTTTAGTTTGACACTTTAACATTTTATAATCAAAACATCTTAGTTATTTACTTCGGTTCAACAGGACCAAAAATTATTGAAATTCTGTTAAAAATGACGAAAAATGTTGTTGGTCCAAGAGCGCTTTTCTGGACGTTCTGAATGTCCCTGAGTTTGAAGAAGGAAAAAAAAATTGTTCATCCACCTGTCTAAATGTCTCGAGGTCTGGGTGTCTGGATGTCTGTAGTGGTATCTCGAGGACGGCTGGTCCGATTTGACATTTTTTTTTTTCGCCAATATTTACATCAAGAGGATTCTGCCCTACGAATTGACCCAGAACCACGTGGTGGTATTATTACGTGGACCAATTTTTTTTATATACTGGTTTTAGGACTGAGTTGGGTGTTCGGGTTGCGGTTGAGTTGGGTTCCCTTTGCTGGTTAAATTAGGGTTGATTTGGAGTTGAGTTAGGGTTGAGTTGGGGTTGGATTAGGGTTTAGCAAGTAGTTTAGCTGGGGAATAATTTGTGTGTTGAATCGACGGTTGAATTAGAGTTAGCTTGAGTTGCGTTCATGTACTCATGTTGAGAGTTGAGTTGCGCGTGACTTTCGGGTTGAGTAACTCGAGTTACGGTTAAGATGGAGTTGGATTAAGGTTGAGTTGATGTTGAATTGGGATTTAGATGAGTAGGAATCAGCGAAGAGCTGGATTTAGCATTTTGCAGCCCAGAAAATTGCCGCCCTCCTCTTATTTACTTTTTATTACAAATATGCATAGATCTTTGTTCACCAAGCTAGAGTGAAAAATCAGCTAATTTTTTAATGAAAACCCGAATTATTTTGAATACTTTTAGCTTGATACCCTTATACGATTTGTCGAACTCTTCAAATTAAACGCCGTTCGATTAAAACCGCTTTTAGATGAGCCATTTTTGAATTTTTAGAAACAGGAAGAAGTCACAAGGGTCAAATCCGTAATTCGATGAATTCGGTGGTGGCGATTGCGAACGAATGAATGAGTGATATCAATAAGATGTTTGCGAACGAGTGAGCTGGTGCATTGTCATTTTGAAAAAGCAATCGTACGTGTTCGTCTGAAATACCATTTTATCAATTTTTCTATTCTTTACTCGACGGTAGTGATCTTTAAAAGCATCCAGAGCGAGGAGCATCACTGGTGCTAGTTTGATTCTATTGAAATGCACTAAACCACTTATTAATTTTCAGTTAGAGTTTGAGTTGGGGTTGAAGTGAGGTTCTGTGAGGGGTTCAGTTGCGTCACATATTTTTTGGACTATGTTGATTTGCGGATTGATTAGGCCGTTGAGTTGAGGGCTGAATTTGTGGTCGAGTTGGTATTGTTTAGGTGTGTTTTGTGATACAGTTTGGGCTCAGTTTGTTATTTATTTGTGGGTTCAGTAGAGAATTGATTTTGAGGCTAGCTTGCCTTGTTCTGAGTTGAGTTCACGAACGCAGGATGCAGACATGCATATGTCTAGGCCAATTGGTGAGTATTTCTTCTTAGTATCTTGTCATAGTCCGTTTTCACATATACTGATTTTGGCGCATCTGCGTTTGTAACTACCGTCCCTGCTGTCCATTCTCTTGGTCCAGTTTCTAACCTGACTTTGTCATTTATATTCAACGGTATTGCTGTCTGTCTATTATGTCTATTAAATAGTCGTGAATTAGGTGATCCCAATTCATCACTGCGTAGTGTGTTTCGCCAATTTTGCAATGCTAGATAAACATTCGTTCCATCTTTAAAACATTTCTTTACCAATAATTTAGCTGTTTGGACCCCGCATTCGGCCAAACCATTCGACCTAGGAAACTTTGCACTCGATGTCTAATGTCTGAAATTCCATTCTACTGCGAATTTTTTGAATTCATCTGACGAGTACTGTGGTCCCTTATCAGCTTCTCAAAGTACATATATATACCCAGAGTAGCTATCTACAATCAACGAATAACTTTCTAAATTAAACGTAAATAGATCTGATCCGGCTATTTGAAAGAGTAAATCTGGTACTAATTTTTGAGTGATTAATTCTTTTACATTATTACGCTGTGTTTGTTGACATACAAAACATTTACTCACGCGTTCTTCGATGTCACTTGCTAGGTTTTTCCAATAAAAACTTTGGCGAACCAGTCTTATAGAACTTTTGATTCCTATATGTCCAATATGAGCAATTTTTAATATTTTTGAAATTTGTTTGGTTGGTCTCCTCTTTATAAATTGTTTCATCGTATACTGCTGATTCGTCTTTGTATGTTGAAAAATGTTTGAGACTTTGTGGAATTAACTTCTTTTCTGGCCATCCAGTCATTATATTGTATAATTTTTCAATATTCTTAGATCTGGGTCATTTTTAGTTATTACATTACATCAAATAAAATTCTTTGAAGCCTTGGTGGAGCTGATGTTATCGGTTTTTTGAATATTGTTTCTAACGGTTTATGATCACTTTCGATTGTCACTTGCTTCTCGTATAGGTATTCGTAAACTTTTTGCACGCAAACCTTATTGATGTGGCTTCTTTTTCAATTTGCGGGTAATTTAGTTCTGCCGAAGACAACGATCTCGATGCGTATGCGATTGAGTGCTCGTCCTGGAGGAGCACTGCTCCTAATGCTGTTTTACTTGCATCTACTGATAGTTTGACATCTTTTTTTGTATCATAGAACTTTAGTACCGGTGCGGTTGTCACATCTTTCTTTATTTCTGCAAACGCTCGTTCCTGTTCAGCATCCCAAACCAATGTTCTGTCAATTTTGAACAATTAGGTATAAATTTGGACACATAAGTCATCATTCCTAAAAATCTTTGTACTTGTTTAGCGGTTGTTGGTGTTTCTATGTTGAATATGGTCGATATTTTATCTTTTTCCATTTCTAATCCGTTTCCTGATATCACGTGTCCAAGAAATGTTAACGATTTTTTATTGAATAGGCATTTTTCCTTATTAAGTTTTAATCCTGCCTGTTTCTGCATGTATTAAAATGTCACCCATCGAACATTCGACGTTAAGTATATTTCCTAAGAGACCATTCATTATATTTTTAAATATTTCAGTTGCTGAAGCCAGCCCGAATAACATTCTCAAACATGTATATCTGCCCCAAGCAAACACTAGATATTTTTGCGTTCTCTCGGAAACCCTTACCTGCCAAAATCCTTTTCTTCAGTCTAATATCGTAAAAAGTTTTGATTTATTTATTCTGGACGAGATTTCTTCAATGGTTTATAGAGGATGATGCCTCCTGAGAATATTCTTATTCACATTTGAACGATCCAAGCAAATTCTAATCCTATTTATTTTTTACAGCTACTCAGCTAGGTTAAAGGTTGATTTAATAGTAGATTTGGGGTTGAATTGGTGATTGAGTGATTTAATATTTGCGTTGAGCTGAAAATCCGATATGCATTGATAGGGAAGTTGAGTTAATTTTCAGGACCGAAGTTCTGATCACCTCGATAGGTACCAACTTCATATCTATTTAATGTAATTTAATTGAAGAAACTGTTTTCCTTCTGGAAAATAATTAACAACTTGGAAAGTTGTTAAAAATGAACCGGCGAAGGAGCAATCCGAAATCGATATTCTTTAAGGAATTTTTTCTTTCAATTAAATTACACTAAAAAAATCTTAATTTTATCAATTTCACTATCGGAATCTATAGTAAAAAATGATTAATTAAATAAATTGGAATTAGAACGTTATATTTTTAAATTAGAATTAAGAATAGCGATTCCCTACTTAGGGAATCTACATTTAGTTTACCTGGTTTCTAAATTAGTTCATAGTCATACTCTCTAAATGAATGCTCTTGATGGTGGTTTGTGATGTTTAGCAAACCTTCTTTGGTGTAATCATGTTTTTCTCTTTCTCTAGAAGTCATTGTTATTATACTGGTTCAAGTTAATAGGACTTAACGCTTTTCTCTTGGATTTCTGTGATGCACACGACATCCAAAAAATAATAATTATTCGAATATTAAGGTTAAAAACATTAAAGCTTGATTAAGCAGTAGTTAAGCCACTGTATTATGAAACAAATTTTATAAAAATTTTATAAAGTATAAACAGTTTTACTTTGAATTCCCGCGTGTTTAATCAACCTAAAACTGATAAAGAAAGAGGCCACTTGAAATTCTGTAATAATCATGATTTATTAAACAAAAAAATCTAATTAAATTCATTACTTTTCACGAAATGTCGCCTGGATTCCGTAGGCGGTTCAATATCTGTTATATTATATCCATATGCTAAAACTGTTACAATCAATTGTCGGGTTTTCAAAGCGTCGACTTCTACGATGAAATGAGATCTGTTGTGCGTGTCAAACAAAGAAACGGAAAACTTTTACAAAAATAAATACACGCATAAAAGAAACACACAAATATTTTACTTACATAACTCATTTCGTATACAACCTTTGTAAACCATACTTCGGTAGACATCCACTCGTATCGTAAAAAATGATGAACATATTCTGTAGTCGGAATAGTTGCCCTTGTACGCATATAAATTAAACTATCGCCATCTTGTCGTTCAAAAAATTCCATCGAATCAAAATTTGCAATCACCGACGTTAGAGACAGCAAAATGAAAACACATTTTAATACAACACACATGTTTACGAAAGTTACTATTCAATACTAAACGTTGTACTTCAATGGACGGGAACTATATATAAATAAGCTTTGATTAGATGGAGTTATAGGTAAACGACCAAATTTCAATACAAATCTTGAAGCCAATTAGATAAGTAAAAATAACACCTTATCATTATTAGGCGCCATAAGAGTTTTTTTGTTTAAGTTTAATAGATAAAATTCATTTATTTGCGGTACTTAAAAAATGTTTATCAGAAATATTCAACACGAGCCCTTCATACATAAAATAAAAAAGATGCCATATTTTATTGATACCTTGATAAGCTTTGAGTTTTTAATAGTGAGGATTTCCTCCACCATAGAACTTAGTTGAACTTGTCTACAACATACTACACTGCTGAGGTTGTTTATAAAACGTTGAGCGATGGCGACAGTTCTAATAAGCTTTGTGTATGAGGAAAGTTTCTCGACCAAGTCTAAAGGAAACGAGACAGTTTAACAGTCTGCTATCAATACTGTGCTGAATCGTGATCGTTCTTCTTCTCGAGAACCGTAGGTAATTTTCTGCACTAGCCAGCTACCGACATTACCCCGTAACCACCTAGGAGACGTCCACCATAATGCATGGATTAATAGTTCCGATGGTAGCATTCCCCGTGACGCATAATCAGCTGGATTGTCCTTGGTAGGGACATGACGCCATTTGTCTCTTGCAACAACTTCCAAGATTTGGGACGTTATGTTTCCAAAAAAATATCTTCCATCGTACCGAAACATCGCACAGCCAATCTAAAACAATCGTTGAGTCGGTTCAACAAACTATGCTTGACACTGTAACTTATAACATTTGGTTCACAGATTTTACCAATTTTGCTAATAAATGTGGTGCATAAAGTTCTAGCCTAGCGGCTGATAGCTTTTTTATTGGAGCCACTTTGGAATTTGCGGCTATCAAACAACATGTATACTCACCTGGGCCGACCAACTACCGTATGTAAACTACAGCAGCATAGGCGCGCAGCACAGGCACTAATCCCTATTTTATTTAAACGAATTCGCAATAGTACAGCGTACAATGTTGGCTATACCGTAGGTCCCACCATTAGCCAATCGTTTAGTGACATCCCATTCGATGTCTTGGCGGAGGCATCAAACAAAACTCTGAACTTTGATGCTTTTAAGATGCCGTGGTGAGGTAGGTAGTTTAGATTCTCTACGTCATTATCTTTAACCTCTACCATATGTCCCAGCTGGTGATACTCAGTCATGAACTCTGTGTAATTATGTTTGATTGCAGAATCTTTCAGGAATTTCCGTTCCATCGCTCTCTGTCGACTTAGCGCTGCACTTAGTGACCTTCCCAATTACCCTTTGTCTTGCTTCATCGGTAGTTGCACTACAAATCTCCTATCTGAATTTTGATATGTTGTTCTAACGAACAATTCTTCACACTTTTCCTCTTCCTCTGTTAATCTCGGTATGTCTGGAATGGCTTCAACTACCCAAAATTGTTTCAACATTTCTTCTACTCGATTTTGCTTAGTGTTAACTACATGACCCACATTGCTTGACGTTACACCTAACGTTTGTGCTTCTAGCTCACCGCCCAGTAGCCAACCAAATATTGTATCGACTACGATTATATTTTGTTCGTGTTTGATTCTTCCACTCGAAAGTATGTTGAATACATGTTGAACACCTAAAATTAAATCAATATTCTTCGATTCATTAAATTCCGGATTGGCAAGAAATACGTCCATATTGCACATATTCGACTTAAACGACTTTGAACACGGCTTGCTCAATACCAATGCCTCAATTTTAATAGATTTTTGACTATTAGAACCCGAATCTACGAGAATCCTGCATTCATGTTCGCCACCAATATCATCGACTACCCGCACTACAGCTGTTGGTAAGATACTGTTGCAGAATGTTGTTTTTGCTTGTTCTGATAGTTACGTGCTAGCTTGTTCCTTGGAGTCGTTTAAATGTAGTAGCGTGTGATGTTTTCTATTACAACTCTGACATCTTGACTTTGATAAACATCTAAAGACTGGATGATTGACTCGTAAACAGTTCAAACATCGATTATCGGCTTTAACACATTGGCGTCGCTCCATAACTGTAAACTGCTTGAATTTCTCATACTATTGTAAATAATGCTCGACGTTACACATAGGGCACCGGGTTGCTTCAGTTGTTACATACACCTTGGACGAACGTGGGTTTAAAGAGGCGTTTGGATGGTACCGGTCTCAGTGATTCAAGCGCATCCGGACGATATAATAAAAATTTGAAAATAGGTTCTAGGCTTGGTAGGTCATCCTAACAAATATAATTTTTCATCCAAAACGGTAATAAACTACATATCTCGCGACTCGGCATCTTTTTCCAATGCTTTCAGACCTCTGATTACCTCGTCCAATGAAGCCAAGAGTTTTCGAATGTTGGTTGCTTTTGCCTGATGAATGCTTGGTTGTCCCATGAAGTTGCTAATAAAAGCCATGATTGTGTGCTTTTTCCTGTCATATCTAGCGTATAACTTCCGGAATGCTTATCTGAACACATCTACGATTATTATACACAAAAGTATTTACACGAAATTTCAGACAATATGCCTGATTATTTCCGCCAAATAATAACAACTTTCCCCAGTTAATATAAAATGATTGTCTTATTGCCCTTTTTTTGAATGACTGTTATAAACTAGAGAAATATTTAGAAAAGAATAAGACGATTTAGTCCGATATTCGAATTACCTTCACATTCGGTTAGGTTTTTCCCCCAAATTTCCGTCTGAATAACATTCCACATTGAAAAATAGATGGAGTTGTTAACCGAACTGTAAACGAGTATACCGAAATGGAGCTTTATGAGTGTATTTTGTAAGCAATTCTCGAGATTTATTATCTGAGCTTCCATCGCCGACATTTCCATTGTAATATCCTAGACAGACTGTGGTTTAATAAATCCGATTCAGCAAAACTAGTTTAAGTTTCTATGCAAAAACAAAGGGATTAGTTAAATCGAGGTTGACACACTGCGGCTAATCTCCAAAAATTCACTAAATCAGTGTATAAGTGTTATTTTAATACTTCTTGTTGAATTAGTTTTGTTTTAAGCCAAACTATAAATTTATCCGTAAGCGCTTTATCCAAAAAAAAATTCCAAATTTGCACTATTAAGCTAAACTCTTTAACTTCACAATATAATCTCCGTCTTTTTGTAAAACTTGTAAAATCTTGAACCATTCGACTGTTTTGTTAATTTTTGGCGTAAAATGGTCTGTTAATGTTTTCATAATTGCTGCGTAATCGTGATCTCTTGGCTGTTTCAGTATTGTAAGTTACTATAAAATTGTGGACAATTCTGGACCTGCAAGGATCAAAATGCTTTTTCCCCCTTCTTCGAAGGGCGTATGCTCTTCGTAGTCTACGATTTGTCCACTTTCTACATCAAGCTGCTCCATTAATCTGGTCATTTTAGGACACTTAAATTAACTTGTTAATACAATTCCGATGAAAATTATACACTTTCTTTCTTTGTCACCTGCCACGCCACAAAAACTGTTCTATTCGGGATAAAAATTAACGCAACACGGACCGTTACATAACACGCAAGAATAGACTATTTCAATCAATAATCACAACATTTTCTCTTAGCTTAACTATAGATTTTATTTTTCGGTTACCTTTTCGGTTTTAACTCTAGGTTACCACTGAATGTCTAGAACAATAGGTTGAGTATAGTACTACAATTTTTCCTAGAGGAGTGATAGGGCTGCATGAATCTATTTAACAAATTTAAAATTTGTATAAAACATAGTTCATAATTACTCACCAAAATATTTACACAAGTAAGGGTCTTTGGGGTGGTAGATTGGTGGTAGAATTTATCTGTATTAGTATGATTCGCTAGTACATAACGCACAGCACATTCTGTATATATAGAATGTAAATTGTGATATAATCAGTCCAGTCGCCGTGGCCTGATGAGAAGATTGATTTTTTCATAATCATAAGCTCATCAGTTCGAAACTGGATTGAATTCTCTTACAATCTTCGGAACATACTAAAATCATATAACTTAAAAATTAATAATAATTAATAATTAATATTTAATAATTAATAATCAATAATTATTTTCTCATTAATGAAAAGGAGATAATTTAATTTTTTTGTAATAACAAATAATTAATAATCAATAATTAATAATTATATTTTCATTAATGGAAACGAAATATTTTAATCCATTTTTAATAATTAATAATCAATAATTAATAATTATTAATTTATAATTAATTTTTTTTTTTTTTTTTTTTTTTTTTATGAGGAAGGTGGAAATGCATTTACGCACAATGTGTCGGACTCTCTGAACTACCGACTAAAACCACCTTCCCCCTCCTCCTTCAGACTAGCCTGGGACCGTTTACCACATTACTTCGGGCTAGCCTGTTTTTCCGTTGCTCTCCCCGAGCTACCTCCTGCCTTATGGGAAACTATCCAAATCCCTCTTTTTACTCCTAAGGACTCCATCTATATATCGTGAGACGAGATCCCACCAAACAGCTCCTCGTAGCATAATGTTCACTGCCGTTTCAGGCGACCAAATACCCACCTCTAACTCCAGGTCTGCTCTTATGTCCTGCCAGGCTAGGCACCGGAAAAAAGTGTGCTCTACGTCATCCTCCATCCCTGGGCAGTATAGGCATTCTGCCGACGTTACTTTCCTCATTTTAAAAAGATATGCCCGGACGGGTACTTCCGGCCGCTGAGGAATTGGGTCAGGTAGTACCCGACTTCCCCGTGCGTTCTTTCCACCCAGGGACTTACGTGTTCAATAAGCCGCGCTGTCCACCTGCCTGTTTTTCCTTGCTCCCATGCACTCTGCCACAGCTCCAAGGTGCGGCCCCTCCCTTCCAGACTCGCTGTTTTTCGTCCAACCTCCGACTTTCGCTCGTATATATATTTACGTTCCTTTGCCAGAAAATGTATAGGGATGCACCCAGCTATTACGAGGATAGCTGCCTCGGAAACTGTGCGATAGGCCGATGCCACCCGTAACGCGCTCCGTCTTTGCACTTGTAATAGCCTCTTCCGGTATGTTTCCTTTTCCAGGGAGTCTGCCCATACTTCCGCCCCGTAGAGAAGGACAGATTGAACGGCTGACATTAAAAGCCGACGTTTGCTAGCTTTCGGGCCACCAACATTAGCCATTAGACGACTTAGAGCTGTAACCCCCCTCGCAGCCTTGTCTGCTGTCCGCCTGATCTGCTCGTAAAAGCTCATTTTACAATCAATATATATACCCAAGTATTTGACTACTGGCTTAGCATTTATGACGTTGCTACCAACCCACATCGGGAGAGATGGCTGGATTCTCCTCTTCGTCAAAATAGCTATCTCGGTTTTATTGAGTGCTAGCGCTAAACCGTGCTCTTCCATCCATCCATTTATGGTTCGCATTACCTGGTTCAACTTCAGTTGCGCCTGCTTTGTATCGCGCGCAGCAATAAGCAACGCCACGTCATCCGCGTACCCCACCAAGCGAGTCTCGTCGGGTGTCTCTATTCTCAGCAGGCCATCGTAAGATATATACCAGAGGTCGGGTCCCAGAATTGATCCCTGGGCTGCTCCCGCTGTGACCGCCATGCTTCGCTGCCCTTCCTCCGTGTCATATATGAGGATGCGATTCCTCATATAATCACCCAAGATGCGCGCTAGATAAGCTGGAATATGGAATTGGCGCTCCATGTCGTTGATTATATCCCTCCATCTCACTGTATTAAAGGCGTTTTTCACGTCCAGGGTCACCAGCAAAACAATGCGCCGCGAAAAGTGGTTGTAATCCTCCGCTCTCTTTACTGCTTCTGTAACCTCTCTGATTGCGCCGATCGTAGAACGCCCAGCTCTGAAGCCATATTGCCTAGGCGAGAGATCTCCTGCTGCTTGGATCGCCGATATGAGTCTCGCTCGGATTAGCTTCTCCAAAACTTTGCCAGCCGTATCCAGCATGCATAAGGGTCGAAAGGATGAGGGTAGCTCAGGGTCACCATCTCCTTTTCTAATTAACACCAACCGTGCCCTCTTCCATCTGAAGCTAAAAACTCCTTCCACCAGGCAAGCGTTGTACATCTCCAGCATTATTTTAGGATCCTGCTGGGCAACGATTTTCAAGACTTCATTTGGAATTCCATCCGGGCCAGGAGCCTTCTTGCTTTTTAAAGACGAAATAGCGTTCTGTAGCTCTATCTCTGTAAAAAGTGGAACTTCTATATCTTGCCTTCCTGTTACCAGTTCTCTCTCTGGATGACTGGGGAAGAGAGTTCTGACAATGTTTTCAGTGGTGCGAGCATTCATTACTCGTGTTGGTATCTGGGCTCCTAGTTTCTGCGTAACTATTTTGTAGCCCAGTCCCCATGGGTCTTCGTCAATGTCCTCTATAAGCTTCTTCCAACACTGATTTTTGCTCTCATTTATTTTTCTGCGCAGTAGCCTTTTGACGAGCCTAAATTCTTCTAAAACGCGGCTAGCTTCAGCATGATCTCTTATACGCTGGGCCTCTCGACGGAGTGCGAAGCATCTCCTTCGTAGGTCCGAAATTTCTGCTGTCCACCAATATACAGATGGGTTGTTGTGCCTTGGTCTCTTCCTTGGCATGGATACCTCACAGGCCGAGACGATAAGACCCATAGTGGACGATATCCGAGCCTCAGTCACAGCTCTTCCGTCCGTTCCTATTATATTGCTCGCCATTTGCTGCTTGCCATTCTTTAATTCTGCCCTGAACCGCTCAACGTCCATTTTTTGCAGGTTCCATCTACCAGGTTTATCCCGCGTGTCGTTTCGTTGTCTCCTGCCAACTTCAAAAACAATGTACTGGTGGTCACTGCCGCAGTAATCCTCCATGACCCTCCAGTTGCGAATGTGTGGCACTAGGGCCTCCGATGCGAGGGTGATATCGGGGATCGTCCCCGTGCAACCCGGCCTCCGAAAAGTTGTGGCAGAGCCGCTGTTTAGTAACAGGAGTCCTGTTCTGGCAGCCATCTCCAGGATCAATCTTCCTCTCGTGTCTCCGTTTGGCATTCCCCACTCAAGTGCTCTTGCATTGAAATCACCAGCTATCACCAGATGTCCCGTCATCCTGGAGATCTCATCTTCCAATGCTTCCAACTTTGCTGCAAACTCCGCGATCCTTTCATTAGGGGTAAAGTAACAGCTAAAATAGGTTATGCTTGCTGTTTTCACCCATATGAAGCCCCTCCCTGCACCATGTTGTTCCACATGCACACCTCCCTTCGGTATCCATATGGCCGCTGTGTCCAGTAGATCTGAGTACCACCCAGTCGCCTCCTTATTCCGATACTGCTCGCTTAAGATGAGCAGCTCGGCCCCTTTCTCTCCTACCAACTGTTGCAAGAGGTGGTCAGCAGTCCAGCTCCTATTCATATTTCCTTGTAATACTCTGATCATAGCCGGTTCTTAGCCACCTGCAGCGCCTCGCGGTACACTTGGCACTTGCTAGATCCTGGGAAATGTTTGAGCTTAGCCTGATCCAACCCCTTTTCCGTGCATAGCATGCAATTTATCTCGGCGGTATACCCTCTTGCTTTGTGCCCGACCCCGAAACACTTGTAGCACAGATTACTTCGATCTGGGCCTTTACAATCCTTGGCCATATGGCCATAACCTGAACACCTAAAACACCGTGTAGCAACTGCCCTTTCCCGCACCCTGCAGTACACCCATCCAATTTTTATCCTCCCTCCTTCTAGGAGCTTGGCTGCCCAGTTGCTGCTCATCTGTATGGTGGCCACTTGCTGCCCCCTGGAGCAAGGGAAAAGATTAATTCTCATTTTCTCCGAGTTCGGCATATCCCTCTTTAGTGCCGCTGCGACTTCTGACTCCGTGGTGTATCCATCTAGATCGCGTATCTCTATCTGCACCCTAGACTGTAGATTTAGGATCTTGGCCTGATCCCCTAAGGCATCTCTCAATGCACCACAAAAGCCATCTTTAACCTGGCTGTTCGGCCCCAGTTCGAGAAGGACGTCCCCTGTTTTGGTCTGCCGGATTGCTTGAATCTCTGTCCCGGATTCCTCAGGTCTGACCTTACTGCGGATCTCACCTAAAACCTCTGCAAAAGATTTTCCCTCCGCTGGTCTTATGATCAGCGCTTCAGGCCGGAACCTACGACGTTTACCAATCCTCCTTCGATTTTGCGTTTTTGTGGTAGAGATTTCCCCGGGCTCAGCCGTGGGCTTTGTACTTTCCGGTTTCCTATTATCCAACTTCTTGGCTTCTGGGTTTCCCCGTCTCTTCTCCCTTCTGGGCAACTGTATTTCCCAGGCAGCTTCTCCTGCGCTGAGTAATGTCTCGTCCCTAACCTTCTTCTCTTGCTGATTCTGCTGTTCTGCAGCGCTCGTTGCAGGTCTCTTCTGACTCCCCGATGTATTGGGGGTTCTAGTATATTGCTGCAGCTCTATTCCTTTAGATAAAATGGTTTCGGATCTCCTCTGCGTTGATATATCGTACGCAATAACACTAAAAACTTCCTCTAATTCCATCAGACCTATCTTAATAACGTTAGAGATATTTTTTTGCCTAAAAGTTGCGGCCTTCATCTTGTTGATGATGTTCTTGCACTTCTGCAGTAACTCTTCCTGCTCTGTTCTTTTTACCGGGGTACATGGTCGCTCTTTTTCGCTACCTTTGACACTGCCTGGTGACGTGCCGTTCCCGCTCACCATGTCAACTGAGGTTCCCCCCGTTTTATCAGACAGAGGGGTCCTCTGTATTCTTGCGTTTTTTTTTTTAAAAACGTTTTCAATGTTTTCCTCAACACTGGTAAGATCTACCATTTCTACCGTTTCTCCATGCATATCCACGGAGCCACTTGGCTGTTGTGACGCTGTTAGAGAAGCATCATTCTCCTTTCCTTTTATTGTATTCATTTCTGTTCCCACGAGTAGCACGAGAAAAAACGGTCACCTATGACAGAGCTCTGCATTATCATAGGAAGGCTATGATTTAAACCGATAGTCGCCAAAACCGGAGTTCACATACTAGCGACTAAGCATCCCCTTAGCCATGCAGCTATCAGCGTATGTAGTGCCACCTTAGCTTGGGTGTGCTAGCTTTTGGTCCACCCCGGGTATTTGATTTCCCCGGTACCTGCCATATCTGGCGGGCTGTCCCCTATCCGCCACCTGGGGAGGCGCCCGATGGGGGAGCTAGCCAACCCCACACGGGAATTTATAATTAATAATTAATAGTTAATAATTAATAATGAAAAATTATTTTTTCATTAATGAACACGAGATATTCTAATACAGTTTTAATAATTAATAATAAATAATTAATAATCAATAATTAATAATTATGTTTTCATTAATGAAAACGAGATATTTTTATACATTTATATTAACTAATAATTAATAATCAATAATCAACAATCAATAATAACAAATAATTAATAATAATCAATAATTAGTAAGTATTGCTTCATTAATGAATCAATAATTAATAATTATTTTTTCGTTAATGAAAACGATTTAATGCATTTTTAATAATTAATAATCAATAATTAATAATCAATCAATAATAATTAATCATTAATAATTAATAATTATTTTTTCACTAATGAAAACGAGATATTTTAATACATTTTTAATTAATAATCAATAAATAATAATGAAAAGTTATTTTTTCATTAATGAAAAGGATATATTTTAATTCATTTCTAATAATCAATAATTAATAATAAATAATTAATAGTCAATAATTAATAATTATATTTTCATTAATGGAAACGAGATATTTTAATACATTTTTTAAAATTAATAATTAATAATCAACAATTAATAATTAATAATCAATTACTAATAATTAATATTTAATAATTAATAATAAATTAATAATTATTTTTTCATAAATGAAAAGGAGATATTTTAATAGATTTCTAATAATCAATAATTAATAATAAATAATTAATCGTCAATTATTAATAATTATATTTTCATTAATGAAAACGAGATATTTTAATACATTTTTAATAATTAATAATCAATAATTAATAATTATTAATTTATGATTAATAATTAATTGTTAATAATTAATAATGAATAATTATTTTGTCATTAATGAAAACAAGATATTTTAATACATTTTTAATAATCAATAATTAATAATTATATTTTGATTAATGGAAACGAGATATTTTAATACATTTTTTAAAATCAATAATTAATCATTAATAATTAGTAATTAATAATTAATAATCAATAACTAATAATTAATAATTATTTTTTCATTAATGGAAACGAGATATTTTAATACATTTTTTAAAAGTAATAATTAATATTTAATAATTAATAATCAATAATTATTTTTTCATTAATGAAAAGGAGATATTTTAATACATTTATAATAATCAATAATTAATAATAAATAATTAATAGTCAATAATTAATAATTATATTTTCATTAATGAAAACGAGATATTTGAATCCATTTTTAATAATTAATAATCAATAATTAATAATTATTAATTTATAATTAATATTTAATAGTTAATAATTAATAATGAATAATTATTTTTTCAATAATGAAAACGAGATATTCTAATACAGTTTTAATAATTAATAATTAATAATCAATAATCAATAAGCACTAATCAATAATCAATAATCAACAATCAATAATAATAAATAATAAATAATAATCAATAATTAATAGTTATTGTTTGATTAATAAATCAATAATTAATAATTATTTTTTCATTAATGAAAACGAAATTTTTTAATGCATTTTTAATAATTAACAATCATTAATTAATAATTAATCATTAATAATTAATAATTATTTTTTCAATAATGAAAACGAGATATTTTAAAACATTTTTAATTAATAATCAATAAATAATAATGAATAGTTATTTTTTCATTAATGAAAAGGATATATATTAATACATTTGTAATAATCAATAATTAATAATTATATTTTCATTAATGGAAACGAGATATTTTAATACATTTTTTAAAATTAATAATAATTAATCAACAATTAATAATTAATAATCAATTACCAATAATTAATATTTAATAATTAATAATAAATTAATAATTATTTTTTCATTAATGAAAAGGAGATGTTTTAATCCATTTTTAATATTTAATAATCAATAATTAATAATTATTAATTTATTATTAATAATAAATAGTTAAGTTATCAACAATCAATACTAATAAATAATAAATAATAATCAATAATTAATAAGTATTGTTTCATTAATGAATCAATAATAAATAATTATTTTTTCATTAATGAAAACGAGATTTTTTAATGCATTTTTAATGATTAATAATCATTAATTAATAATCAATAATTAATAATTAATCATTAATAATTAATAATTAATAATTATTAATTATTTTTTCACTAATGAAAACGAGATATTTTAATACATTTGTAATTAAGATATGTTAATACATTTTTAATTAATAATCAATAATTAATAATTTATAATTATTTTTTCAGTAATGAACACGAGATATTTTAATTAATTTTTAATAATTAATAACTAATAATCTATAATTAATAATAATTGATAATCAATAATTATTAAAATTATAATTAATAATTAACAATAATTAATTAATCATTAATAAACAATAATTATTTTTTCCTTAATGAAAACGAGATATTTTAATACATTTAGATATATGTATATAGAATTAAATTTTTATTATTCGATTTTCTTATAATTAATCCACGTATCAATGACGAAATCAAACTTTGATATACAGACCTTACCAAAATTATTTGTGCATCGCAAAAATTTAACAAATCCCTCGATTAAATTTAAAATTATCACCCAAAAATTAACTTAAATAAAAAAATAATTCATTTGTTATTCGAAATGACATTTATTCTGTATTTTATTAAAAAAAATAAGAAAAAATATTCATTATTTCATTCAAAACAAACGCAAAAGAAAATCACAAAATTATTTGTGCAGTGATTCTCTCACAAAATTATTTGTGTATAGCAAGAAAAAATTCTCTTATAACGGGAATCCCGATTTTTTTTAATGTTTTATAAAAAATGTTACAGGTGGTCCTGGTCCTTTTAGTTATTATTTTCTATTACAAGTGTTTAGTCGATATTGTTCAAAATGGGTAAAACAAAGAAATTATCTTTGGAGGTTAGAGCCGCGATTGTAGCGGACTATTCTGCCGGGATTCCTATAAATGACTTAGCACAGATGTAGAACTGCCATCGAAATTCGATTTCTTACAAAATCAAAAGCTAAGAATAGCTTGAAAAATATGCAAGGAAGTGAACGAAAACAAGCTACAACCGCAAAAGAAGATAACATAATAATGAAACTCCTTAAACGCAATCCTCGGGAAAAAATCAAGCAAGTACAGAATGAAATAAATTACACTCGAAAAGCCAAAATCTGTCTGATGACTGTACGAAGACGACTATACGAGGCAAATCTCAAAGCCTATACTATTCAAAAGAAGCCGTTCATAAGCCAAAAATAAGAGAAAGCGACTTAAATTTGCACACACCTACCAGTCAAAGCCTGTGGAGTTCTGACGTAATATTTTGTAGACAGACGGGTCATGTTTTAGTTTGGATGGAACCTACGGTAAAAAATATTTTTATTCCACTCCAGAACAAAAAAAAAAAAATCGCACCGTTATTATGCCCACTCACCATAGTGGTGGCGGTAAAATGATGGTATGGGGCTGTTTTAATTAAAATGGTATCGTTAAACGAGCATGCTTTAGTTTCCGGCTGTGAATTGATAGGCCAGCATTTTATATTGCAGCAATACAACGCTCCAATTCACAAAATTAAATTCATCATGAAGTTTCTAAGCGATTTGGATCCACAAACACTTGATTGGCTACCTCAAAAAGGGAATATGTGGAATTAAGCTAGAAATGGCGGTAGAAATTGGAAGACAGTTTCTAACATTATTTCATTTTATAAACAAATATATTAATTCATTTTGAAAATGAATTATGAAATCCCTTTTTAAATTCATTTTGTCAAACTTTTTTTATTTTGTTTTCAATTCTGATTTTAATTCATTTTTAAACTGAATTAATTCAGGTTTTAATTTATGTAGCCCTCCATTGTGCTTATTAACAAACTAAACTAATCACCGTATAAATCCCATAAATCACGTTTTTATATTAAAATTATCTAGTTAAAATAACAATTCAAGTTTATTATATTTATGACTCATCCTCAAGTTTTATATACATCCATCCATTAATCCAGTACAAAAAAATCAGCGGCAATTGGTAAAATTAGTTAAAACATCATGTTTTTGAGAATAACCGACAAAGCCCCCAAAGGTATTAAATTATCAACATGACATGCAAAGCCGAAATACATAATAATGTTGCATAAATATTCATCGCCCCAAAAAAAAAAAACAATTCACAATGAATGTGTAATCGTATACGATTTAATAGAATTTTCCATTAATTTCAATTAAAACGAATTTCACTGGAAAAATAATAATTTTTAATTAACACACAACATATATGTATGTGTTTGTTCCCTTTAAAAATAAAATTAGTTTAATTTAATATTAATTAGCTGGATAAAGTGTACTATATAAAATATACTCTTGAAATATATTTAAATATGACTCGAGCTGCCAACTGTATGTATCTCGCCAATTTTAAATATTTTTCCAATGTCATTAACATTAACAAAACTAAAATTTGTGTTTGATGTTTTTTTTATTTTTTTTTTTTGTTGTTGGTTTGTAATTATATAAATACAATCCAGAAATAATTTCTTGGCACATTATTACATTACAATTATAGATTTATGTATAAATCCATCTAACCAGATGTTTGGTATCAAATTACATATTTAACTGAATACTGGGTAATGAAATTATCTTTATCTCTCTGTATACTATATATGTAACGTTGTATCGATGTTTCGTAAAGGTTCAATAGACAATACAAATTTGACATTAAACTCGTATATTATATTTCATTTATTATTTGTAAATTTGATGATTGGCCAAGAGTTCACCGTAAATGTCACATGTGTGCATGGAATTTATTCTGTCTAGCGCATTTAAATTGGCAAATGATCAACAGTTTTTTTTTGTTTTTAATTTGTCTAATAAATTTATGTTTAATCTTAAATCTGTCTAGCAAAAAGACTATCTCCAGAGACATTTTGTTTATCGTTTGTAATATGTTACATTTTTAATTTATAGTTTAGTATACTGGGTTCAAAATGGTGAATTTCCGGGTTGTTATTAATAAAATAAAGTTCAGTTGTTTAAATATTCAAGGTTAATGTGCACGTCACTTCATCATATGCCTTTGTACAATATGTGGGAACCGCAAATATAAATTTATCTCGTCTAAAGCCATTAAAATTTTGAGGTTATCCTCTACTTTATATGGCCTTGATTGTTAACATTCATTGTGTCAGTGAGAAACACATTAAATTTGGTGCTTTTTTCAAAAACTATTTTATTTATTTTCGTCTTCGCAATGCGGTCGTTACACCGGTGTATTGTTGATGCTGTATAATTTTTGTTTTCAATATAAATAATATCCCATACTTGACTATTCAATATTATCCTGGCATAGTGCAAATTTTTTGCAAGATCTAACCAAAATTTTTGAATCGATACTAGTTTGCATAATCCAGGATATTATATCTTCTTCTTGTTATAAGGTATTATTACCCCAGAAGGATCTGAAACAAAAATTAAGGGAAAAACATTCTAAATATAGATATAGTATGTACAACATCCCATCGCAGCACGAGTCAAATATATTTAATTTCCTTCTTCCTCGTATTTGCGAGATGCTATAAAACGCACGGTATTCATTTTTTGTTGTTGGAGCAAAATGCTTTAAAAATGTATGTGACTTTTCTTATGGAACATTATATACAAAGTACATATTACGTGTATACATATACCCTTAAGAGATATTATACATATATTGTTGCTTAACAGGCTATCTACCAGCTACATTTTGGTAACATGTATTTCTAAAATTGGATCTAAGATATCAAATTTATTTAATATTTCTTTCAGCACATCATCATATACAAAATTTCAGTTAAGGTTCACTAAATTTAGACCGCTTATATTATCATAGCAAAATACATAAACTCATAAATGAAATATCATAATTTATGACTTTTTGGTCGGTTTCGGTTGCGTACAGCCTTTCAATGTGTGATGGGATGCAATTCCAAAGTTTTTTGGTTAACCCAATTATTTATGTGACTAATAATCATTATTATTAACCTTGAAAGAAAAGGTCAATGTGATAAGCAATAAAAAAAACGATTTACATTATGTAATGTATACATAAGTTTTCTTTAAATCGAATTTATGAACCTCGCAGCCAAATGAAGAAAATATGATTGCAAAAAAAAAAAAAAAACTTTCCACACCGTCTAGACATTAAGAATTTTTAATTTTGTATATTTGCTGCACACAACCTTTGACCTATCTTAACTGGGTTATGTCGAAATGTAAATTTGTATTTTATCACTTTCAAGTGAAACTAAACGAAAAAAAAATCCATCTGGATAATCCATTTCATCACTTAATTTAATTTTACGTTCTCTGAATATTTTTTTGCTTTATGAAAATATTATTACGACATATTTTTATTTTTTTAAATAGAAAGAAAATGACAACCATTTGATGGGTATTTCACTAGATCATTGTTATTACCATATTTCGTTTACCATGCTTCGTTACAGTAAATTAGAAAAACAAACATTAGTGTTTTGTTGGAATACTATATGTCGGTTTCACATGCGGAGTAACATCACAATATTATTACATATACCCATGTTATTAGCGTCACGTTGTTGTTATACAGACGGAGATGGTTTAGTAGGTTATAAATTTGAATGAGGATTGATTGAAGAGAGTCCAATTGAGTGAGATAAAATTTGTATAAATATAGCAATGTGTTGTGGATAATTTAATGAACGTATGTTCTCAACATATTTAATTTGTAATGTTTTAGTCCAGTTTTCTAATCTCTTACAAAATTTACTTTGTTGAGATCTCCGTCTAATGTTAAAATTTTAATTTTTTTAAATTAACCTCAAAGGCAAACATCTTAAATTATATTTTAGAAAAAAATCAACACCGGCAATTTATTCTTCTCACAAGTGATAAATTTTCTTTAAATTATAAAAGTGATGGCCCTTAGATTTAGATTAATGTATTTTGGAAAATTGACAAAATCTTAAAATGACGATAATTTCAATTTGTAAATACAAATGTTTTATATTCTAGAATAATTTTTGTCAGTTCGTACTATGGACATTGTCGTTCAGTGATTTTTATTGCCTTAAAAAAATCACTGGACGAACGAATAAATGAATGAAGGCAACTACAAAAGTGCCAGCGGGTCAATTATAATCTCTTGAAAATAATTTTACAAATATTTTTCTACCGGAATAAATCTTATCTTCCTCTGTAAAAAGCACCTAGTCGTTGTATTCGCGTGGTTAGATTAGAATGCCTAATCATAAAGAAAGCCGAGGCGTTTAAATCAATTTTTTATTTTTAAAGTTAATAAATATTAAAAATTTTAAAATAATTTTTCAAATATTTTAAGATATTTACGTAATAAAAATAATATTAAGAAATTTTTTAAATTGTTAAACAATAAAAAATTTCTATGCCTCGAGAGCGCTCGCTTGTTTTGCTGTTGGTGAAACGGGAACTGGAGTTACACTGTCAACCGCCTAGTGACCTTTTTACGAGGATGCCATCTTCCGGTAGTTATAGTGTCCATAAACGACCATAAAAAAAAAAAAATCCGTCTCTTTAAATTGTCTTTAAATAAAATGTGCAATTTCAAGTCGATCATCTAAGTCGTTTTCTTGTAAAAAATTCTGAAAAATACATTCATTTTTATTACTCAACACTGTGTAACTGCCTTAAGGAACCTGATAATACTACCGGGCGGTACGCGATACATACTATCTGGGCTCATTGCTCTCCCTCCTAGAGGTTTACTGTAGTATGTACTTCTGGTAGAAAGACGGTAGCATTGGTACCCAAGGACTTCCAGAGGGAAGTTCCACTCCCGTATATTCCTACCCCTGCCCCATTTCCGGTTTGATTTTACTCTTCCGAGTTGCTGGCAATAGAAAGTCACCTTTAGGTTACCCAGCTTAACTACAGGATGGCAAAATAAAACTGGAGGCTGCCTGGTATCGAGAGTTCGCTTACTTTGGACTGATTAACCTATCCGCCATTCATCCATTGGCATATGCTGCTCAACCAAAATGTGCCAAATAGCCTAAGTTACCAGTGGTTGCCACGAGGAGGCAGCACGTACACTAGCGAATTGTGACCAGTACCCGAATTCCGGTTCGATGACAAGTTTCTCATATGGGTTTTATTCGTATAAAAAAACCGAAAGGTATAAAAACTCATGAAACGCGATTCCGGTTAGGAATCCCTTTATTTCATAAAGAATGTCAAAAAAACCCATGAAATATTTTTATATGGGAAGTACATTATTTAGATGATAAAATAAGCACAATCAGTCAAAAATTGTTTCTAATTTTTAATTTTTAGAGCCAAGAATTTAAATTTCGAAGCCTAAAATTATTGTGTTGTGTGTCAAATTTATCAAAATGAGATTAATTGATCTGTAAGGGACTCACACAACAGTTTTTTGTATGTTGTTCTAATTCCAAGACACAATCACAAAAGATAATAACCAGTAAACCAAATAGCTCATGCTATAATATTTTACTATAATTGAAACCCATCTACAATACGGGAATCGGAAATTTGATGAGTCTGAAAACTGACTACACTTAAAAAAATATAGTGCATTTTATTTACGAATGGCGTTCATTAACCATAATTCGTACTATTAAAGTAAAAATTACTATATTTACGTAAAAAAAAACAAAATTTAGAAAAATTCATGAAAATTTGTGCGTTAATAGTATGAATCACAGTTGATTATCAAAAAAATGGTTTAATTTATTGTACTAAACGTATAACACATTCACATGTTGTTTGCGTATTAGTGAAACTTGCATGATTTTATTTAAAAAACATATTTATGAACAGTTCATAATATTTATGAATAAGAAAATTTATTTTAAATACTTATTGTTCATCATATTAATGAAAGTGGCTCTATAGTTCTTGAATATTACGAATATATTCATATGCGTAACGATTCCATTACATTTTTATCTGTCCGAATATATCAAATTTCATAATTGCATAATGTATACGAATTTGTTCATATTATTAATGATTGGATGAATCTATTCTGACATCTATGAAAATTACGTAAAGTTGAATCATGATTGGAACAACGAAAGTAAATAAATTGCATACGCTTTATTATCAACTAATATCCGGCGGCTTGAAAGGACCATTTACATAGTTTGAAAAATCGTGAGAAATTAAAATAATTTTTGTATGTTGAAAATCAGGTAAATATGGTATTTTATGTCCGTGTTTTCGTTTTAATAAGAACTTAAATATAAAATCATCGCTTTTGTGATCGATGATTAATTCTTATTGCGTGAAATTAAAACGAAAACACTTTTGTGTGAAAAACCCTAAAATTCATTGTAATGTGTAAATTTATAATTTATGTGATTTATTATTGTGTTAGTATACCTCTGCTTTATTATGGTGCGCCTATAAGAAAATGTTTACTATTCCAAATTTTGCCGATCCTGCAAATCAAGATATTTCAGCAACACTTGGAGAAAATCATGAATTAAACTCGATTTTGGAGTACCTATTTGGATCATATCAGGTAACAAACATAAGCAAATAAAAGTACCTACATGTGATTGTAATTTAATTTATTGATTTTACAGAATAACAAATTACTATCGAATTTCAAAAGGAAAATGGGAGAAATCAACAATTTTCAATGTAACCTGTCAACATGGCGTTTATTAATCCTAATATATTTTTTAATTATTAATTATATTTATTTTAAAATAAAAGTTTATTTTTATGAAATTAAATTGGCTGCATTTTAAGAACAAATAGAAGAAACCACAAAAATAAAGGAATTACAAAACGAAATTTTAAGTTTTTTATTTCTTTACAACTGTGCTGTGCAGATTTTACGAATTTAGTCAGTAGTTATTTATGAATCACTATATATAAATATTATGTAATTTTGATTACCAATTATAAACCCGTTCCGGTATTTTATGAATTATTTTCAATATATTTATGAAAATAATCATCATATTTGTGAATTATTCATAACCACTGTGCACTCCATTCTTCCTACATATGAATAATGAATTTCTAACTTAAATGAATGAATTTATTCGTTAATGTGATTTACCATTTCATTAATATTATGAAAAATTTCATCTTATCTTCCATTTCTTACGTTAATAATAAGAACCTGTTCATCCATAAATGCTATTAGCTCCATTAAAATTATAACGTTTTTCGTATCTTATATGAATCGAATCATAAATACTACAACGTAAGTAGTCAAGATTAAAATAAAAAATTGTATCTGTTTCACTACATTAACGTATGATTTTCGTTCTATTAACGAAGGGTCGTATCGGCTCAGTTTTGACGAATTTTTCTTACTAATAATGTACTTTTTGTCTACATTGATGAAGGATTTTTTTCAGTGTAGTCGAAAAAAAAAATTAAATCATTTCTCGTTCTCATTTATCATAGAACCGGAATTCGGGTGCAGGTTACCCTATATACAATTGTACTCATCAAGCAACTGCCTAATACATGAACAGGACAGCTTACGTGATGCGCACCCTGCTGGAAGGTTACGGAGCTGGTAGAATAATCTACTCAACTTTGGTCTCCCCTTCCCTCACATAGACGAGAAACCACCCCAATTATGTAAAAACAATTTTAAAATTTAACGAAATTATACAAGTGCATTTTGTTTGAACCATTTTTTCTCAAATATTGCACTTAGGGGTTCTAAACTAATATTACGCATACCGGGCGCTCAATTTGCTTATTGCGCCTAGGTGCTTTATTTGAAGGTACAGGCCCTTTTTCCAATTTTAGTGAAAATCTCAATTTTTTTCATTCAAATATTCCTTAAAATAAAATTTTCTATGATTCTGAATTTTAAAAATTTTCTAAAATTCCCCAGTCTTTAATCCCTCTAATAGACTTGCGTTGTATTGATTTAATTTCAAACATCATTCAAAATGCCAATGGGAAAGAAAATATAAGAAAATTTAAATGAAGATACTTCGAAAACCTCATCACAATAATTTATAAAATTGGTAAACAATATACGAATACTTTCTTCCACCTAGTTATTCATTAAAAAACCCACATTCTTTGGGAATATATTTTTGGTTGGTTAAGATAAGTTCTGACTTTTGACAAAATCAAAGGCTTAACGTTTCGACGAAAATGGTATCACAAATTTGGGAATGTTTTGCGAATATTATCAGATTATTTCTATTTATCATCTCCATAAATTTAAAATTCAAAATTTATTCGCTGTTCGCTTGGTCGGAAATCTGTTACATACCTAAGAGCGTCCATATCTGGTGCTTTCTCTAAAAGTTTGCAAAACTGCTGGTTAAGTTAGGTTTTCGCTTCCCAGTTCAAAAGTAAAAAGTTAAAATTTTAAAATAACCACATCCAAATTTTAACAATTTTGAATTTTCAAAATAAAAATATTTATTACAGTTATTATTAGTGGTTTTAGTTCTAAAAATTCCCGCAACAATTTATTTTTTTTTGTTTCTTAATTTCAAAATATAATTCTAAATTTCTAAAATTTAAAATGTTAGATCTTGGAAATTCTACAACGTAACCTTTTCACATTTGAACGGAATATACAAAACAGAACCAGCACACCCAGCAAATATGCTTCTGCTTTCGAAATAATAGTTGAAATGCTGACTTTGCACATTCAATTCCATCTTCGTTCGTCAACTTTATTTAAGATCCTGATTTTTGAACTAATTTTAAAAACTCAATGAGACTTACAAACTTTGCAAATTTAAATATTTAGGATTTGGACATACATCCAGCCAGTACCGGGGGACTACAGGTGTGAATGGTTCAACAAGGCATTCGGCTTCTCATTATGAAATTACGTGGAGGTTACGTTTTTTTTATTATAGAAAATGTTGCATCGAACAAATTTAAACAAAATGAGATCACTATAATTCCCAGAATATAAAAATCAACAAAATCAAAATCCTGAAATTAGATAAATAAAATCCAATGATTAAAGTTTAGTCAACCGTTTTTTCGATATTTTGGTATCAGCATCATAATACAAAAGTGAACTTCAAGTGTTATGGAGATAAAAGTTTTTAGAATTTGTAAATATTTGTTGAAGCCCTGTCAATTCCAAAATGTTTTGTAAATCAGGAATCAAGAAAATTAAAAAATGTAAGGAGATTATGGAATACCGAATTGCAATCATTAAATTTTACGTATCGCCGTGCTAGAGTTATTCTTCCCTTTATCCAATTGGATTAGGTACGTACGAGTATTTATGTGTCTAAGCGGTAAATCGACCAGAATAGTTATATTTTTATCAAAACGAGTGGGCGTTTTCTCCTATTTAACTAGAATGATAAAAATTGTGGGACGATGATATATTATTGTTCTTCTGTTTATTTTTCAACAAATGCGACAGTTTTGTCTTGATTTTGAAATTAAAATACTTCATGGGTTATAATTCAAGCAAATGGTAGGACTATCAAGAGCTTTTTTTAAAATATTGAGTTTGAAAATAAGCTCTGAAGAAATTTAGCTCATCACTCGCATGCCAGTCCAATTCTATGAATAGTAACGTTAAACAAAGCTGGGTGCATGCGATATTAAATAAGGAGAGAAGGACAGGATCAATTGAGGAAATTATTGTGGATGATGAGACAACAATAGTCGACCGTCGCAAACTAACGAAGTTATTTAATAACTACTTTGTTTATTCGGTTGTAAACTATGAACAGTCCATCAACTTTGCTAATGAATATACCTCTGAGCTTATCTTCAACACTACCGATCTAAAATGGCGAAGTGGATTAAACTGACTTCTAGTTATAAAGCTGATGTCCAGTCATACATCATAAATTTTGGTTTCTCTACTGGTGTTTATCCTTCCAAACTGAAAGAGGTTATGGTAATTCCTATTTTTAAAAAAGGGAACGTAAAATATATTACGAACTATAGACAGATCTACTGTCGGCTTTCAGTAAGATGTTTGAGAAGCTGGCCCATTATTTTTCTTGATCTATTTGAACTCGATTTTTTGCATTGATTTTGATTCACTAGTAATCGCTTTCGCGGCTGATTGCTCATCATAACTGACTTGATTTATCACGATAGTGATTTTGACCAAGTTATAAGTCAATGATGGCTATATTGGAATAGATTTTTTGGATTGGTTCAGATATCTTTGATTAACTGTGGCTACCAACATGACATGGAAGCATCATTTCGCCATCTTTCATAAATATCTGATTCCCGATAGAAAATTATTCTTAACGTGAGAATGGCTGGTAAAGTTGGATACTTGCAAATAATTCTGCTGCAGATTTTTTTTTGCGTTAGTAAATAAAGATATTTATGGTAGGTTGGTAGAGATATTTATGGTACGGTTTTATTGTAGAAAACCTAGCTTTACAATTTTGCAATAGAGCAGAAAATGACATCAGCGGACGGATTTTTTTAAAACTAGAATATAGGCCTTCATTTTCATGGCACGAGCATTCTACAGCAGAATTGTAAGTGGCTGTAAGGCTAAAACTGTGTTTCACGTTTCAAATACCGGATATCGAAGCGGACAGTGTATACACCTAAGTGATGCGCCGACTGACAATCAAGGCTACTTTCTTTGCTGATTGTTTCCGTTTATTTTATTCAACTACGACATTAAAAGCTTTCTACTCTACAAAATAGCAGCCAACTAACCAAAGATGGCACAATCTATTAATTTAGCAGAAAAAAGAAGAACTATGTTAGAGCCGACCGTTGCCAGTCTCTTATTTTGACTTTATATTCGCAAGCAGCGTTCCACATGCATGCGTTCAACCGATACGGATTTGCAAAAACTAAATAACATTGCTCTGTCAGTCAACACTGATAATACAACCCGTCGTGAAATATTAAAATCAAAATATTTCCATATACCATTGAGATGACTTTCACTAAGAATTACGGCACGGTAATAACAGTACTTAGTAGTTGTCATCAGAATTAAAAGTAAATTTCATGAACGTAAATAGCGTTGTAGATCATAAATCTTAAAAAGTGAAAGCAATCGAATTGTCCACAAAGAATGTCGCGTGCAAAAGTGGCACTCGCGGCACACCTACGCCTTTAAGATAACATTTGTGGACCTCTTCAAGATAATATGTGTGTCTAACTGTCAGTACGCCAGTCTGTCAGTATGTCAGTATGTCAGTCTGTCAGTCTGTCAGTCTGTCAGTCTGTCAGTCTGTCAGTCTGTCAGTCTGTCAGTCTGTCAGTCTGTCAGTCTGTCAGTCTGTCAGTCTGTCAGTCTGTCAGTCTGTCAGTCTGTCAGTCTATCAGTCTGTCACTCTGTCACTCTGTCATGTCTGTCATGTCTGTCATGTCTGTCATGTCTGTCATGTCTTTCTGTCAGTCTGTTACCCCTATCTAGACCCCGCATACCTCCCCATTTTTTTAGAGTCATCGATCTCTAAACTCCCGCACTTGGACACCTGGGCCCATATTCTTGAAATTCACCCGAAAAAATTCGTTTTATTCTGTCTATCGAAACGTTATTATTCTTTCCATTCATGTCAAGAATAAAATGTTTCCTAAAACGACGAATTACCTTATACGGTCCTTTTTATGGTGGTGTGAGGCCCGTTCGTACTTTGTCAATACGAGCAAAAAAATGGTCGCAATTTTCTAAATCTTTGGGAATAAATACAGAAGGAGTAGTTGACTTGTGAGTGTCAGTAGGTATTTAGTAGCGCATATTCGCACGAAGTTTTGCTGCTAAGTCTGATGGGTTGAGATCCGTTTCAGTACTGGTTGCGAAAAATTTCCCTGGCAGATGTAAAACTTGTTCATATACTAGTTCTGCTGGTGGACACTGTAAATCCTCTTTCACAGATGCTCTTATTTCCAGCATGGCAATGGGTAACTCGGTGTTCCAATGTACAGTGTTACTGCGATTTTTTGGGGATGGCAAGCAGTGGTACGAATTCTATGCGCGCCTAGTATTTGCGTTAATTCAGAAAAGAGCTTACTCTCGAAGGGGCTACCTTGATTCGTCGTTATTTCAAGTGGTATCCCAAATCTTGAAATATATTTCTCGACGATAGTCATAGCAATAGTGGCAGCAGTACTTTCTTGAATTAAGTATGCTTCAGGCCATCAAGTAAATCTATTAACAATGGTAAGTATATACATATTATTTTCTGACGGCGGGATAGGTCCAACGCCGTCGATGTGTATATGCTCGAATCTGCTTGATGGTAGCTCAAATCGACACGATTCCGATTTTGTGTGTCGATGAACTTTGCTCTTCTGACAACCAACGTATTCTTTTGCCCATTTCGTAACATCCACATTCATGTTTGGCCATAAGTACCTTGCTGAGACTAATTTCTTAAAAGCTCTGACGCTTTGATGGGAAAGACCGTGCAATGCATCGAAAACTGAACGTCTTTGGTTAATTGAGACAAACAATAGAGTTGTAAATCAGGGAGGACGATGAGTTCTTAACAATTGTGACGCAGAATGTGAAAAGAACCCTAAAGGTTGCGAACATCCATTATACCGTTGCTGCAATACAGCTGCCACAGCTTCAGTTGATGCATCAGATGCTATACTGTATCTAGTGTCGTCAATGGGATGTGCTAACATCGTTACATTAGCAAGTGCGTTCTTGATTTTGCCAAATGCTGCTTCGCAGTCTTCTGGCCATGAATAATTCTTATGAGATTTTGACATCTTATTAAGTTTTGCCAGTTTTCTGATGGATATTGGGGACGTTAGTTCCTAAATGGCATCTACTCCCCGTGGCAAGGGTTTTATGCCATCTGCGGTGATTTGGTGGCTGAGGAACTCTAAAGCATGAACCCCTAATTGACATTTTGAAGTTTGTATACTTTCTCCAAACTTGGACTTCCGAAGTCCTCGGACTTCGGAAGTCCGAAAGGCATTCGAGTAAACCCGAATAAACCAAATGGGGTAGTAATAGCCGTTTTAGGCACGTATTCGGGTTCAACGGGGACTAAATGATACGCCCTTACAAGATCAATTTTTGAAAATACGGTACATCCGTGAAGATACATCGAGAAATTTTGTATATGTCTGATCTCCACATGGCCTCCAGTCGGTACTGTCTTTCTTCTGAACCATGTGAAGTGGAGAAGAACCTCAGTAGAAGAAGGTCTGCATATCCCTAATTGGACCATATGCTGAAATTCTGCAAGGGCAGTCTTGTGCTTGACTGGATCCAAACGGCTAGGTTTTGCAAAAGGAAGCCGAGCCTGTGTAAAAATGTGATGTACCACATCGTGTTTAACTCGACATCTTGAGTAAAGAACCGTAATCGTTGTTTGCAATTGAAAGGATAGGCGAAGGTGTTTTGACCTGAGCTGTCATGGCTTGAAATAGCTAAGTTAGTCGTTGAGTGAACGACTCGTCTTCTTTTTAAATGAACGATGAGACCGTATTTTGTTAGGAAGTCAGCACAAATAATTGGCCTGTCAACTGACGCTAGAATGAAAACATGTGGAAATTGTCGCTTAACACAGATATCGACGTTCAATAATTTAGTGCCATAAGTTCGAATTATTGAACCGTTAGCAGCCGATAACACTAATTCAGGGTCAGATCGAGATAAATTTCCTTTGAAAATTTGAAATGGCACTACTGAGACATCCGCACCAGTGTCTACGAGAAAGGTTATTTTATTTATGTTATCTCTAATGAAAAGGTGGCAGTTTAAAAGTCTCGATCATTCGCCGCAATCACGATCGGAAAATTTATTTTGATTGAACTTATGATGATAATAGCAGTCCCCCTTATCGTCGATGAAACGACGTCTGTTGAATGTCGATTCTAAACTGGTTATAGAATTTGATGATTGAGCTGCTTGGCTAGTTGTTGTCTGTCCACTGCCACGGATGATACGCGAGCAGTAGGCAAGAGTTCATAAATTGGTTTTTCACCAATAGCCTGAATTGCGATGTAGACCGGTTCGGGTAATTTGTGAAACCAAAGCGTACCAATAAATTTCTTGTCAATAGATATACCGCCAGGTTAACCATGGACCAGTACACCTCACTTGACTTTCTGTCGCCAAAATCATGCCCATCTAACAACTTTTTGAGGAGGGTTTGTTCGGATTGGGCGTGCCGCTTTGTCAAAACCGACTTCAGCTTCTCGTATTCAAACTGCGACTCAACTTGTGCAAACCATACATTGGGATTTAGAAACCAAAATGATTGTATCTTTGTAACCGATATTGTTGTTGTTTGGCTAATTACTTCGGCTAAAGATAAATCAGTTAGTGTTGATGATACAGCGATGGAAAAAATTTTACGACAAGTTACAGAAAATTCAGTATCAAATCTTAAACTCACAATTGTTAGTTTGAGCGATTTAAATTTTGTCCATAACTAATACTTTATACCTTATACTATTTTGATTATTTTTTAACAAACTGGTTGTTATTTGTTACATAACATCATTTGTTATGGTACATTCACCTTTAATTAAAGATATTATGTATTCTTCTAAAAAACTTTTCCCTCAATTATCATTTTCAAAATTATTACTAATAACCTCAATCACAACATGATATATTACTTTAAATATTATTAAGCTAAAATAATAAAATCAACTTTCAATCAAAAGCCTAATCGACCGCCCTAAGTTTCCCACTTATATCCATCGCACAAATATAAAATGATAAATGAAGAATTTCATCTCGGTAAGAAAATTCATTAGTAATGTCAAAATACATAACGAATGTCTATACAACAAAAAAAAAAAAAAAAAAAAAAAAAACTTTAACTTTTAACTTAATTTATTATTTCGAATATATAAGCACAAAAACCCATCATATACGAGTACGAGATTACGACCCCCTTCTAATGCGCCTATAAAATAAAATTTCAAACATCAACAGGAAAATTGATTATCAAAATCTTTCATCCTCATAACGAACTATTTAACAATAACAACAACAACAACAACAACAGCATCGAAATACTAGAGAATCATAATTCAATAATCTGTACGGAACGTCTTAATATTTAGAGACAGCCTCTATATAACCGGAGAATGGGGATGATTGATTTTTTTTTTTTTTTTTGTATGTGACGACCGAGTCACCTAATCATTTACAAATCAACTTTATACCATTTCGTATAATTTCGTCTTCTTCTTGTGTAGCCTGCGGTGTTTAATAAAAACGTGACATGAATTTTAGATTAGAATTTATTTCTTAAGAAAAATCGATTTATGGAAAATTATTTTTTCATACATATGTGTGTGTGTGTGTGTGTGTACATAAACGTAATTGGTCCTATATAAAATATTTCATTTTCATCGCGGTGATTTGGAAAAAAAAAATTTCTAACATTTCTTCCGCACCCACGCGCAATTTAATATTTAACACTCCATATTTATAAATAAGATTATGGTAAGTAGATGGAAAACTTTACTATAATCTTATTATAATTTATCATAATTTTTGTAATAAATATGTTGTTGTTAGATGTGTATGTAAGACGCGCATTGTTTTGGTAAACCATACACACCTTGCCGTGTGATAAATGGTTTTCTTTATATAGATTTGTATAAGATGGTGTACGCGGATAAAGAATGTAACGGATTTTAATAGTCTTACTAATTTTATTTATTTTTTTTCTTTCTAGGTAAGTCATTATTATCAACACACATTTATACAATTAATGCCAAACTTTTATTTACGTGTAAAATTTATCAAAATCATCTAATCGTAAGTAATATCTGATAACAAAAAAAAAAAAAAAAAAATTTGTTCCACTTTGTAAGCACACGACGCATCTTTCTAGTCCATTACACTTGCCGCGCTGGAAAATTGGGGCACGGATCAATTTTAATTATGTATTTTTGTTGACAATCACGAAGACGACGACGATGACGACAACGCGTACTGGATTTATAATATTCAGAACTTGACAAATATTTTTTTTTGTTGTTTGTTGGATACCTCTCAAGTAAACCAGAAAATGTACAAAAAAAATTCAACCCCTTTATTTGCCGTGCTTTATTATATTTTATTTAGATTATTTTTGAAAGGAAGATTTTCCAAGAAATTTTTTTATACACGAAATTGTTTTGTTATGTATACAAGATCTTTAAAAGAATAACAAAATTTTGTTACACAATCAACTTAAATGTTACGTTACGCAAAGTAATACACAATATTATCAGGACTAGATTTTTATTTTTCATTTTTCCTTTTTTGCGGAATGTATAGTACATAGTAGGAAAGTTTTTTTTTTTTTTTTTTTTTTTTTTTCAATATAAACGTACGATGATGGTTTGTTCCTTTTTATTTTATGATGTTCATTCAGCTAAGTTTGGTTATTATTTTGGGTATGTATATAATAGTACTGAACCATAAAGAAACAGCGAATATAAAAGAAACATGTTTTCCAGGCATCTGATTCCTTTTTGCGAAGTTGTGTGTTTGAATAAAAAGAGTTTTTTTCTGTTTTTTTTGTTTATTGAAGAGAGGTCAACATTAGATAATGCGGGATATAGGTACAAGAAATATTGCGGGGGAATTAGGTCAAATGTTTTATAACGGTGCGGTTAAGTGATTAAATTGAAGGCGGAGATACTGAAAATTGGAACTTCGTAAAAAAAATAATTTGCATTTGGTATAAACGCTATTTAAATGAATCTAATGGATTAGCTGGACTGTCATTATTCGTTATTTTGATTGCAGATTGGAATATGGGTCCCTAACTTAGGATGAAACGGAAAAACTTAAAAGCTCAATTGTAGCTACTTTTTTAGCAAACCAAATTTTTTCCATTGCGATTTTAATCAAAAATCCATTACTTATAATGTTCACTGTCAGTTTTCCTAACCAACGGTTTTATAACTAAATTTGTTTAACAAATCTTGGATAAAAGAGCTTTTATTATTTAATTTTGCTTCATCAAAATTTTCTCAAAATTTAGTACCTTAAAAGTCTAAGCTTAATCCCAAAAGTAATTTTTAATGATGCCACATTGGAACAAAAATTTGTCAAACTACCTGAAGAATATTTTATTTTCAGATATTTAATTTCACAGCATTCAATTTTGAAAAATTCTCTTTCTAAAGATGGAAATATTCGAGGTAGATCAAAATACTTCATATTTTTGGAACTTAAAAAATTAAAATTTTAATTAAAGCAAATTCGAACTGTTAAAACCCTTTCTTGTTTTCTTAAATTGTGTTCCATTTACGGAAACAAGAAATGTGCCAACTTCTGGTTTGTAAAATCCAGATGTAAGATTAAAACTTTGAAAATAAAATATGAAATTTGAAAGTTTTGCAATTGTTGGCCCAATTTTCCATATTGCAAAAACCCACCTTCACCCACCTTCCATATTTCAAAATTTCGTGGAATGGTGATGGTGGTGATAAAATCAAATTTGCAAATTTTTTCTTAATACAGGTTGGAGAATAAACAATTTTAATACTAATACTATGGTCATAATTTCAGAACTGGCTAAATCTTGAGACCCGTTTACCCTTTAAACTTTTTGTGGGATACTAGTAAGTCGATTTCAATGTTTTAAACTAACGTTTTTGAATGTTGTAAGAGATTATCTTACATTTTCCTAGATTCTCAATCCATTATTCCATTCAAATTGGGTTTGTTTGATACTTAGGTTTGTTTAGGTTAATTAGGTTTGTTTGATACTTTATGTTTACCATACATACATTTCTAGCTTTTCACTTGTAACCATGAAGTTAATATAATTTTTGCTTTTTCAAAATAGTATTAATCCTGTACTTGTAGAGTTTTCTATCAGGTTACGAGGATAAAATGAATTTGTTCGGCATTTGATTATTCTACATTAAAATTAAACTTTGAAATTTCAACATTCTTAAAATTCTAACAATTTTTCAAGAATTTTACTCTTATGCTCGGCTTTGAATAACTTTTTGTATAAATAACAAAGAATAGGAAAAAATTGATAAATTTAACAAAATTCCCAGAAATATTTTGAATTTTTATATTTCTGAATCAAATTTCCATGGCAAACCTTTCGTGAAGTTATCTCAAGTATTTTTAAAGATGAAAATTTACCATTTTAAACATCTTATTTGAATCAGAATCCAACAACATAAAATTGTGGTTTAAATTTCTTATTGGGAATTTTAAAAGTTTGTCAAAATCGAGTTCTGATGGCCTTGATACAGTCCTAATTCACTAAGCTAATACCTATAGATTAAATAACGAACTTTAAATTCATTTACAAAGGAGATTATGGATTATGAGCACTGCTGGTTATTTAGAGGAATAAAAATTGATTACTTGTAGTATAAAAATATTTCAATTTGGACCAATTTTAAAAAATTTGATTTTCAAAATTATAGGTATTAGAAAATTCGCATGAAGTATTTCCTAAGTCTATCCTAAAATTACAAAAACAATAATTAGGACAAATTTCACGCGTCTGTACAAACCTGTGAAGCTTGCCATAATCTCAAATAAATATCGATGTATGTATCTATTAGTCAGAACAATATATGAAATTTTTTTTACTAAATGTTATCCGACGTCTAAGGATTGGTGTGCCGCGCTAGACGTTTCTTTTAAAAACTTGCCAATCTGGTCCGAATAGCATACGCAAGTATTTTTATAGGTAGTAAGGGACCATCTATAACCAAAAAACAACAACTTCCAAAAATCTAAACGATACGTAACTTTGGACAAGTTCCGTCCCTATATGTAAGTTTATAAAATTTTATTTTAAAAATGTCGTCAATGTGGATAAAATATTGTTCTCAAGTAATCAAATATTTGCATACTTAGTCTACTTAGGACAGATTGGTTCCGTCTCATAACATAAAAATTGGGCATAAAAAACTCCATTTTGCACTGTTAAATAAACATCTTGAGACAAATAGATTCGAATATTGTTCTAAGTCTTAATAATTCGTCTTTAGTTCTCGATCAATTTTAAAAAAAAAATAATAGAAAATAACAAGGCAAACTGAAAAAAACGGGAAAAGCTGTAAAATATAGTAATAATCCGGATTGAAAGCTCTTATATTGTATTCCATAATTAGTGTGTGGTTTAATATTTTAAAACATCTGCATGAAAGAGCTTTGAAATACGAGAGCATTTGCGATACAAGAGAGCTTTTCAGTTAATTCAACTAAAATTGGTAAAAATCTTAAAATACGATAACCATATAAAATGCAAAATATGGAATCATTCACGATTGAAAGCTTCTAACAATTGTTTCTTGTCGTTAAACTTGGAAAGATCAAGAGAAGACAGCTAAAAGAGCTAACAAAAGGAAAAAGCATCAAAACGTAAAACCATTCTGGATTGAAATTTTATAAAGCTCGTAATATGTATGGGGGAATTTTACACTTTGTTCAACTAAAAAAATTGACGAAGCTTAAAATATGAAAACATTCAGGATAGAGGAGAGCATTGCATTTTCTCTAACTTAAATTTGAAATATGTATGAAGCCCGAAAATGTGAAATCATACGGTATTGAAAGCTCATATGTAAGTAATTTGTTTGTCATAATTTCAAAATATCTGTGAAAGAGAGCTTTGCAGAATCTCAACACATTAAAGCAATCGAGATGGAGAGCTTGCATATGTAGTTTGTTTGTCGTAATATATCAGAAATTTGCAAAAAACAGTAAAGCTTCTTCAAACAAACAAAAATTGAAATAGTTTCAAAACATAAAAGCCTTCAGCTCATGACTTGTGTGGGCCTTTATATTTCAAAAGATCGGCAAGAGATAGTTTTACACTTTTTCCAACTAAAAAAATTGAAGCAGGTTTAAAATATGAAAGCATTCGTGAAAGAAGAGAGCTTTCCACTTTCTTCAATCAAAATTTAAAAAGCCTCAAAATTTGGAATTATTTGGAATTGAAAGCTCAGAAATATTTTTTCTTTGACGTTATTTTTATAAAAATCAGACGAACGCTTTTCGTTTTCTTTAACTACAAAATCGAAGAAACTGCAAAATAAGCATTACACTCACATTAGTTTTACAATCTCTTCATCTAAAATTTTAAGAAACCTTAAAATATGCAGGCATTCGGGATAGAAGAGAGCTTTGCAGTTTCTGCAAGCAAAATTTGAAAAAACCTTATAAAATGATAGCCATGTGAAGCCTCAAAATATGAAATCATTTAAGATTGAAAGCTTCTAAACATTGCTGTATAAATGGTACAATTCCATTATATTTCTGTGGCTTTTATCACAATTAATATTGAAACACAATTTTTTATTTTATTTTTATAATTTACGTATTGTATTCTTTAATTTGTCGATGTATTTAAAATAATAAATAAATAACACATTAAAAATTTTTTTACATTATGAAAATACACACAAAATTGTTATAGTTTTAACTTTCATTAATGTGACAATGATTTATTTAATTTTTTGGAATACCGGTTTCGGACGTTCGTCCTTCTTCAGTTCCTAATTGAATAGTCAATTAGGAACTGAAGAAGGACGAACGTCCGAAACCGGTATTCCAAAAAATTAAATAAATCATTGTCACATTAATGTAAGTTAAAACTATAACAATTTTGTGTGTATTTTCATAATGTAAAAAAATTTTTAATGTGTTATTTATTTATTATTTTAAATACATCGACAAATTAAAGAATACAATACGTAAATTATAAAAATAAAATAAAAAATTGTGTTTCAATATTCTAAACATTATTTCTATGTCTTTAAATGTGGAAAGATAAACAGAATAGGGCTTTACGTTTTCTTTAACTAAAAAATTGAAGAAGCTTCAAAATACAAAAGCGCCCGTTATTGAAAGCTCATATACATTATTTATTTGTCGTGATTTAAAATACATTAATGCTATCGGGTTTGAAAGCTTCTATATATGGTTTGTTTATCGTCATATTTAAAAAAATACAAAAAACCATATATAATGCTTCTTCAAACAAACAACAATTGAAAAAGCTTCAAAACATAAAAGCTTTCACCTCATAATTAGTGTGGATCTTTATATTTCAAATGATCTGCAGGAGAGAGTTTACACTTTCTCTAACTAAAAAAATTGAAGCAGGTTTAAAATATGAAAGCATTCGTGATAGAAGAGAGCTTTGCACTTTCTTCAATCAAAATTTTTAAAAGCCTCAAAATTTCGAATTATTTGGAATTGAAAGCGCCTAAGTATTATTTCGTTGACGTTATATTTAGAAAAATCAAACGAAAGCTTTACGTTTTATTCAATTTTAAACTAAAAAACGACAAGATATAAAAGCATTTTGTACTTAAAGTTTATATAGCTCATAATATTACACTGCAGGGGGAGTTTTACACTTTCTTCTACGGACAATTTTTAAGACAAATTAAAAATTTATAACAAACTTATTTTCAGATTTTGAAGATTTCCAATTTTTACTAAATATTGAATTACAAAAATTCAAGTTTTAAGACTTTTGCTGGTTCAGCGGAATTCTTAGATTTAAAATGAAACTGGATTAAATTGTGGAATTATAGAACCGATGTTTCAGTTAAAAAATACTGATTATAAAATTGATTACAAAATACTCAGTAAATTAAAATAAAAAATCTATCTCTAAAGAATTAGAAGAATTGGAATTCATATAGACAAACTCTAAACTAAACTGTAATTTCACGAGTCGTATACTTTTTTTTAGTTATTATAAAAGTAGAATAGAAGTTACCAGTGCTGGAAATCGTTGGAAATCTGATCATTGAACTATCAACTTGTCCATGATGAAAATCTTCTAATCAAACCGCATTAAATGTTGGTCACAACTTCACAGCTAAATCAACAACAACTCAAATTGGTAAGGTAAATGCGTCTTAACCAATACGTCTTAAGAAAATTTATTTTGGAAAAATAAAACAACAACAAGAATAATTGGAAATTACCGTAGAATTGTAAAAACTTTATTCACTTTCTCACTTCAGCAAAAAAATTATTTTGGGTGATTTCTCAGTTCCCTAATTTAGTTTTTCGTACTTGTAATTTTTAATGTGAGCCTAACGTTGTGCAGCTTGCGTTCAAATCTGGCCGTTTTATTTGCAGGTTATCAAAATTAAATGATTGTGGATTTCAATTAAAGCGGCTTCTGTCTTGACGACATTTGGCATTCAACATTGCGCGATATTAATTTTGGATTAAACCCAATATTTTATAAATCTGCATCGTGAGGAATCTTTGGTATATGTTAGGACAAACAAGAGGACAAAAAAATTTAAGGAATTTGTTTGTTTAACGATCATTTTTGTCGTAGTCAAACTCAGCGTATATAAATTTGCAGAATTTAGGTTTCAGTACTGAAATTTTAAATTGAATTAGAAAAACTGAATTTTTCTTACCTGAAATCTAGGGGCAACATTCAAATACGCTATTCTCGAAATCAATCGGATATAATATCCGGTCCAGTTTTCCGCCATTTTCAACTCTTATGGGTTGTGTATCATTACACAACCGTACCAGACGCAAAAAATTGAATTTTTACGAGTGCGTTGAGTGAATTGACAGTTTAATTGTGTTTATCATCATTAAAAAAATAATAACCGCAATTATTAGGATACACCTACCGCATGTTCAAATTATTGTTTTCTTTGACAATAATTGGTTTTATCAATGAAATAAGCGATAAATTCAATTTTTTCAACATCGATCAGCTATAGAAATGAGAAGGTTACAAGAAAAATGTTGTCACAATGAAAATACATAGCTCACATTGGAAAGATGGAAGATGTTTGTTAAAAAACACTTATTTTTTAAAAAGTCTTGGCATCTTTGCACAAATCGATCCAAACCTAAGCGGCTTGGGTAAATCTCGATTTTAGTAAGAAAATCATAAGACCCTGATTTGCTTTAGAAACATCGCATGAAATTATGTGAATAATATCTTTTGGCTTGTACACAGTTTTTCTTATGAGCTGTTCTCAGTTTATCGTAAAAACATATCGCCTGAAATAATTTGTCTTCTTTGAGCGTGAAATAACAAATAAAATTCTAGGGTTTGCTATAAAATATAATGTCAGTCTGTCAGTCGGTCAGTCTGTCAGTCTGTCAGTCTGTCAGTCTGTCAGTCTGTCAGTCTGTCAGTCTGTCAGTCTGTCAGTCTGTCAGTCTGCCAGTCTGTCAGTCTGTCAGTCTGTCAGTCTGTCAGTCTGTCAGTCTGTCAGTCTGTCAGTCTGTCAGTCCCAGATGGTTTAACCAATCGAACTGAAACTTCAGATTTAAGCTTTTTTGATAAATTGGGAGGTCCCAGTGAATTTTACTCCAAATCGGCTAACCGGAAGTGGCCACTCCCTTGGTCCAGAAAATTTATTTTGCAAATATCTTAAAAAGTATAAGGTTTACAAAAAAAATATTTAATACAAAATGTTTCCAAAAATTAAAAACAAGTAAAAATAAAAAATTTTAAAAAATAAATTAAAAAATTTAAAAATTAAAAAAAAAAAAAAAGAAGAAAAAAATAAAATTTCTCAAAATTCTCTGTTCGTAAAAGAAAGTCGTGTGTTGGCCACACCTCAATTTTTTTATAGATGTCTATGTATCGCATATTCATAATAAAAAAGACTGAAATTCTTGCTTTCAAGTACAATATCGACATATAGACGATATGAATTTCGATTCATAGTTACTGGAATTTCTAATTTCGGCTTCCTCTTCTAATACGTTTGAAAACTAATATCATACCTTGTCGTGCTGGTTTTAGTTTTTACCATAACAGAAGTAGAACATGGGGTCTTAAGGCTTATTCATATGCATTGCGATTTCTCTCGTACGAGACAATTTTGACAGCCATATTCCAGTGATCCAACCTTTATCGCAAAAATTGAGGTATTTCGAGAGATAGCCATACCATCGTGTTGTTCGTTTGGATATTCAGCAGGAGTTGTCTGAGAAATTACAGCAGGAAAAAGATTAAGTGCTCTCCAAAAGTTAATGCCCAGATACAGTTCTCCTTGTAGTGTTGGAGCCAAATAGAAGCTAACTTCAATATAATTTTTAGTGCCATCAGCAGTCTTAACGCAGGAAGTTATTTTATGATATGACAAACCCGCTTTAGATAATAGATTTTCGCAGCCCTTACCTAGAATACTAATTGAATCTAAGAGTCTGGAAATAAAGCTGTTGCACATGTTCAGCAAAAGGTAATGTCTTCAATCATTACCGAAAGTGTAATGCTTAACTCAAGTCATTTTTTTTTATGATGTGAAGTTGTGAATGTTGTTCACCCAACCCTTCCATTACAAAATGGCGCCAAAACTGCGACCTGAAGTTACTTTAGGCCATTAATATTGTTTAATTCATGCAAATTATAGTTGAAAATTTTAGTCATTATGATTTAATTCTGTCATAATTACATGGCTGAAAATCATAAAATAATATATTGTGAAGTGATGGAATTTGAATTGATTTTAATTGGATTGATTAATTGATGATTTCAGTTTCTCTGATTATTTCCTTCGAATGTCTCATGGAACATATGGATACAATTGATTTTATTCTAAGTTAGAAATATTGTTTATGGTTGATTTTCGGAGAATCCAATTCCTCTTAAGCAGGGCTAGCTTCAAATATCTGTTAACGGGTTTATCATTTATGGGATAGATAGCGTGAAGATTTCATTGTTCTCTCAGATTTTTGAAATACATTTGTTGATAGAAATACAATTCTGTAATTATTCGGGAATGTTGTGCCGGCTTCAGTGACGTTCAGTTCACGTATATCTTCACATCATATATATTCACAGTTTTATTTTATAAATAAAAATATTATTTAATATTTGTTTGTGTTTATTGATTATTTCAAATTTTAAATAGAATTTTCAAAGTTTTTGGTATATTAATTCGACAACCCAGAAAAATTTTTTTTTTTTTGTTATTTTTCTACTCTAAGTATCGGAGGTTATTAGACATGGATTACTTTAAAGATAAATCAGGTATATTTCAAGGCCTTACAGAAATCGAGTTACTGGGAAGAGAAATCGAGTATTGGGCTAAGAATCTAAGCGACACTTTTGAAGAAGAATGTCGCGATCCGTCATTAAAGCCAACGGAGACGCATGTAAGGAACTATGAGGAAGAACTTAAACAGTGTCGAGAATAGTGTAAAGCACTAAACAAATCTAGCGAAGATCAAGAATGATTTGGTGAGCCTTAAACAACTTGAAAACAATATACGTCATTGGAATAATCGTACATTACGGTTAAAAGGCAAATTTTATCAAAATAATGAGGTTGATAAGTTGCTGCATAATTGGCGACGTATGCGTGGTTATTGGTTGAAAAATCAATCGAGTGTATTTTGGATTCAAATGAGTCCAAACTTTCAACAATCCACCCAAAGGTAATGCCTACAAAAAGAAATATTTCAAATCATAACGAAGTAATCAACTTAGTTACTACTAATGCACCAGCTCAAGTCTTGTCAAAAATTCCAACAAGTAATCCTGTTTACCAATCCATTAGTCAGCCATTTCCAACAAGTGATCAGACATATACAAAAGACTCGAGTACTTACTATTTAACACCTTATTAAAATCCGTCTAGCATATCAGTTAACAGTTATGTACCTTCACAGAACGATATTCCGCAAAATGTTGATTGTTTTCCACAGCAACCATATTATTTCCCTAATATGAATGTACCCTTTTCAACTGCTGCGCGGGTATCGACGAAACACATTCATTCTTTCGCCCCTAACAACACCGGGAGTCTATATTTCAATTATAAGAAAACCTTTTCGACAAATCTTACGGCCGCAGTTGATGCCAAATACAAATTCCTAAACAGTATTTGCATCTTGCGAGCTTGGAAAAGCTTGGTTACATTCGCCCAATATTCTTAATATACCGGATGATTAACCTTTACCTGGAACGGTTAAGCCGTTACGAATACCATACGTAATAATTACTGGCGAAGGATTCGCACTAAAGATGATCATCATGCGGCCATTTCCTGGTCAAAGCTTGTCCACAAGGAACAGGATTTTTAATTATTGGTTTGAACTATTGACATATAAATTGCATTTAAGATTTTACCTATATTCCTATTAAACTCGATTACATAATTTATATTTTTTAAAAAGGTTATCAAGAGCGCGGACGTGTGGTTCAGAGTATGTATTCGGTATGTTGGCGGAAACATGGAAGATCATTTTGAACCATCTTGAAGTCCAGACCAAAAGAATAAACAACATAATTTATGCTTGATGCATTCTGCATAACCTTCTTCGAATAAATGATATGTCACCAAGGACTCCGGAGCAACGTGGCACACACATTGAAATGTTCAACCAAAGAGCTTTCTCACTTCAAACGGCATCTTATGCCTATGATATAAGAGAGCAGTACCTTTCCAATATCATATGATTTAATTCCTATTTATATTTGAAAAGTTATTTACGTAAATTATAGTTAACAAATTTAAACCTAGACCTCAGCGTCAGTGTCGACTTCAATATTGTTCATTGCTTTGCGACAAACCTTCTTTATTCGGTTTTTGTTCTCCTTGCTCGATAAAGCCGCCCTTCTCGTTAAATTTATGAAAAATGGTTCCATATCATTTTCTATGCTGCTCTTACAGCCATTGATGAAAATAACTGATTAAGCGGTGGCGAGTCGGATCGGTCTATCAAAGAATCCAATCTCTCTTCGATGGTATCACTAAAATGTCTCTTCTGGTATTTTAATCTGGGCTGCGGGGTACTGCTGTGCGGCCCATGTTGAGATAAGTTTTACCTGGGTACTTCTATAAATGGTACAAGAAACACAAGGGATGTTAGTTTGCTTGAAAGCAGCACTAAATTGATCGCACAAGTTTTTCCACCTGGAATTACATAAAGACACTGCAACAAAAAATAAGTGCGGTAAGGCCTATAATTACCTTCTTGGCCCAAAGCGTAACCGATTGCCACCCAAGTATCTTCCTTCTTGCATCGGTTTTAATAATCTTTCGATTGCTTATTATAAATTGCTGGATGCGACTCCACTTCCATAATTAATTTATCGTTGAATTCTTTCTTATTCTTTCTTACACAAAATCAATCACAATAATAATTTATTAAGTAATAAAATAATAAAGTTTATGACATAATTTAATAAAACAAAACTTAATTTATGCTGATATTACACGAATTTTAAACTAAACGACACTAACCATCGTCGTAACTTATCGTCGTAAATTAAGAATTATCGACGATAAATTGAAATGTTGTATTCAAATTGTTAAAATTATTTATTTTTAGGAAATGAATAATACAATTTTAACTATTTTTATAATTTTCTTACATAATTTGGTAAAAAAGAGAATATCGTTCTCGTTACTCGTTCTCAATGTATGCCAGCCTTAAGGATTTTCTTTTTAAATTTCTGTTTACTATGTGAAATGAAGTTTACACAATTTTTTCTTGTTTAAATACGAATTTGAAAATTTTAGAAAATTAGTACATCGTATGCCCAGATAATATTTTAGGGTAGATAGATGACGTTTACACTCGATGTGCTATGTCTTTCAGCTAATTATGAAACAGAAAACGGACAATAAAGAATCTGCTAAATCATAATTTAGCAGAGACACCAAACTATAATTCTCAGGCGCCGGTGTTCAGGAAAAAAAACAAAACCAATAAGAATCATGATGATGAGAACTTATCATTTATCCATCATTTTCCCCAAATAGGCTTATGTCTTATTTATTTCAACCGTATACAATGCGAAACAATTCAATTTTTTTAAATTCCAAGAATATTGTCTCTCACAAATATACATATACAGTTAATATTCCACCACCCTCGTAACAATTTTATTGATTTATTTAAAATAAAAAACAGGGAACTCATCAAAACAATACGCTGACAGAAGAATTGTTCTTATCACGAACCAACAAAAAAAAAAAAAAAAAAAATAAAAAATTCAGACAATCATAATCATCAGTCTATCAAATATTCAACCAAATTGGTAATTTTCAAAATCAAATTATATCAAGACTTGGGGTGGTTTATATGTCGCAAATTGAATTTTTTTTTTTTTGTTTCAAATGGCAATTTTATGGTATGTCTGTCGTCAAGTTATTACAATAAAAAAAAATGTTGTAAATGCAAAATCAATTGATGGGGGGCTATTATTAACGAATTTGTCATACACAACCCGAATAAGCCATATAAATATACGTACACACACATACATATATACCAAAAACAATGTTATATATGTTTTAACTGCCCAAAATCGAGTGACTTATCTTGTACTTTATTACAATATTTCTGTCATAAATCTTAATAACTGCTTAAATAAATTGTCGGTATATATGTACATGCATATACCAACAGATCAGTGTTAAATGTTCCGTTGTCTTATTTATATTACGATGTACAGACATATATATTTAGTATACACCACGTTAATGATACATAATGTAATTTTATTCTTTCGTCGTCTTATACCAAAATTTATTTACTTTAATCGTTAAAACAAGATTATTAAAAAAATGTTACATCGACAAATTACAATTTCGGGATAAATGGTCAAGAAATTGTGCACACTTGTGGAAATAAAATTAATTATCTATTTGTTTGTTGTTTTTTTTTATGTCAACACATCGGTAAAGTATGACATTAACATGAATTAGTTTGTCTCATATAAAATAATTGGTGATGATTTAAACAACATTTTACATTCATAATTCGTCTTTTGGGATCGTTTTAATTCATGACGGTAATTTATTGTAAATTAGATGTACAAATGTATAACGATAAAGAGTTGTTTTAATTTAAAAGCTCCGTAAGTTCACTTAATAATATTTGGTCGAGCTTTTATTTCAGATTAAAAGAGTGCTGTTTTGATGGAATCTGTTTTCAAGGAATTATATAACCATAATCCTAAATAGATTAAAGATAAAACGTTAAACTTTAGTCAGAATTGAATTTTCATCTGATTGTAATTCCCCATTGTTTAAACAACGATACATATACATATGTAGAAGCGATTATTCAACATAAAAATTTCCATTTAAATTTCATCAATTTATAATTTAATCAATATTTTATCTCGAAGCAATAATTTATTTTGTACAATTTTGTGTATTAGCTCTCATATATACAATCCAAATTTTATTTCGTTATTGTAACGTACCCAGAGTTTCATGAAAATTGGATAACAAAACAAAAACGGGGAAATAAAAAAAAATTACAAAGCTTAACAAAGCTTTTTTTTTTTTTTTTTGGTGTATTTGTATTTATGTTTAAGTATATGTTTGAAAGTAAATTTTTCAAGCAGCAGCAGCAGCAAAATCCAAATAAAACATTCGTATAAGACACAAAAGCCATAACGAAAATGAAGAAGAAAAATCACATGAATATTTAATTGGTTGGGATTAGAGTAAATTAATTGGAAAAATGTATATGTACAATAACAACAAAAATAATTTTTCCAATCCTTTCAATTTTAGGTTTAAAAATTGGTGTACCCCACTTATGTATAAACAAAAGCTTGAACTGTTCGTTTTTTTTTTTTGGGTGTGTTTATAAATCGAGTTTATTGTTATATACTCGTAGGTATATTATAGGAAATTCAATCCTAAAAAAAAAAAAGTTTTCACCAAATTGAATTTTCCAAATATATTTACATACATAAAAACGAACAAACGGTAACAAAATACTTGTTGGACTTTTTAGTTTTTAATTAAAATAATTTCGGTTGTTAGATAATTTTTAGTTTTATACGAGAATAATTTTTAGTTAACTTTGGCATTTGGTGCATTTTAATTTATTGGTTTTATGTGATGTAAATTTTTTGTCGGAATAATTAAATATTTAAGCAACGTAAAATTTTTTATGAATAATAAAAGCTTATCTATATCTATACCACTCGCGACTATATAACCAAATTATTCGTTTTATCGGCTTGTTTTTGAAGCAGTACAAAAAATTATTATGTTTGTATTTACCACCGGTAGCCTTCAAGCATTGAAACGAATTAAACAAAATATTTGATATGAAATGAATTTCTATAATTTCATAAATACCAAAATTTATTTTTAAATCGGAAATTTTAAAGGACTGCAAATTTTTTTATTTCTGTTTGTCGCAAAAAATTTAAAAATCCATAAATTGTTTCGATAATAATAAGTAAACACACTCGTTTCGACTCTCGTCTAAATAAGTGCTCTTAAACAATAAATTAAAAAAAAAAAAAACAAAAAAAAAAAAAGAAGGATTATAATAAGAACAGTTTCAAAACACTTATACCATATATATTAAAACATTTTGTGTAGTGATTAATTTTAGTGATTAGTGCAAATTTAAATAAACTATCTTATTAAGTGGAAATATCGATAGTTCGGCTCCTGCTTGCAGGATGCCTCACTTTGAACATCCAAACAGATTCGGGCCTCTCTTATCTGAAGCAGATTTTGTTGAGTTGCCTCAACCTTCACCAGTAAAACGACGATATGGTAGTTTTCACCAAAGTAATATTGATAACGAAAAGTATCTATTAATCACTAGTGCATGTGAAAAAACAAAAAACCTTGGATCATTATCAGTTTTTGCCGTTGATAAAGCACTTGCCATGATCACTGAAACCGGTATTAAAAATGCCAAATTATTAAAAACAGGTCAGTTATTAATTCTAACAAAAAATAATACCGCTACAAAAAATACTCGCTGCTAAAACTCTCGGTGGGTTAGTTAACATCGCTGTAATGGAGCATCCTTTTCTTAATAACTCTGAGGGTTTCATTTATTGCAAAGACCTACTTAATCTTACAGAAAAAGAAATAGTTGATGGACTCACATGCGAGAAAGTAATTAGTGCCAGACGAATGAAAAAATGCAGAGATGGGAAATTGGAAGATACTCCTGGAATAATATTAACATTTTCTTCACCTTCAATCCCTTTGAAAATCAAAGCTGGGTATCTAATATTAGACGTTCGTCTGTTTATACGAAACCCCCTTAGATGTACAAACTGTCAGAAATATGGCCACAGTAAAAATCGATGCACAGTGGATCCTATTTGTGGTTTGTGCTCATAAATTTTGGATGAAAGACATATGAGTCCATGTAGTTTAAAATGTGTAAGCTGTGGTGGTGAACATGCTAGTTTTAATAATTCATGTCCAGTATTTCAAAGAGAAAAAGAAATTACCAAAATCAAAACCATCGACAGTATACCGTTTATTGAAGCAAGGAAAAAATATTTCCGTAACTTTGCAAACACTACACCGGCTTTAAGTACAACCCATCAATCAAATACAACATATGCTGACATTACAAAAACGAGAATTACCGAAAGTAAAAAAATCTAAAACTAATGAACAAAAACAAATTGTACAAGGAGGACCTTCAAAAATTATACCAATAAACAGTTTAAAAAATAACATTCAACCTTGTGAAAATATCACCATCAGACCACCCATTAATTCTAACAAACAAATCTCTGAAAAACCAAATAAAAAAATTTAAACCGTAAACGATAATAATAATCAAAATAATAACCACACTAACACTAATGAAATAGAAAACAATTACAGTAATAATAATTCAAATTTTCCTTATAACCCAAATAATACAACTAACACAAATACTACTAACGATAACATAGAAAATAATAATACTGATAATAATAATATTTATGACAGAAATTGCAACCGTACTCTTACAAGTATTGATGCAAACCCGAATCTGATCAATGAAAGTAAATATGAAACAAATGTTTTTGGTAACCCTATTACTGAATCATTTAATTCCTTGTAATGGAAATGGGAATATCGATTATGATGATATATCTCTTTCTTAAATTATATAATTATGTGTGACTTTAACTCAAATAGCATAATTCAATGGAATCCTAACGGAATCACAAACAAAATTGAGGAGTTACATCTAATGATAAATCAAACAAAACCATTGGCCATTTGCCTCCAAGAAACTCATTTAAAATTTGGAAATAAATTTTCTCTAAAAATTACCAAGTCTATAGAAACGATGTTATTACGGATCATGATGAAAGAGCAAAAGGTGGAGTAGCAATACTAATACAGAATAATTACAGTAGTGTTGAAATTGAGATTGATACCGATCTACAAGCCGTGGCAGTCGAAATTTATTACCCAATTAAAATCACGTTGATCCCACTTTATTTACCAAATGATAATAATATAACCATAAGTGATATTGAACATCTTATCAATCAACTAACAACTCCATTCATAATCTTGGGTGACTTTAATGCCCATCATCGGCTTTGGGATAGATTTGCAACTCGCCCCGACAAACGTGGCACCAACATTGTAAATCTAATTGATAAATACAATTTAAATATTTTAAATAATGGAGAACTAACACATTACACTTATTCTAATGGGACTGTTTCAGCGATTGATATTACAATAGCATCACCAATTGTATCTATGTATTTTGATTGGCACATATATCCCAACCTTTGTTCAAGTGACTACTTTCCCATTATACTATCCACAGAAATACCAACCAATGCAGCATCTCCACCTCCTCGACCGAGATGGAGAATAAATCAAGCAAACTGGCAAAAATATAATCTACAACTCAATTTAAAAAATGATTACCATTTCCACGATCCAGATATTGCAAATCAATATATTGTTCATGAAATACGACATGCAGCAATAAATTCTATACCTATATCATCAACTAATTGTCATAAACCTCCAGTACCATGGTGGTCTCGGGATATTTCTGAAGTGCTGAAAGCTCGATGGAAAGCACAGAGGAACGCTATCCGCAATCCTAGCCCATCAAATTTACACCTTTTTAGGAAATGTCGAGCTCTTGTTAGGAAACGTATTCGTATCGCTAAAAGACTATCATGGCAAAAATTTGTAAATAATCTTGGACAAAATGAAGATCCACAAAAAATTTGGAAAAAAATTAAAGCCATCCAAGGAATTGTTAGATTTAAAGAAATAACTACAATTATAACAAATGGGCAGTGTTTTTCCGAGCCACTAGAAATTGCAAATATTCTCGCTAACCATTTCTCAACAACGAGTCAAACAAATCAATATTCCAATAATATTATCAATATAAAGACTACTACGGAAAATAGGCCATTTATGAACCAAAATTGTTTTTCAAATAATGGCTACAATAAAGAATTCAACATTAATCAACTCACCCAGATTATGAAAACATGTCGTGGTTCTACACCAGGTCCTGATGGAATACATTACAAAATGCTGACTAATTTAAACATAAAATCAAAATTATTCCTTCTAAAATTCTACAATAATCTGTGGACAAATCATACATTTCCTACTGAATGGCTTATAGCTGATGTTATTCCTATTAACAAAACTGGAAAAGATAAAAAATTACCCCTAAGCTATAATAGACCAATTGCACTGACCAACACTATGTGTAAAGTTATGGAAAAACTTGTAGCTAAACGTGTCAAATGGATAATCAAAGAATTTAATCTAATTTCGAAGTTTCAAATGGGCTTTCAAAAGCATAGATCAACTACTGATGCTTTGGGATACCTTGTTAACGAAATCCAAATAGGATTTCGAAACGGTGAAAAAATAATTGCAATATTTTTTGATATCAACAAAGCATATGACAAAACTTCGAAACATCATATTTTAAATATCTTAGATCAACATGGCATATCGGGAAATTTATTTCAGTTTATTAAAAATTTTCTAAAAGTTCGACGTTATAAAGTTATCACCAATAATAAACAATCTGACACATACGAACAGGAAAACGGTGTCCCTCAAGGATCAGTACTAAGTGTAATTTTATTTCTCATAGCAATTAACCCATTAATTGAACAAATTGAATCACCTGTTAAGGTAACTATGTTTGCGGATGATTTAGTGATTTTTGTAAGATCTAAAAATATGGACGATTGTGAATCTCTCCTACAGAATTCCATTGATAAACTTTGTATTTGGACAGAAAACTATGGATTTGAGTTTAATGTTGGAAAACCAAAAGGTGTTGTTTTTGGTCGAACAAATCGCCCCATCCCAAGTCCAAATATCCATTTAAAAGGTCAACCAATTTCATTTAATAATAATCATAAATACCTTGGGGTAATACTGGACCAAAAATTATCATTTAAACTACACCTTGCATCATTGAAAATACAATGCCTTAAAACTCTTAATGTAATTAAACTATTATCAAATATTCATTGGGGGTCTGATAGAAATCTACTACTAAGAGTACATAATGCCTTGATTTTATCTAGGCTTGATTATGCCAGTGTCATATACCAAAATGCATCTACCACTAATTTAAAAATATTAGATACAATTCACACTCAGGGTCTAAGATTATCGATTGGTGCTTTTAGGAGCAGCCCAGTCGAGAGCATCATCTGTGATTCTGGGTCAACTTCTCTCTCTTATCGTCGTGCCAGAACTGCAATAAACTTCATAACAAAAATATCTACTTATTCTGATCATCCCCTCCAAACAAAAGCACTCCATGCACTACAAGGATCATTATTTGCCGATCCTATATTTAAAACCATTTTGTTTCAAATCCAAAATTATAACCTCATATTACCAAACCTTATGGCGCTCCATCCACGTAAAATTCCTCCCTGGGAACTAAAACTATCTATCGTAATTAAAAAATTATTAAAACTTTCAAAGAATATGACTAACAATTATATTTACCATACAGAATTCAAACAGATTCAGGATCAATATAAAAATTTCCAATTTATTTATGTTGATGGTTCAAAAACTAAGTAGATATAAAATTATTAACTTTAAGTTCTAAGATTATTTTAAATTAGTTCGGACTTTTTGGATTGTTCAAATTAGCTATTTGCGAATTAGAATAAATCGATGCGCTTGGTATCGCAATTAAACGAGATTTGCGAAATTTTAGTTTATTCGAGATTTTTCAAGATTATTCTACAATTCTAAAATTGTACTAAATTTTTGAAATGTTCGAGACTTTCGAGATTGCCTAGGTTATTCGGGATTATGCGATGTTTCAAAGAGGTCTTGTCCTTAATGGTGATTTTCCCGTGATAAATTCGTTCTTTGCAAATTTCAAATTCTAATATCAAGATAATTCATGCCTATTTAAGCTTCTCGGTTTTGAGTTTTGTATGGAGATGAGTGTCCGAGATTCTCAGGAAGTTTACTTCAGATTATTCGAAATTATCTGTTTGATACACTCGCTTGGGAATAACGTTGAAATACCGGCAATGAATTCTCAAATTCTCGAGTGTTGTTTTTTTATTAATTTACGTAGATTTGCGATTTGCGTGGTTTGAGTAGCTTGGTACTGAAATTACTGAAGTTAATTGAAAATTGTCGAGATTGTTCGAGATTTTCGAGAATATACGAGATTAATCGAGATCACTCTAGAATTATTAGATTATTCGAGATTTTAAAAATTATTTAAATCTGTTCGAATTTCTCGAATGACGTTAAAAGTTGATACATTATTCAAAATTTCCAAAGATTTTTGATTGATTCAAAAATTTTCGAAATTTTTGAAGATTGTACGAGATTACTTCAGGGTTTATAAGGACTGAGTTGCTGTTTTATATTGAGTGGCGTATTGCAACACACTACTTCACAAATTTGGACCACCAAGATTTATCGAGTCAAGGCATAATAGATAAAATCCTATTTATAAAATCCCATACATTTTTGTATTTGTAAACTGAATTATAAAGATTTTTATAAATTTTTGATTTAATAATTTCTTTGGTCTTAGGAGATGAAACCTGTTTAAATACAGATCTGGTAAAATTAAAAACCCCGTTTTACCACTAGCTTGAAGAAAAGATAAAATCCAATTTAAATCAATTTTAAACGATATTGATTTTGAAGATGTATAGAACCACCAATAGTAATTTGGGTTTAGTGCTGGCTTACATCTAAATCACAATTCGACAGGTTCCACAGGCTAACAGTTATTTCCAGAAACCCTGATATCCGTCTAAATATTCATTGATGAAGCGTAAAAATGGGGCGCGATTTTTATTCTACTGGAGTTAAAAATAATTTTCCAGATGTTTTAATTTAAATATTCTATTCAACTTCAATTTTGACATGCAGATTCTTCAATCAATCAACCATATGCCAAGATTTGGGATTCGCGCATAAAAATAAAATTCAATAAGGAAATCGTAAATTAAATTTATACATTATTTTACAACTGCCATTCACAATTATTTGGCGCAGCACCATGAAAAGACAGTTACATTGAATTTTTCTTCTTGTATCATAAATACTATATACAGTTGTATAATTCCAACCAATATAATTATCTGCATTTTATTCAAAACCATAAAACAATTTTCCCAACATAGTGAAACATACAAAAAAAAAAAAAATTGTACGCACGATGAAAATACCATAAAAATACTTAAATTTCCGACATATGTTATTCAATATAATTGTGATACCACAAAAGATTTTTGTTGTTGTTGTTGTTGCTTTTTTAATAACGTGCTTGTATTTTTTGTTAGCATTTTTAAAACCCCTCGAAAATATTTATATAACAATGCCATACAAATACAATGAAATTATTTTATACGGTTTTAATATCAGCCACCACCAATCCAAAACCACCTTAACGTGCGCATAATAAAAAAAAAACTCAACACATTATAAAATAATTTTGATCTCATTTATTAGATTGTGATTACCAAAATGTTAATTCGAGAAAAATTTGGGTCGCACACAACACAAGTACCCAATAATTTATAAACACATTTAACATACATTTAAATTAGAGATGTGAATTGTGTTACAAAAGGGGTTCAACATATACATAATTATAAATTCTATGTGTGTATCACCAATTTCCCGCATAGATACCAATCTAAAATACAAATTTACCAATTCTCATTAGTGTTTAATTCACCGAAAGGTATCGCATGTTTTACATGAAAAGGATATTTTCGTACAAGAAATTAAATGTCACAAGGGAGGAATTTCCTTTTTTTTTTTTGTGTTTTCTCCTATTTAAATCAAAACAAACATAATTTTTAAAATAAATATAGACTATTGCCGTTGGTGATGATGTCTTCTCACACTACATTATTAGAAGTAGGGTGGGGTGTTGGAAAATGTTTACAAAAATTTAAGAAAATATAAAGAAATTTAAAAATTGATTGTGTGTAACAATTTTTGACATTGAGTTGATTAAATATTTCATTGAGCTGGAAAAATGTAAATAATAATATTTGCATATACATATAAGGGTGTTAATTCGTTCAACATTCAATATGATATAAACAGATGTTTAAAAAATAATAAAAATGAAGCACCCTTCGACACCGACCGCATACATTAATCGAATTATCGAGCGCGCAATATAAATAAACCGATCACTTTAGTAATTCCCACCATATACATAATATCCGCTTAATGCTTTGCGAGATATACAAAATATGTAGTGCATATGAAACCAAAATTGCCCAATTTTTTTTATTTTTTATAATACATATTGATACCCTTAAATATAAACAGAATTATGCAAGATATGATCCGATAGCTCAACAACGACGTTGATGATATATACAAAAGAAGGCGAATATATACCATATATAGAGAGTAATGTATCAGCAAATCCGATTATAATATTCCTTATTTTTATTTTTATGGCGAAGAGATATCGGAAAATGTATTCTAGATTACATTCCCTTTGGGAAACATATTTGTATGTACATACATTGTATACAATACACGAAAATTATTTGGCATTAATAATAAGGCATAGTTGGTAGAAAAGGATGATACGTTTCTTTTTCTAAAGATCTAATTCTCATTTATACACCGGAAGTATTAGAAATATTTTTTTTTCCTTGGGAAATATAAAAGCAATTTAGGGGGTTGCAGGGAAAAATATAATACGTATTTAAGAAAGACTAATTCTAACCTTACGATCTTGATTAATAGTAAATAAATAAGCAAGAATCAACTGATCTGAACCCTGAAAAACCTAAATCGGTAAAAACATAAAAACTAAAGCTATATTGATGGCAGAAGTGCACAACCGTCCATCTTCGTTTTGGTTAATTTTACAGGAGATGATAAAAACGTTTTATTAAATTTAAAAATTATTTTGGAAACATTAATAAATACAAGCAAACATCTTACTAAGAAAATTCGATCAGCAAACATCTTACTAAAATATTTCGGCAGGCCTAAGTGTGTGCTTTTATCATGCAAATCCGTTTAAAAGGCTATTGGGGATTACGAGATATTTTATACATTATCAAAATTTCCACATTTTCGAATAAAGTAAGATTAACTAGGTAAACCTAGTATTCACATGATAAAAGTACACACATAGGCCTACCGAAATATCACAGTGACATCTTTGCCGGTCGGTGAAAATCTCGAGATATTAATTTTCTTAGACATGCTGTTAAGTGTTATCATTTTTCGAGATTTTCGAATAATCTAAGATTAACTAGGTAAACATTAATAACTTTTAAAAGGGATTGGCATGATTAAAGCACGAACATAGGCCTACCGAAATATCATAGTAACATGCATGCCGATCGGTCAAAATCTCGAGATATTGATTTTCTAAGACATGCTGTTAAGTCTTACCATTTTCTCACATTTTCGAATAATTTAAGATTAACTAGGTAAACCCCAATAACTTTTTAAACGAATTGGCATGATTACAGCACAAACATACATAGGCTTACCGAAATATCATAGTGAGATGCATGCCGATCGGTGAAAATCTCGAGATATTGATTTTCTTAGACATGCTGTTAAGTCTTAACATTTTTCCACATTTTCGAATAATGTAAGATTAACTAGGTAAACCCCAATAACTTTTTTAACAAGTTGGCATAATTAAAGCACAAACATAGACTTACCGAAATATCATAGTGAGATGCATGCCGATCGGTGAAAACCTCGAGATATTGTTTTTCTTAGACATGCTGTAAAGTCTAATCATTTTTCTACATTTTCGAATTTCCTAGGATTAACTAGGTAAATCTCAATAACTTTTGAAACGGGTTGGCATGATTAAAGCGCAAACATAGGCTTACCGAAATATCATAGTGAGATGCATGCCGATCGGTGAAAATCTCGTGATATCGATTTTCTTAGACATGCTGTTAAGTCATAACATTTTTTCACATTTTCGAATAATCTAAGATTTACTAGGTAAACCCCAATAACTTTTTTAACGGGTTGACATAATTAAAGCACAAACATAGACTTACCGAAATATCATAGTGAGATGCATGCCGATCGGTGAAAACCTCGAGATATTGTTTTTCTTAGACATGCTGGTAAGTCTAATCATCTTTCTACATTTTCGAATTACCTAGGATTAACTAGGTAAACCCCAATAACTTTTTAAACGGGTCGGCATGAGTTAAGCACAAACATAGGCTTACCGAAATATCATAGTGAGATGCATGCCGATCGGTGAATATCTCGAGATATTGATTTTCTTAGACATGCTGTTAAGTCTTATCATTTTTCCACATTTTCGAATAATCTAAGATTAACTAGGTAAACCCCAATAACTTTTTAAACGGGTTGGCATTTAAAGCACGAACATAGGCTTACCGAAATATCATAGTAAGATGCATACCGATCGGTGAAAATCTCGAGATATTGATTTTATTTGACATGCTGTAAAGTCTTATCATTTTTCCACATTTTCGAATAATTTAAGATTAACTAGGTGAACCTCAATAACTTTTTAAGTGGGTTGGCATGATTACAGCACAAACATAGGCTTAACGAAATAACATAGTGAAACACATGCCGATCGGTTAAAATCTCGAGATATCGATTTTCTTTGACATTCTGGTTCCGGACATAATACCATCTACATAGAAGGCGTTCTTAATTATTACTGCGGCTAAAGGGTATTCATCTAGATAATCAATGGCTGCTTGCTTTAGAGTCGGTTTACGGTTTGTAGTCGATAGTGTAAGAGGTGCCATACTAGACCTCCGCCAAACTAACCGTTGTTAGTCTTGATCGCACAAGAATTTGCCTATACACATGCTCGATATTTAAAGCAAATGTAATCTTATGTTTTCGAAATTTAAAGCCCCTAGAGATCAGTTTGTTTTGGATGGTTGGTCCTACCCGACGTTGTCCGTGCTGAACCATCGTACACAATAAGGAAGATAGCAGATGTTTTCTTGGTCCTTTTGAAGTTCTCTGCTTGGAATGGGCTTCTTGTGGCTAAGGTTGATTTAGTCGTTCTTCCAAATTTGGCTTAAACGGTAAAAGTACATATAGTCCCTCATCAGTTCAAGAGAATATCTTTATGAAATGACTTCCCATTAGATGGTCTTCTTCGGAAAATATTGGTTTGGGATCCAATTCTTCTACTTCCCAAAATTGCCGTAATAAAAAATCAATATTAGTGGTTGCTATGTTTGATATAGATAAGAGGTCGTTTGTAAAATGATCCATCGAATAATGGTGTTTTGAGCGATTGCACCTTAACATCACGCTTTCCAGAGAGATTATGTCAAAAAAATTCCCCAGCACCAATTCGGGATCAATTAACGGTAGATGCTTTATATGCTGATAATCCTTTTAATTAGTTGTTTATTCTTGTCTGTATGAGTTTTGTAACAATTAAGCCCAGATTTAATCCATAGTATTTGTAGTTTCTGTAACTTGCGAGCCTGAATCGACTAGAGTTCTGCATGGTTGAGAAACTCCAAGCTTGTGCCCCCCTTAATGTACTGCTTGTTGATTGGAGAATATTGTTGATTGATGTAGAACACGGTGAATGTTGTTTGGTCGGGGTTGGTAACTCTTGTTTTCTCTGCTCATGAATGTGTGATTGGGTTGAGTTAGCCCAAGTTGTGCATTATGGAGTTGATTTATCATATTGTTGACCGCTAATTGCATTAATGTGTAGAAGCGTGTAATGTTTCATGGAACATTTGTGGCATCGAGAAAAAAATTAGTTTAATGAGAGGGCCTTACCAAGGCAAATAAACCATAGCATGTTCTCTGCTGTAAAATTTTGTCTTGACGAGGCTTCCATGGTTTGAAATGATGGGCATTAACATAATTTGTAAAATCCACTAATTTGCCTTTTTGCGTCTACTACCCAATAAATAAGCTTGATCCACTTTCTACAAAATCTTAAGAAACAAAATTGGGTTTAATATGCTCATCCATGAAATTTGGAGCGACCAGATTTTCAAATTAATTCGCGTTTGGAACAAATTATGAAATCAATCATCTTTATGCAGAATTCTAGATTCAAAATTCTTTTTCTAATCATGTTTAGTTAAACCCTGTCAACTTTTCGTTTTTGGTGAAATTGTGAAATACTAAAATTACTCAAAATTTGAATTGTAATACATTTTTTAAGTTAGAATAGAATCTAAAATTTAAGCAAATGATAATATTAGAAATTTGAAATACTAAAGCTAAATCTTTCTCAACTAACTTTTGAAAGTTCTAAGTTTTTAACTATAGCCAAGAATAAACAGAAAAATAATTCCATCTTTCCCATATCATCGTCTATTGTTATAGTTTCATCTGTTTTAAACCTTTCGTGCCATTGTAAATGTTTATTTTGCCTAAGTAAATCATAAAACTTTTTTTTTTTGTAAATAAACAATTATAAATCCAAATAAATTCCATTTTATGTATAAAATATTTATTTTGATTTCAAAATTTGATGACACAAAATTGTAAATTATTCCAAAAAAAAAAAATAGGGAAAATCCTTAAAATTATTACAATGCCACGTTGCATCGCAAAAATTTATACGCCTATTTGTGTGACCCCTTTGAAATGTACATCCATAAAAAGTATATACACTTCATAAACATAAATGAATATTTTACAACATACTATTATGTGGGCGGATGTAAAACTATTCAACTATCACATATTCTTGTAATACTCGTTTATACAACCGCTTTTACTTGGTGAAAAAATATGATGTTTGGTGGCTTTTTATGTAAACAAAACTCCTATTTCCAATGTGGTGCATAGATTATGTCAAGTTCAAAAACAACATTAATTTTTTATGTATTATGTAAGAAAACGATTTTATCATTGATTAAATTATATGTAAACTACAAATAGAGTGCGCTATGAAGGTCATTGCCCTAGTCTTATACGATATTAACTAAATGTACGTTTACATATGGTATGGGCAGTAATCACCACACCTTTTTAATTAAATAAACAAGATTTTGTGTTATATAGATATTTTATACTAAATGTATACAACATTTTATGAATTTTCATGAATTTTCCACCTTAGGGAATGATTTATGATTTAATCAAAAAAAAAAAAAAAAAAATTATTACTGCGGGTACAGTCATGGGCATATGAAATTTAATATCAAATTGACAAATCTTATTATGTCACAGTGATTATCGGTAAAATTTATGATAAGAATTTCATCTCAAAAATATAATTATTTTTTATTTCTTATTATTTATTACATTTCCATATCGTTACTCTATTGGTTTACATTATACCTTTTGGAAACACAAAATTTTTACCTCCCATTGTTAAATTGGATATTGATACTAAATACTATGCCTCACCGTAAAATCACATTAAAAACCAACAATAACCCAGATTTTATTGATTTTAAATAAAATATATTACAACAACAAAAATGTTTTGTATACAACAGAATCTGATACATACAGCATTTTCCAACAATAAAAAATAAAAAATAAAAAATTGGTAATTCTATATACCGAGCGCGCATAATGAAAATTATTGCTTGTCCGCACAACAAAAATGGAAATGATAATAATTTTCCTTATCTAAATTACATGTTTAGTTACCTAAGCGAATTTATATATTTTACAACATTTGAAATTATGTTTTACAATACATAAGTCAAAAGTGGAAATTTGATAAGGATGCGGGATGGAAATTATTTTTAATTGAAATTTTCACTTCATCTATTGTTGTTTGTTATATGATTTGAAGATGATTGTTTTAAATATTAAAATGTCATAAATCAGTTTCGATGTTGGTAAAGTGAAGGAATTGTTCAAAGTTTGTTGTTTTTTGTTTTTTGTTTAGCTAGCTAAAATTTGTTTGCTTCACTCGGGACGGAGAGGTTGGGGGTGGAAGCAAAGCTACATTTCAAAAATGTTTCCTAAACGATTTTAAAATAATGCACACATAATAAAACAACAGAAGACGCATGTATTCTAAATTCTAAAAATAGGGGCTATAGGAGAAAAATAATTAGTATTCCCCCTATTCTAAAAATAGCGGGTGAAGGGGAAAAGTAATTAGTATTCCACCTATTCTAAAAATAGGAGTAGGGGTATAGAAGAAAATAATTAGTATTCCCCCTATTCTAAAAATAGAGGATATAGGAGAAAAATAATTAGTATTTGCCCTATTCTAAAAATTGGTGGTTTAGGTGAAAAGTAATTATTATTATTCCTATACTAAAAAATAGAACGTAAAAGTAAAATATAATTAGTATTCTACATATACTAAAAATAGGGTGAAATTCCTCCTATTCTGAAAATAGATAAGCCCTGAATAGGGATTAGTATTCCTCTTATTCTGAAAATAGGAGGTGAAGGAGAAAAGTAATTAATATTCTAAAAATAGGGTGTATAAGAGAAAATTAATTAATATTTCCCCTATTCTAAATAAAGGGGGTATTGGGAGAAATAATTAGTATTCCACAAAAATAGGGTATATAGGAGAAATTAATTAGTATTCCACCTATTCTAAAAAAGGGGCTGCAGGAGAAAAATAATTAGTATTCGACCTATTCTAAAAATAGGGGAAAGAGGAGAAAAGTAATTATTATTCCCCCTATTTTAAAAATAGGCGATGTATGATAAAAATAGTTAGGATCCCATCTATTCTAAAAATGTGGGGTATAGGAGAAAATAATTAGTATTCCCTCTATTTTAAAAATAGTTAGTATTACACCTATTCTAAAAATTAGTGGTGAAGGAGAAAAGTAATTAGTATTCTTCCGATTCTAAAAGTAGGGAGTAAAGGAGAAAAGTAATTAATATTCTAAAGATAGGGGATATCGGAGAAAAGTAATTAGTATTCCCCCTATTCTAAAAATAGAAGGTATATGAGAAAAATAATTAGTGTTCCACCTATTCTAGAAGTAGGGTGTTTAGGAGAAAATAATTAGTATTCCACCTATTCTAAAAATATGGGATATAGGAGAAAAGTAATTAGTAGACCAGCATCAAAGTAACGGCAGAAGTTTCCATCAATCTGTTTCCCGTTCATCGAATAATGAGCCTGCAGCTACAGAAACTATAACAACATACGAAATAATATCGAGGATAAATTCATCTAAATAGCTGAGTTCAACACTATCATTCCGTTGTAACTAGTATGTATTTGGCAGAATTTTGATACTCTTGTTCCATATATAGCAAATAGACCCGATAAGCTACATTTAATGTTTCTAACAGAAATTTGGATATACATACATGAAATTGAAAACTATGGTATGTTAACATATTCATTTCATGCTAACTACAACGATGGTTACAGGTCTGGTGGTGTAGGTGTTCTAATAAGTGATGGCATCACAAACTTTGCCGTTACTCCCTATTCTCTAAATACAGCTGACTGCTTGTTGGTTGCTGTTGAAATTAATAAATTATTGTACTGTTGGGATTATTGTAGTGTTGGGACTCCCTATTCTCTAAATACAGCTGACTGCATGGATGTGAAGTTTTCCACAAATCCACAGATTCTATATATGTATTAGTTTCACACTGCTAAACTAAATTCCAATCGGAAAAATTACGATTCTTATTAAAATATTTAGTACTAAAAATGTAATTTCATTACAAAATCTTTCGAATAAAAGTGATTTCCTGGGAAAGTAAGACCATTCAGAGGCAATATTAGTGGAATTTAGTCAAAATAATATATGGGCCATAAAAAAATGAATCCAAATCATTGGCAAGTGGCGTAAATGACATTTAACAATTTTTAGTCTTAATCGCCAGAAAAAATGTACAGTTTAAATGATGTGTATTATAATTAATGGACCACAATTTGAAGCAGCTACTCCATGTACTATCGGATCCCTAGTTCAAATATCTAGTAGTAGGTATTAACGGTCAATGAACGATTTCAGACGAAATCTAAATTGGTACCTAAAGTTTCCAGACGAACTTATTCCTCTGGATAGGGGGTATTTCTTGGGCTCGATGGACGGAGTATTAGGTCAGCTACTACTTGTACTATCGGAAAGTGAATTCAAATCTCTGGCAAGGAGTGCAAAGGCCCATTTATCAGTTTCAGTTAAAATCTCAATTGTTATAAAAAGTTTCCAGACTAATTTATTCCCCTGGATAGGGGGTAGTTTTTGGACTAGATGGATGGAGTAGTAGGCCAACTACTACATGTACTATCGGAAAGTGAATTCAAATCTCTGGTAAGTGGTGCTAAGACCGATTTATCAGTTTCAGCTAAAATCTCAATACCTAAAGTTTCCATACTAATTTATTCCCCTGGATAGGGGATAGTTTTTGGGCTCGATAAAAGGAGTAGTAGGTCACATGTACTATCGGAAAGTGAATTCAAATCTCTAGCAAGGAGTTCCAAGGCCCATTTATCAGTTTCAGTTAAAATCTCAATTGTTAGAAAAAGTTTCCAGACTAATTTATTCCCCTGGATAGGGTGTAGGTTTTGGGCTCGATAAACGGGGTAGTAGGTCAGCTACTACATGTACTATCGGAAAGTGAATTCAAATCTCTGGCAAGGAGTGCTAAGGCCAGTTTAACAGTTTCATATCCATATTCATCAATAAATATTTATATTTTCTAATTAGAATAAAATTGTATCACAGACACAATCTAAGTAATGAACTTTAGTACAAGGAAATTTGTATAGACCGTGTTTTAGTACATCAGCTTCACATACATTTTAGCTCGAACATATAGTAGCTGACCTACTAGACCGTCCATCGAACCCAAAAACTCACCCCTAGCCTGGGGAATAAATTAGGCTGGAAACTTTTTATACCAATTGACATTTTAGCTGAAACTGATAAATGGGCCTTTGCACCCCTTGCAAGAGATTTGAATTCACTTTCCGATAGTACATGTAGTAGCTGACCTACTACTTCGTTCATCGAGACCAAGCAATACCCCCTTTCCAGGGGAATAAATTCGTCTGGAAACTTTAAGTATCAATTGAGATTTCGTCTGATATCGTTCATTGACCATTAACACAAACTTCTAGATATTTGAACTAGGGATCCGATTGTACATGTAGTAGTTGCTTAAAATTGTTGTCCATTATCCCGATTAACTATTTCTTAAACCAGGAATTAATTTAAACTGGATATTTTTTCTGGCGATTATGACTAAAAATTATTAAATGTCATTTACGCCACTTGCCAGTGATTTGGATTCATTTTCTTATGGTCCATATATTATTTTGACTAAATTCCACTAATATTGCCTCTGAATAGTCTTATTTTCCCAGGAAATCACTTTTATTCTAAAGATTTTGTAATAAAATACATTTTGAATGTAGTATATTTGAATTCCAATTGGAACCAAATAATAAATATGTTGAACTAAAACTATTTGATATTTTTGTGGTTTGTAACATCGTGGCATTCAGTTTATTAGATTACACCGTTGTATAGTAATATCAAATATTAAATATCGTTCTCTCAAATTAAATTAGTTTTACGTATTGCATTAATAATAATTTATTTGAACAAAAATTATATTGCATTGATTTTATTCGATTTTTTAAATCGAAATTTAGTAAAATTATATTATACGGATTCTTAACAGTGTACAATACGCACCAACACATGAAAAATTAGTTACAATCCAATATGATTTGTATATGTATTACTGTGGAAAAAGGTGTGGAAAACTTCACATCCATCTGACTGCATGTTGGTTGCTGTTGAGATTAATGAATTATTGTACACCATAAATGATCCTAACCTTTTTGCATTGGGAGACATTAATTTCGACATATTGGAAGATTCGATTTACACAAACAAGTATTTGCTTTTAATGGCATCACATGGGATGGAGTCCTTAATAAATTCACCACCTCGTGTTCACTGAATATAGCCGTACATGTATCGATCATGTTTTTGGGAGATTAATCGTCCCAGCAATTCACTTTCATGTCCCAGTAATTCACTTTCACTTTAACACTACCAGAACTTGGAATTTGCAGGGAAAATAAAGCTGAAACCAAAATATGTTTAGATACAAATATACTACAAGCTTCCTTATCTCAAGAGCATTGGGGAAATATTGATAGTTACGAAAATTCGTTAGATGCCTTTGATTCATTTTTACAAACGCTTAAATAACACATTTTAAACACCTCCTCTCTTAAAAAAATCAACAAGACAAATGTCATGCTAAAGCCATGGATGAATGAAAGACTACTTAAGCTAATTCAAAAGGAAATGACTATTTATAAAAAACTGAGAAAATATCCAAATAACCATAGGCTAAAATAAATTTCGGTTTATCAACAAAACGGCAAAAATCCATATTTATAAAACTAAGGTCTCTTATTATAATAATAAATTTAGTTCAACAAAAGGTGACAATAAAGCACAGTGGAAAATAGTTAACGATATTTTAAATATAAAGAAATCAGAAAAGCAAAATATTAATATTGAGGATGGGAATTCAGGAACTTTATTGCCAGATCATTTTCAAGTGGAAAGTTCCTTGAAAAATTAACGCAAACCATCCTAGAACCCAATGTTTTGTTTAACGACTTATATTGTGGAGGTGATTTAATCAGCCACTTTTCTTTTTTTCAATCACAGAAGAAGAACTAGTAGCTATTACAGTTACATTAAAAAATAAAACATCGGCCGGAATAGACAATATCAACATAATAACGATTAAAAAAGTTATTGTTGTACTAGCTCCAGTTTCAATAAAAAATTTTAATTGGAGTCCCTCAAGCTCTAAAGATAGCGTCTATTATTCCTTTCTTTAAAAACTACCGTTCAATATCAATTCTTCCATGTTTTTCCAAAATTTTCGAAAATCTGATCAAAATTCGTCTGAGCAATTGTTTAAGTAAAATAAATTATTTAAATGTAAGACAATATGGCTTTATTTGTAACAAAAGCACAGTGGAGACTCTTCTTGTATTTTCCAATAAAATTTATTCTAACCTTAATAACAATAAAAAGACAGCCGCAGTATTCATAGATATAGCCAAAGCTTTCGATTGCGTTGATCATTCAATACTATTGCTAAAATTGTCAATAGCAATCAATTAATCATAAATACGGCAGTCCCTCAAGGGTCAGTTTTAGGCCCTTCTTTATTTTTAATTTACCTAAATTCGTTGTTTTCAAGTACTAGTTTATTGTTGCGACACATATGTGGAGCTAGGTATATTACATACACCAGAATTAAATATCAACTATCCAGGTGCGCTGAATATAGTAACGTCGAACCTCAAACAATTGAAAAAGTAACCGAATTAAAATACCTGGGAATTGTTCTGGACACACATTTCAATCATTCCAATTGGAAACCTCATATTAATCAGTTGTGCAAAAGCATGATCGTTTCCATTCAGAAAATGTACTTACTAAGACCTTTAGTTCCTTTCGATGTACTTAAAATTTACTATTTGCGGAATGTACTTTGAAAATCTCAGATCACTTTTTATTTACCAAAAACATGCAGTTCGATTACTTTATCGTCACTTCCTCTTTTTCGGATCTCAAATATTCTACCAATACGGTATATTTTTATCTACGTATAAGGTACTAAGCATTTTCTTCCCGCGTTGTGGTAGTTTAAATGTCAAACTATTGAGTTATAAGCTCCGAAAAAATTGTCTTGCCGTCCCAAAACCTTTTAAAGAACATTTCAGAGGATCGTATACTTACGAGTATACATATTTCACCAAAACTTCTCAATGGAATGCCTGAGCAAACAGCTATAAAGAGCTACTAAATTTTGGTTGCTAGGTCTTGATTATAAAAATGCTGAAGCACTCATTAGGGGAATATGATGAATGAGGGGTTCTTCCGCTCGTTTGTGTAGCTAGGAATAATGTTAGGAATTTTTTTAACGAAAATTATCCAAATAATTGGATTGGAAGAAATGGTCCAATTCATTGGCCTGCAAGATCCCCCGATCTTACGGTATTGGATTTTTATGTATGGGGAAGGATGAAGGCGCTTGTATACTCCAAACAAATTGAAACAAAAGAAGAACTTATACAACGAATACACACAGCAGCACAACAGATAAGGGAAGAATTACCAAGAATTGAAATAACCAAAGGCATACTTAAACGAATATTAGCATGTATTCAATCACAAGGAGGACATTTTGAGCACCTTTTATAACTCCTCGACCCAAACTTTGTATTGAGGGATTGTAGAGGAGATCATGACAAATTAAAATTAAATAAACAAAAGAAAAAATTATAACGGTTTTTTTTTGAGAAAAACTCGATTTTATAAAAAACAAATATTTTTTTTTTACTTTAAATCACCATAGCTGTCAAACGGATACAGATACAAGACAACCACTTAAACCTTAATAATAGCCTATACGATTACCAACAAAATAAGATTAAGTTGGTTGCTCTCCGATAAATATTTTGGAAGTTACAGTTTAATATTTGGGTGTACTTTTTTTCTGAACCAAATTTTTTAAACACCCTGTATTTCAAAGGATATCAAAAATGGATCCCCCCTCCACATACGATTTGTTTCTCAGAATGAACCAAGGAATCACCCCATGACGGATCAGCATCCCAAACCCGGACACCCTGTATAACTTTTATTTTTATTTTTGTTTTTATTTTTATTTTTATTTTTATTTTTATTTTTATTTTTATTTTTATTTTTATTTTTATTTTTATTTTTATTTTTATTTTTATTTTTATTTTTATTTTTATTTTTATTTTTATTTTTATTTTTATTTTTATTTTTATTTTTATTTTTATTTTTATTTTTATTTTTATTTTTATTTTTATTTTTATTTTCATTTTCATTTTTATTTTTATTTTTATTTTTATTCATATTTTTAATTTTATTTTTATTTTTATTTTTATTTTTATTTTTATTTTTATTTTCATTTTCATTTTTATTTTTATTTTTATTCTTATTCCTATTTTTATTTTTATTTTTATTTTTATTTTTATTTTAATTTTAATTTTTATTTTTATTTTTATTTTTATTTTTATTTTTATTTTTATTTTTATTTTTATTTTTATTTTTATTTTTATTTTTATTTTTATTTTTATTTTTATTTTTATTTTTATTTTTATTTTTATTTTTATTTTTATTTTTATTTTCATTTTCATTTTTATTTTTATTTTTATTTTTATTCTTATTTTTAATTTTATTTTTATTTTTATTTTTATTTTTATTTTTATTTTTATTTTCATTTTCATTTTTATTTTTATTTTTATTCTTATTCCTATTTTTATTTTTATTTTTATTTTTATTTTTATTTTAATTTTAATTTTTATTTTTATTTTTATTTTTATTTTTATTTTTATTTTTATTTTTATTTTTATTTTTATTTTTATTTTTATTTTTATTTTTATTTTTATTTTTATTTTTATTTTTATTTTTATTTTTATTTTTATTTTTATTTTTATTTTTATTTTTATTTTTATTTTTTATTTTTTGTTTATTACTTAATAATAATTTAATTTATGTTTATTTTATGTTTAAGTGTTCCTTATTGTTAGTTATGTAAACGACTGTCTATTTTAAAAATTGGGAATAGAAGTAGGAGAAAAATAGTTAGTATTCCACCAATTCTAAGATAGGGACCATATTAATCACCCGACTAATATAGCCGACTATAATTCGGGTTAACTAGTCCTTACAACATTAAACCTAGACTTCCTGGCCGTCTAATAGTGCCGCTCACCATTTTATCAATAAACACGTTAGTTACCCAGTCAATTGTTCTGTAAACTTTTGATTTGTTGGCACTATGTTTATCTAGAACTTCGAGGTATCGTACATTGTTTCTTACATGTACTATTAGGCTCCAAATTTGCGCCGATTTTTTCTAATTGTTACTTTCCTTTAAGTAAGTAAAATAAAGTGTAGTAATCATAAAAATTTTGGAGCTTGAGATTTTTAGAGATTTATCTGCTTTCAGCCCCACCGAGTTCGAAAAAGTTGGTTTCGAAATGGTGTCTTCTGTCACTCTGTCAGTATATCAGTCTGTGTCCTCTTTACAGCCCAGATGGTTCAACCAACCGAACTCAAACTTCAGATTAAAGCTTTTTTGATAAATTGGGAGGTTCCAGTGAATTTTACTCCAAATCGGCTATCCGGAAGTAGCCATTCCCTTGGTCTAGAACATTTATTTTAGAAATATCTTAAAAATCACAGGGTTTACAAAAAACTACTTAATACAAAATGTTTCCAAAAATTAAAACAAATAAAATTAAAAAATTAAAAAAAAAAAAAATAATAATTTCTCAAAATTCGTTGTTCGTAAGAGAAAGTCGTGTGTTGGCCACACCTCCATTTTATAATTTGAGGATGCTTTAAACAAAAACTTTCTATTATTACCGCGTATGTTGACAAATAATTAATACGTGTTTTGACTATTCGATTTGTTTGAAGTTTGATCTTCTTTATTTTCAAATAATCTTGATGAAAATTCATATTTATTATGTGAAAATAATTTATTTATTATATTCATATTAAAATGGGCATAAGCGCATGGCTTTTCCACCCTTCCATACAATATATTTATCAAACATTAAACATTTTATACAAGCTAGTAATTAAATATAATAGAGTTTAGCTTGCGACAGGTTTCAATGACGTGGTCGCTCCAAGTGAAACTGCTATTCATGCGTAGACCCAGATCAAACTGTATCAACTAATGCTAATTTCGTTCGTTGACATCGTCCGCGTAGAAATGTAATTTTGAACCAGAAATGCAATCAGCTAAATCAATAATGAAAAGGGAGAATAATATTGGCCCAATAATAGACTCCTGAGGGATTCCACAAGTAACCGAAGCTGTTTGTAATAATGATCCTAATAAATTTACAATCTGAGTCCTATCTGACAGATGGGAAAATAATAAACGAATAGCACAGAACGAAAAATTATAAAATAATTTAAGCTTTTGCAGGAGAAGCTAATGATTAATAGAATCAAACACCTTGGAAAAATCCAAGAGGAAAATTACCGCAAAAGATTTAGGTGCATTAAGGATATACGAGATATCGTCTACAACATTAACCAAGGCGGAAGTTGTACTATGAAACTTAGGAAATCCATGGCACATTGCGGTGTATGATATCTATAAAATTGTGAAATAAATTACAAAATGTAGTCCAAATTAGCCATGCTCTTTAACATTTCAAAGTTCAGTTCCACAAAGGTGTTTTCCATTAGCTCCACGTCAATATTATTGTACACCGGGATATAGGAGTACGTTGATTTTGGCCGTTTGAACTTCACTTTATATGACATATAGAATAATTGTATCTACATAAAATAGGGAAACAAAGGATAACCAATAATTGAATTAAGTCAATCAAAGTTCTAAAATTTAATGGATTTGGTATTATTACAGCTTGAAACGTAACTAATAACAGCATTTCACTCCTAACAGTTTTTTTATGGTATAATTAGCGAAATGAATATTGATGAGACGGAAGTAAAGCTCTCGGGCAGTGTATTATTTAGCAACCGCATATTATTTTTTAGTACGTACTAAATGTGATAACACTGATTGCGTACGAAAAAAAACAGTTTTCTCTATAAAATATAATACTATACTGTACTATCGACAGTATACTTAATTAATGGGGTACAAGATAATTTACGAGTACTGTCTATCCATATCTATGTTTATATATGAACATAGGTTGGGTGGCGCATGTTTGTGATGATAAGAAGAATTATGCAATTATGATTTATTAAATTTGGTTTGTAGAGTACAAAGTAGGATGGGTCAACATCATTTCCTCATAATAATATGTTTGATGATAAGATTATAGCTATTTGTAATTATGCATGGTTATAAGTAGTTTTAACCATAATTATTATCGCATTTTTACTATACACTTAATTCAAAATTAATAATTAGCGTAATCTAGATGTCATAACATAAACAATTCGATTGATGAAGGTGTGCCTTCTGTAATTATTACATTATCTGTGGTATACAAACGGGAAACTAACTATACACACTATACCTAATAATAGTTTTGATGAAACATGAAAGACACGAAGTGTATTTACAAAACCTAAAACCATAAAAATATTTATAATTTATTAGAACATTAATAATTCCGTTGGTTATATGGTATTTTGTTTGTATGTATGTATGTATGTATACGAGAGACTTAAACCATTTCAAATGCTAATAGAAATATTTATGTGAAACGTTGGAAAACATAATAACAGCGCACCGTATTTTTTTTTTATTATCGTATCTTGTATTTATTAAGATTGTTAGTTTAACTTCGTTTTGTACTATTAATTATGATTTAGTTTTTCTTGTTCATCTTTGAGATTTATTTCTTGTGTTTATTTATATTTGTCAAAAAATGAGAACACAAAGAAATAGTTTTGCCTTAATGGAGTTAATAAATAAAAATTAATAACACTTTCAAAACTAATAATTAATTATTTGGTTCAGTAAGTTTGCAATTTTAGGATTAGGCCTTCTCGTGCTAAAAGCTGGTTTTCCCTTTTTGATTAGAGCATAGTAATCTCATTTTGTAAATTTCAACGTTTTGTAAAATCCAAGCCTTTAGATGCCATCTATTGAAACGATGGCAAAAGTTCAATAAAATATAAAATAAACATGTTTTTGGATATAAACTTCCAAGGTAGGAAACTGTGATTAAATCAAAATTTGTTTAAATATACATCTTGTAATATGCCTCAATGGGGTAACAGCAAAATTAGGTACAACCAAGGGAGATACTTTCATTTCATATATTCCAGTGAATTTATCGATAATTTCTCGGGTAATAACACCTTGTTTATATGTATAAGTCTTGAGGTTAGGTTAGGTTAGGTTTGGGTGGCGGTCCACTAGGACCAGGCATAGACACAAAAATGGTCCGTAGCCATACCACAATAATTATTTCCTCCAACTCATTGGAACCATTTTGAGTTGTAAACAAAGCGCTGGATAGTCCTGACGTCCATCCTACAGAGCTCCGTCAGGTCTTTCAAGAGGGGTGCCCCCTACGACAGTAGTCATGTGAGAAGACACCAAGTCTACTCACATGCCTCCCTATGAGACAGTGCCCCGTAATCACTCCAACAACCACATTGATCTGACTTCGCTGAAGTGAGATCAGCTGTTTGGATCTCGCCAAGTCCAACTTTGGCCAGACCTGCCGAGTTATTACGCAAGAGGTGATACTTAAGCATCTGTCATTCGTTAGCTTGCTAGCTTCTTCCTGAAGCAGCATTTTCAATACCGCACGAGGCATTTCAATATCCTTTCTGCTTTCTAAGAAGTGGTCCATTGTACCACGTCGAGCCAGTTCATTGGCGTTTATATTCCCTGTACTTACGAAATGTCTGGCACCCATAAAATGCGGATGTTGAACTGATTTGCCATCTCGTTAAGAGATGATAGACAGTTCTGGACTACTTTCAACGTGAGGAGGTGTGATTGGAGCGCTTTAATGGTAGGCTGATTGTCTGTATATATGCGAATATCACAAACTGATATTACGTTATATCTGAACCAGTCTACGACTTCCTTTATGGCAGTTACTTCAACTTGAAAAATGCTACAGTAGTCGGGGAGACGGAAGGAGAGATTTAACAGAAGTTCCTCGCAGAGCACTCCAGCCCCGACTTTCCCGTCACGTTTTGAACCATCAGTGAAGAAGTCTATAACTCCTCTGCACCCATCATCCAGTCCTCCCTGGATGGGATCCTAGTCCAGAACTTTGGGTCAAAAGATAATGTCGGAACAGTATACTTGGTGTGAGGTCCGCGTTAAGATGGATTTCAGCCGTAGGGCAGTATAAGCTGCCAACTGTTTCCCCAGAAACTTCGCTCCAACTGTAAAAGTCAAGCTGAACCCATTTAAAGTGGGAGGATCGATGTGAGGAAGTTTATATTTCCTAGAAAAGGGAACCAATTCGGTTTTGTGTGTGTTCACATTCAACCCACAGGGGCCCATAGTGAAAGAGTGCCCAGGGCATTTTGCATAAGCTCACTAAAGGTGGCGGGATATTTACCACAGACACCAATAGCAACATCATCCGCATAGGCAACCACCTTGAAGCCACCGTCCTCCAGTCTCAGCAACAGTTCATTTATGACCAAGTTCTAAAGTAGGGGGGACAGCACACCACACTGTGGCGTACCTCTGCTTGCAAATCTTCTGACGGCGGATTCCCCAAAACTGGCGTTTATGATCCTGCCTCTTAGCATCTGATCTATCCAGTCCTTGAGTGATTCATCCACTCCCAGATCTGTAAGTGCCCGGGTTATAGCCCCTGGAAGCACATTGTTAAGGGCCCCCTCAATATCCAAGAAGGTTATCATTGCGTAGTCTCTATATTCGAAAGATTTTTCAATGAAAAATACAAGAGAATGAAGAGCAGTCTCTACAAATCTCCCCTTGCAATAGGCATGTTGAGATTTAGACAGCTTTTCCGACACTATCGTGCCTCTAATATGAGCTTCTATTTGTCTTTCCAGTGTTTTAAAAAGAAAGGAAGACAAGCTAATCGATGAGGCTACTTGCCTTTTTACCTACTTATGTGCTAGGTACAGATTCGGAACAATCAGGAAAATGAGTCTCCATCAGAAGTTCCAGCGATTCCGCACTATTAGTGGTCCCATCCGGCCGTTAAAGATAACTTGGGATGGAAGGACCAGTTCCTAGTACTTTGCGTAGCCTAGACATCTCCGAAGACTCCTGAATTTTGCTACAGTATAGTCTCCAAGAGCTGTTCTTGGCACTTCTTGTAAATTTTGAGGACTTCCTTATAGGAGTCCCAGTCTACAGCAGCTTTTGTTTTCCGTGCTGTTTTGAAGAGTGTTTTGCATTTTTGACGTGTTTGTTGAATCTTCTTGGACCACCAGGGTGGGCGAGATTTACCCCTAGGCCTGCTAAGGGGACTAGAGCCCAGTATCACTTCATTAAAAGCGCTAGACAACTCGTCCACCAAGCCATCGAGCTCTTGCGCAGTTTTTGGAGGTTTTGGCACCGGAACTAGTAGTGAATTACCCAGAATAGTTCTAAAGGTATCGCAGTTGGTTTTCCTCCTGTTTCTGTATATTGGACTTTTTGGAGAAATCAAGTCCATTTCAAATTAAAGATAACAATGATCAGAAAAGGAGTGGTACTCCGACACTCTCCAGTTTAATAAACTAGTCATCAGAAAGCTTGAGACAAGAGTAATATCGAATACTTCCTGTCTATTACTAGTTATAAAGGTCGGCTTATTGCCTATGCTACATATATGAAGGTTAGTACTTAAAATATTATCAAGGAGTAACTCACCTCGTTCATTTGTGTCCGTACTTCCCTTGATCATGTGATGAGCATTTGCATCACTCCCAAGGATGACTCCAACCTTGCGCTTCTGAGCCTCCAAGATTAGCTCACCTAAAATGATTGGTGGAGTATCTACTTCATCTTAAGCTAGGTAAGCTGATACTAGCCAAAGGTTTCGTTTATCGACCTCAATGCTGACCGCTGCTTTATCTCCGTTACTGAAATGTGATAACAGAAAGCAGCCTATGTTATTTTTAATGAAAATGCACGACCGAACCTTAGCTTCTTTTTTCGCGTGCATTAATCTATAATAGGGAGCCTTGAGCCCAATTACCCGGTTTTCAGTGACTCACAGTTCCTGGATCAAGACGACATCTGTCGCATCTTTTCCAATTTTTAAAATCAGAGCAGCTGATGCTGCCTTAGAGTGGTGGAGTTGGAAGTCCTCTGAGAGCCTCTTTAAAGACTTCTTGGACGTTGACATCTCCGTATCCGTGGAAAGAGTTTCCGCTTGGCTGGCTACCTCCGCGCACGTAGATGAGCTATCAAGCACCGCGGTAGTTTCTGAAAATGACTCCGGAGCCTCCAGCTTGTTCGCGTCCTTCTTTTACACCTTGAGTGTGATTGCACTGAAACCATAGTTGATAAGACCGTTGGTTTTTTCCACTGCAGTCAGTGACTCCCTGGTTAAGATGATAACAGCTGACCTATAGTTAGCCTTTGTCTCCTCGAGCTTGGCAACTTTTCAATTGTACTTTGGCAACTCCGGGCTGCCAACCTGCAACAACTGGAGTATCACCTTCTGATCACTAGGTTCCGAAGGGATGTACACCCTAGCTCTTGGCCTGCAGGGGATCTCCTCCCTATCAATCACAGTAAGGCTGGCTCCGGGCCATACCTCGCCAAATCCTCCCACTGCCTTCTTATAAAACAGCAAGGACCTCTGATCTGCACAGACAGTCAGTTTTACCTGATTCCTGTGCCAGCCCGCATCCCGACAAGTCTTATCAGGTCCTGGATTTTCCGACAGGACTCTCAGGTAGCTGGTGGCTAAGGCCCCTTCAGCTTTCCTCCAATTGGCGGGCGTGATACTGCCATCCTCTTGGGATTTGTCAATAACTGCCACAACCAGCTGATCCTTGAGGACCTCGTTAAAAGGCCTCATAGCGGTAGCCTGGAGTTTTGTTCGCTTTGCGATCTTAGGACTTTCCTCCTGACATCTATTTCTTTTCTTTTAAGCTGTGAGCTAGCTGAAGGGCCTTCCGACTTTTTGTCGGTGATTTTTTTTATCCACGCAAGCGTGGTTTTGTTTTTATCCGTTCTGTCTTCTGGAGAGATGTTATTGATCTGAATCAGGGCCCTCCAGGCCTTCCTTCTAGTATTATAGGTTGGTTTTGAGGAACCAGCTTCATTCGTGCTTTGGTTCCCCTTTTTATTTGTATACTCAGATTTGGTGACACGAGTGGAGGGACCAGCCTTGTTTGAGCTTATGTCCCGTCGATTATTTATAGACTTAGAGGCAGGTCTAAAGATCCGAGTCTCGTTGTTCACATTTTCCGGATATTTGAGAGAGCCGGACTCTTTTTGTTGTTGTTTGTTTTTTGTTTGGATCCATGATTGGTCCCACGAGTAGCGGAGAAAGAAATGTATATCTGTTCAGAGATCTGCAGTACACAGATAAAGCTACTTAATCCGGAGGGCGCCAAGTATCCGGATCCACCGTTAGAGACTGAGCTAGTTTTAAAGCTCGACCCCCCAGTCTGGTCGATTATCGGCACAGTACGATGAACACCTTAACCCAGCCCAGCGATTTGTTTATGGTTGACTCCTTTAGCGCCGTGTTTTAGCCTTGAAGCCAAAGAATCAGCAATCTAGTTACTAGCGGTCACCACGTGGAGGTATCACGAGTACTTGTGGAAGTTGCAAGTTACGGAGCAGGCCGCAAATGCCAACTTGAATCCCCCGAATAACTTAATTCACACCTGACCACCATAAGTCTTGAAGTACACGTAAATGTTATTTAAAAATTATTTTAAAACGAAATGGCGGCGCAGTGGCTGATGGATGGAGACTTATTTTTGTATATGCCCTCCGCGGGCCGAAATCTACAGATCATAATTTTCAATCTAGAACAAAAAACGAAAAAGATTAAGGAAGAAGAAGAAAGTAAAATTTAAACCAGCCGTACACAAGAGTATAACCAAATATCATATAATCTAGCCCCATTTAATTCATTAGAATTTAATCAAGCCGAATAAAACCCAATTTTACATATCAGATTGGAAAAAACATGAACTACATTGGTACAAAACCGCATGGAAACCAAAACCACATGTGAATGGAAAAGCGAAGCAAAACGAAAAACAAAGCTCTGGAAAAATTAAGAGAGTGAGACGAACGAAGGAAACGCACTATTTATGCTTTTATTAAAAGTTTCATGTCTTAATCGGGAGTAGTAACACCAAACAGCACGAATATAAGCATACTTGTGGATACATCAAATGAAATCACCAGAGGTCGCACGGAGAAGCAACAGAAACGAGAGACCATTGGCTGATGCACATTTTAGTGAACAAACTGGACTATGAGACCAATAGTTTGTGGTCACAAACCTCGACAGAATATGATCTACCAACCCTAATACATTTTTTTGATTTTCTCGCAAAACGGATGGCAAACGGACTGGAATATTTCCGAATGGGTATAAGCATGTGGAAAAAATTCCCCATATAGGAAAATGTCCATGCCGCATGTGTTTTATTATATACGAATTACAATGTTCGAACATTTTTGTGTGAACTTTGACAGATGTCCACATGTGGAAAATGGATGTGGAATTCGAGAATAGGCCCCCTGTTATGTGAAGGAAATTTTATTACCCCCAACCAACTTACAATGCAGAAAACCTTGCTTGGATGGATTGTTGCGTACGGGTCAAATAAAATGCGTTAGATCCAAGCATTCACCATGGGACACGTGAAGATGTCTTTGATGGCTTCACTAAGGCTGCCATGGGAACTTCGTTAAACGAACGCCTTGTAGTTGAACCAAGAGTACAATCAACTACGTACGGAATTTTATGCCGTTTTGGGATGTTAGGGCTAGTGCGGAAGAAGAGACCAAATATCAACGAATATTACGGCCATATTCACCAGACAAAGCATTTATCACATATGAATTACATACAGTAACCTAAGGTACCGCAAGTGCAACTACCTAGTCACGCACGCTCTTAATGAGACGGCAGCCAAATATCAAGAAGGATTCCCAGAAGTAGCAGATCCTATAAGAAACCACTTCTACGTAGATGGCCTAATGACAGGTACTGATTCATTAGAGGAAGCAGTCACGTTAAAGAGTAACATAAACCAAATACTCTCACGTTCCGGATTTCATCTAAGAAAATGTATAGGTAATGATGAAACATTTGTACGAATTACTTATCAAACCACTGCGTTGATAAATAATTTGGAAAAAAATCTACCTTAACAGACTGTTTTCAATTTAATAAACCTTAACGAATATGCTTTATGACCAAGCGAGGAATATTATCGGAATCAATCCAATTGTTCGATCCATTGGGATTAGTGATGTGCTAAATCGATCTTTTTGTTCTCTTCTGTCATATGACTTTTAACAAAAAAGATCGATTTAGCCCATCACTAATTGGGATGGCTTGCTCCAATAACAACTCTGACAACTTACCGAAAATAGAAGAAATTGTAATAGGGGGATATATAAATACAAACAATAATTCTAAAATATTTTTGCATGGATTTTCTGATGCTTCCAGATACGCTTATTCGGCGGTAGTATACGAAGGGACTAACAAAAGTTCGCTTAGTTGGTGACTCTTAAATCTTTTTTTAAATAACCAAAAATACCAAATCCTTTGCAATTGTTTTATGAGATTTGATTAGTTAAAATGGAGATGAGAGAACGCAAAATAGCTGTGGATGGATCAGACGAAATTCCACCATCAACGTAAACAGAAATTCGCTATGTGATTATCTTCGGTTTTCGGCGTAAACTAAAGCTACTACAAATCGCATATGGAACGATTGTCTCTACAGACTATTTCCAAATGGTTCCAAAGATTCCAGATGGGACATTTTTCTGTAGAGCCCCGAGAAGGTCGACCAAAATCTTTCACTGATGACACCACTGTGGCTCTGGTGAAGTCGATTGTTTACGAAGATCCACGATTGACACAAGAAATTATTGCTGATGAATTCAAGCCATGGCTGTATCGCGAATATTAAGTAATCATCTGGGATACACGAGAAAATCTGTTCGATAGGTTCTAGGAATTTTAAATGCGGCCCAAAAAAAGGCTCGAGTGCCTTTTGCTAAATTTTTCCTAAATAAATTCGAAAATGGGCAGTCTAGCAACTTTGAAAAAGTCGTTACTGGTGACGAATCTTGGTTCTATAAGTAAGATCCGGAAAGCAAATAGCAGTCCATGGTATGGAGCCCAACAGGAGCAAACCCACCCGTAAAAGCTTAGCAACAAAAATCTGCAACAAAAGTAATGATGTCAGTTTACTTCACCCGATCAAAAATTGTAGCTGTTATTCCCCTGGAAAAGGGACGGTAACTGCAAAATGGTATACCGAAGACTGCTTACCAAAAGTTTTCAATTACTTGTTGGAAAACCGAAAAAAAGACATCATGACAACGCGCCATCTCACACTGCTAAAATAACGAATAACTTTATTGCTATCTTTGTCATCGAAGAAATACGACCGGCACCATAGGCCCCGGATCTAGCACGTTGTGATTTCTGGTTATTTCCAAAAAATTTTAAAAATTTGAGGGGAAATGTCTTTAACACTAACGCGGAGGTAATTGATTGATTAATGCTGAACTTGATAAGCTTAAAAAGCAACACTTTGAAGACTGTTTTGAAAAGTGGAGCTAAAGGCTTAAGAAATGTATTGAAATCAATGGCGATTATGAAGAGAGAATAAAAAAAGACGAAAATTAAGAATAAATACGAAAAACAAATTTTTTGTTTTTTTTTCTGGTCAACTAAGCGAACTTTTGTTAGTCCCCTCGTATGCTCACATAATTTAACAGAAGAAGAATTATTGTCTACTGAAACAAGGTCGCACCCGTAAGACAAATCTCCATACCACGATTGTACCTGTGTGGCGCAGTACTTCTAAGTAAATTGCTCCTAAGTATAAAACAAACCCTTAAAACAGAAATATGATTTGACCGTTCCAATACCGTTGTATTGGATTGATTAGCTGGCTGCTTCTCCCGTGAAGTAGGAAATAGAACTGAGAGAATCGAACCTGGGACGTTACCAAATTTTAGTTTATGGTGGAATGGTCCAACGTGGATAGTGAATTGTGCAGCTTGGCCAAATAAACCTGAAGTTCACATAAACACAACCGAAGAATTACGTTTCCATTCACTATAACATTATAGATGATTTAATGAAAAGAATTTCAAACTTCGACAAAATTATCCGAATTTTAGCTTATGTGATTTATCGACATAAGGTCATGAGAGAATTTCAAACAATTTCTCTTCACTATACCTGCTTAAGTGCTTAGTCAAGAATTAAGAAAACAACGGCAAATAATACTCAAACATATACAATTTAGACATTTCAAGTTGAAAATCAGCCTGCTAACAACAAATAATTAAATATCCCAATTTATTTCTAGACGAATCAGAATTAAATGCATTACTAACTTACGCAATAAAATCCCCAGCGGGAGACGAGATCACTGAGTCAATTGTGACTGAACACCACTACTGAACACCTTCATGCTGCTGCACATCCATAATAGTGGGTCTTAGGCTGGAGACAGTCAGTCAGAAAAGTCGTTCATAGGTGCTTGAATTGCTTGAGATGTAAAGGAGAAAATATGTAACAAATAATGAGAGAGCTAGTGAAACCTTCCTATAAGGTCAGTGTGAATTACTTTGCACATTGAATTAGTCTCCGAACTTACCATCGAATCGTCTATCGAAGCACTTAGCAAATTCATAGTCCGCAGGGGCATATGTAAAGAAATCCATAGCTTAAATTTATCTCACCTAGCGCACCTTACTTAGGCGGTGTATGGGACGCTGCCGTAAAACATGTAAAATATCACGTTAGAAGAGTAACTGATGGTCACCTACACTCACAATTTGCGGTTATTCCATTATATTTATTACAATTTGTAAATCACAATATTCGATTACAATCCATTTACACAATAAACATTAAACGATTTGCGTGTCGATTTTATTCCAATATAATTTGTACGTTAAAAGTTGTGTAAATGTCAAACGATTAAGAAAACGAATATTGTGACAAAAGTTAAATGTTAATACTCCCTCTGTTACCATTAAAACAATACAAAATGTTATTAATTTGATTTTACTCAAACTACTGGACTAGTTTTACATTATGTATGTACATATATATATACTTCCTTTCCCAATATATAGAGAAAATATTTGTAAGAGGGTTACAACCACAAAATTATTCCCAATTGTATATTTATTGTATTTATGTATAGATTCTTTGACAAATCAAAACTTATTCCAAAACAAATATCAAATTTCCAAATTTTTACCCAAAAAAAAAAAAATTTTGTGCCATCATCGTTCAACAACTAAAAAATGTTAAACGTGAACGACGAGAGACGGATATAGAGGAAAACAATAGAATTTTGTGAGTTTAAATTTCCTTCCGGAATTTCCTAAGCAAAAAAAAAAAAAACGTAAAGTTTTTTTTTACTCGTACACATTTTATTACGATTAGAAAATATGAAAATTTATATTCATGGAAATAAAAAATCTGTAAAACTTCATTCTTAGTCGGAAAACAGAAAGGACACACAGAACAGAACAATCAAGAATTTTTATGTATGTTCCTTCCTAAGGTTTTGTGGAAATGTTGTTTTTGTGTTTATGTCGGGTACAAAATAAGGAAATCTGAACAATTTTTAACTCAATTGTTATACATAAAAATAAGAACGAAGGATGATATCCTAATTGTAATGATATTGTGCGTGTGTGTATATGGATCTCTCACATTTAGAGTACAATGAATTTACAGAATTTAGGCCGAAAATGACCTTAACATTTTTTTTTTTTTTTTTTGTAAAAGGATAAGGAATCAAAAGGTTAGATGAATAAATATATTTTCCTTCCTGGCCCGAATATAATTTTGGGCGACATATTTTTTTATTGTTGGGTTTGTCAAAAAAAAAAAAAAATGTGGAAAACTTTCGGAATAAATTTATGTCAAACTTTATATTTTCGTTAAAGCTTAAATCTGTTTTTATTATGCTGCATAATAATTTCACTTTTTTGTTATTTATTTACCTAAAATATGTATTATATAACAACGGTAAAAGATAGGGCTTGTATTCCCTTGTATACAAACATATTTTTATGTCTAGACAATTAGCTCATGTCACAATTTTGTTTTGTACTCCGAAGGGAGAATAAATTACGCAACGTACAAAAACAGTATGGAAAACTAATTAAAACGATAACCAAGCTCATCATGTTCGTCTGTCTTAAAAATAGATCTTATGACACAAATTATTTTTTTGTTTTAGTGAATCAATATAAGTACGTTATTTTTATTACGTACAAACAGCTGCGGCAATATGGTTTCATGCCCAAACTAAATTAAAACTCTACATATACATTACTGACTCAATATATTTATAATTAATGGTAATAGTTTTAAAATCAAACGCCTTTAAAATCCCTGAACCCTTAAAAATATAAAACTAGGTGAAAATCTTCATAATCCGAATAATTATTTATCCTGCTCGATTTATATAATAAACTTGAGATCTGCCCTTTTTTTTTGACTACGGCATTAGGAACAAGTTTATGAATTTTCATGAACCGACTCACCTGGACTAAACAACATGAAAAAGCTAAAAATAAAAAATCATGAGTGGTACGTTTTCATTTTTCATCCCTTTAATATAAAAGTTTCCCTTTTATATAGCACAAATTTTATTTACTTCCCCACATATAAAAAAAACACCAAACTGATAATCAAAGTGTGTTAGATGGATTAAAAATTTATAGGGATGGTTTTGTATATATGTACGTGAATATACCTAAAGTTGGCAAAAACACCTTGAAAAAGTTTTGTTTGGTAATTTTTTTATATTTCATATTAACAAAAAAACCCTCTTACGACATGTTTTATGTATTATTTACCTCTATGCTTATATAAAACAACAACAACAACACAAAAAATCATAACCCTTGAATAGAGTGAAAAGTAATTCATACATATGATTTTTATTCTGTATAATATAAACCCTCCGGGTGCGAGAAGAAAATTAATTGAAAATAAATTACATAAATAAATAAAAAAAATGTTTTATGTTTGGAAAATGATAAATGGGGCAGGCAGCAAAAAGTCAATTTGAATGAGTGGAAATTTAATTTTAATCGTTTTGTATTATATTCTATTTGTAACTAGCTGGAGTTCCAAATTTTTGGGTAAATTTGATTAAAATGTGATTATTTTCGAAGACTTAGCGATTTGTTCTTATATGTGAACTGTACGAATCTCAAATCAGAATTAATTTAGGGATGTGAAGTTTATCCTATATTTATCCTAAAAATACAAAAACAACAATTGAAATGTGTGTGAAATGTAACATTTAGGCGTTTTTCATTTATAGGCATTGCTCATCGGATTCCTTTATTGGGTGATAAGATATAGGCCTAATTTAACTACTGACCAATTTTTAGACCAATTTTGGCTTGGATTTTAAATACCCAAATAGAGATCAATATATACGGACCGGGACCACACAACATACCTTAAGTTGGCGAACTCTTTGACGTAATACTAAACGCATTTATTGGCATTATTCGTCGGATTCCTTTATTGGGTGATAAGATGTAGGCATAGGTAGGGATGTGTCCTGTTCAAGATGTAGGCCTAATTTAAATACTGATCAACTTTTAGAATTTTTGCGTGCATTTCATATTCGCAAATAGGGTTCAATATATCTCACACCACACACCATATTTCCAGTTTAAGAACTTTGTCATAATAATAAGCGCATACTAAATGCAATTATGGGTAATTTTTTTTTTTTTAAAGAGGGTGGGTTGGTAAGAGGAACCCGTGGACTTCGACCAGCAAGATCTATTGTACATCCCCGTGTAAGAGTAGAGAAATCAATCTATGTGAAATGTAGGTCCAGGTCCTTGATAAACGCCACAAGGTCATGCACATCCACAGGGTCGGCATGAGGCCATTGAACAGAGTAAGCATTGAGTTTGGAATAGGTAACGCTAGGCTCGAGGCCGTCGAAGATGGCACCCGCACCCACTTTTGCACAGGTGTCTGCAACCTCATTTCCTGGTATATTAGAGTGGCCGGGGGACCACAAGAGAGTAACTTTGTTGTCCCTACCCAGCCTTCTAAGGTTGCTGTAGCAGCTCCATGTCAGTTAAGAGCTGAATAACGGAGCTGCCAGGGCTAATAAAACAGCTACATGCGTCTCGATGGTCACAGTTTCTGCCTGGAAAACCGTAGGGGTCTTTCCCAACGGTATACAGAGCCTGAAACCGGGTCGTGCTGTGGTAAGGAGGAAATGATGTTCTGCACCATCTCCATTTCGGGTATCCGGATCGTGAAGTTCCTTCGGCAGTCAGTAGTCTTTACCATCATATCTGATAGCTGGGCAATATCGTCTGCCAAGTTTAGTTTATCCAGGATGCTAATGCGTCCCAAACTAGTCAGTCTAACCTGACTTGTTACCTTTAGTTTTATGGCTCTCAAACCTGCCACACTTTTGACATGTATGTGGAGTGGTGAGAGTCCCAGCAGTCTTTCAAGGGCAGTAGTAGGGCAGGTCCTAATTGCTCCCGTTGCGCCCAAACATATTAATCTTTGAATTTTGTCCAAAGCTGAACGAGCATTTATTTGCTCTGTCCCTTAGCCACCATATAAACGCCGCATAAGATATCATCGGTCTTATGATGGTTTGGTAAAGCCAGATTATCATTTGTGGGTTTGGGCCCCATGTATTACCAAACATACGGCGGCACCTAAACTATGCTTTGTTTGCCTTATTAGCGATGTATTTCAAGTGGGGATTCCAGGTTAATTTTTTGGTCAAAAATGATCCCTAGATATTTACCTCAGACGTCATCTTGAGTATTTTCCCGTTCATAGTTATTGGAGAAAAGGAAATTCTCCTCCGATTTGTAAAGAGAGTACATGTTATTTTATTGGAATTGACACTAAGGCCCACTTTAACACACCACTCGTTTACCAATCTTAGAGCATATTGCATACGCTCAGCTATTGTGCTTTCTTCAATTTGCCCCTGACCATCAGCACCAGATCATCAGCATAGGCAATGATTGATATTCGAGAGTTCCTCAAAATAGCGAGCAAGTGGTCCATTACCAAGAGCTACAGTAACGGCGACAGTACTCCGCCCTGAGGGCGCAGCCCTTGGTAGGTGCAATTGAGATGCTTGCTTTGCCAATCGAGGCTTTAATTCTCCTGCTTCTGAGCATGTTTATTATCCACCCGATGGTTGAGGAGTCGAGACCCCTCGCTACAGCTTGTTCCCGAATCACTTAGAAATTAGTATTGTCGAAGATTCCCTGGATGTCAAGGAAGGAGCATAATGGTGCCTCCTTGTTGCGAAGTGTATCCTTGATTTCCGATGTTAATTCATGCAGGGTTGTCTCCGTAGATTTGCCCACCTGATAAGCATGTTGGCTAGGATTTAGAGGATATCTTTGGATTGTATTGAGTCTGATATACAGGCCCAATATTTTTTTCATGGTTTTAAGTATAAATGATGTAAGGCTAATAGGTCTGTATGGTCTAATGTCCTCGGGGGATTTATTCCCATTTTTTGGTATGAATATGAATCTTACCTCCCTCCAGCATCTGGGGATGTATTCCAGACTAAAGCTGGCTCTATATAATTTGATTAAGTGGGGCACCAGTACATCCAGGCCTCGTTGAAGAAAAATAGGATAGATTCCATCCCCTCCTGGAGATTAAAAGAGACCAAATGAATTGATAGCCCAGCGGAACTCTCCAAGGGTGAAGTTTTCCATCGCTCGCTTGTAGGCCCTCCTTGGGACTAAATATGGATGCACCACGCTCATATCAGGGTCCTCCCAACCCGCAATGATTGTGCACTCCGGAAAGTGTCCCTTCACCAGACATTAAAAAGTATCTTCCCTTGATGTGGTTAAGGTTCTGTCCAGCCTTCTTACTGAGCCCAGAGGGTTTTTATGATCTAATGCGAGGGCTTTTTGGAGTCGGCAAGCTGCCGGAATCTCGTCTACCTTCCCGCAAAAAATTCTCCAGTTCTCTCTTTTGCTCTTCCTCAGATTCTCATTATACTGGGTGAGGGCAATTCGATACGCTGCCCAGTCATCTGTTATTTTTTCTCTGTTACAGAGCTTACGCACTGTTTTTCTTTTAGTCTCCAGGGCGGAGGTCCACCAAGAAAAATTCCTAGTTCCTCTAACATGCACCTCTGGAGAACTTGAGTGATATGCATCAATTATTGCCCTGGTGAGATTATCAGCAACGCTAGCAAGCTCTGCAACAGAGCCGATAGAGTTCTGTAAACTCACTAAATTGTCTTGTAGTTTATTGGTAAAGACAGTCCAGTCCGTACCTTTAGGTATTCTTACCGTAGTTTCTGTAATTTGGGGGGTTCTAATATCAAATCTTATATACCTATGATCCGACAAAGATGCTTCCCCCGATACGTGCCAATTCTGGACTGTGCTGGAGGTACCCATGTCAGACATAGTAAGGTCCAGCACCTCCCTTCTATGAACAGTATTCAAAAAGTTGCTCACCTCTTGTATTGATGTTGGTGCTACCCGAGACTGTGTGGTATGAATTAGCATCACAACCAATGATGAACTTCTGCCCATGGGCTGTACAGTAATTGATAAAGTTCTGTACTTCTTCCGGAGGTGGGTCGTTACCGTCCCCGGGAAATTAGGCTGATGCCATATAAATTGTGACTATGCCTCCGCTTGATAGAGGTATCTCTAATGAGACTGCAGTTATGTCTCTGGAAATAAATTGGTTAAATGAGAATATATTGTACGACGAACGACAGTGAATCGCTGTCCTCGTCCTTTCTACTTCTGTGTTGTAAATTAGCTTATCTGTCTTACTTGGCAAACCTTTAATTCTTCCATTGTTGGTCCACGGCTCTTGGATAAGCGCTATGTCCCAGTTGTTTGTGTTGAAGAGGCGACTCAGCATAGATGTGGCGGCCTTCGTTCTATGTAGGTTGATTTGTACGCATCTTACAGACGCGTGCATAGATCTTTATGTTTGGGCCCTCCAATGAGCCACCCTGTGTGCTGCTACTACTAGCACGTGTTTGGTAGAACTCTGTGAGTTCAACCCATGTTTTTTATCAGGCTTGTTCCCCCTTTCAGGTCTGCGTCCTCCACGTGCAGTGCCTGAGCTTCCTGGCTTTTTTGGGTCATCTTTGCTCCCGGGATCTTTCTGGCTGGGATAACCAGCCGCTCTTTCCACGGAGCGATTTAGTCCTGCTTTACCTGCTGATGGTGCCTGTGTCCTCTCAGCCCTGTTTCTCCTCTCACCATCCTTTTTGGGCGAAAGTACCCAGCTCCAAACAGCCAATTAACTTTAAAGTTGGAGGCCTTTACAATCTCCGTTGTCTTATGCGGCACCGACAAGGTTAGTTGGAGGAGATCATTCTCTCTGTCTTTCCTTGCAAGAATTTTCTACTCCGCGTTCCCAAGCGGCGAAGTATCTTCTCGGTTGGCTCGTTTTTGCAATGAGGAAGATATACGAAAAATATTTTGAGGCGCGGTAATTCGTCTTCCCGACTGCTTTCAGGTTGGCGTTTTCCCATGGCTTTAGGGTCGGCACAGTGGCAGTAAGCCACTCCACCGTGTCCTTGTCAGCACAGTTGATGGTCAACCATATATTCCTCGTGCGGCATCCTAAAAATGTCGGGCTAATGCTGTCCATTGGAAGTTCCGCCACTACATCCATGATGCTATATTGTACAGCCAAGATCTGGCTGATACCTAGTTTGACTTCTGGAAAGCCTTGGTCGGTTATTTCCAACCTGATGGCCTTCACTGCGTCCTTGTAGGTTAGCTTCACCTCGTCCGAGCTGCCACCCTTGTGAGCTATCCTTTCCTCCGGTTGGCAAAGGTTGCTCTTTCTTCTCCCTTTTTTGCTGGGGTGTTCTTTGGGGTCGTGTCGTCTGACCAGCTCCGTTTAGCGGTAGTGACCGTTCGATCTTTTATTTTAATTTGGCACTGTGCCAAAGCTACCTCTTGAGGAATGCCCGCCAATTTATGATGGGCAAGGCGGTTCTTCGCAGCTCCGCTGAGTCTCTTCCTCTTTTTCTTGCTATCCTCGAGTTCCAAGTCCTAGAGGCTGCTTTTAATTTCGGCGGTTGTAGACACTGATGCGGTATCTGAGAATGATGGCACTTGTGCGTCTTGTACTCGGTCAGATAGCGTGGTTTCCATATTAAAATTCTCAGAGGTAGGTCCTTGTTGGACCTTATCATCCTCTGAGATTGGTGCGTTTAGAGAAGCACCTCCCTCATATTTTTTTATTTCTGAAATATCCATGCAGTTTCAGATTTGTTGAGAGGAAAAGAAGGTAGGAAGCAGCGCCTCTTACTGTGGTAAGGCTAATTGAAACCGAAGGTCACCAGGTATCCGGAGTTCTGTCCTAGAGACCAAATAACCCACGGCCATTCATTCCTCGGCGCACGTATCTCACCTGGGATTTGAGTTTTTTTTTCAAGGTTATTTCTTCCTCTAGCGTCGTACTTTAGCCCGTCGTTCGATAAACAAACAATCAATTACCGGTGGTCACCACGGAGAGGTAGCACGTACACTTGCGAAACACGATTAGGTTACCCCTAACGCGGTCGTGAGCCCCAGACAGGACTGCCTAAAACAAGACCAGAACAGCCTGCTGGAGCTCACTCTACTGAAGGTTACGGAGCTGGTGATTACTACAAAGCTTTGTTTCGCCCTTCACCAGACGCCCAGACCACCAATTATGGGTAATACTTATCGGATTCCTTTATTGGGTGATGAGATGTAGGCCTAATAAAATGACAGACCAACTTTTAGAACTTTGTCAAGGATTTCAGATGAAGTTAGTGGTATGTCCTGTTTAAGATGTAGGCCTAATTTAGATATTGACCAACTTTTAGAATTTTGTCGTCGATTTCAGATATGCAAACAGAGATTAATATATACGGGCCTAACTTTGACCTAATACTGAACGCATTTATAGGGATTGCTCATCAAATTCTTTTATTGGGTGATAAGTTGTAAACCTAATTTAACTAATGACCAAATAAAGATCAATATATATAAATAAACGGACTACCCGCCGAGGAGTAATGAACAGTAATAAAGGTTCGGTTGCTCCTCATTTAGGAATTCGGTTATCCTCTAGTGTCCTGTATGGAGATATTTCCATGAAAATGTCGACCGGAAGATGGAAAATAACTTGTATTCTGTGCGAATGTGTTGTTATTAGCGCCCAGGTCGCCTGGAATTCAAAGGGCGTGACCCGCCCAGCAACCTAGGCTATTTTCACAGGTTCCGTTTTTTCAGACGTTAACCTAACTATATGATATTGGACTTATTCAGATAGCCAAACTCTTTGTTACTCTTTTACTTTAGGGGTGACATGTACTAGAACGAGTAATTCGGACAGATAATGCCATCATCAGGGAAACCTATGAGAAAACCTTAGAACTGTTTTTAGTACTACTCCAAAGTTAAGTGATTAAAGAAATGTGTGGCTGGTGCAGTCCAGGCTAAATTTGAGCTGGTAGAATTCATTAGAACTTCATAAATCGGCATGGCTGAAAAGATATTACCGTTATCTAATCCCACTATCAAGAAAACCGATGAGAAAAACTGGTTCATGAAACTGGTTTAGCCGGTAAACCCGATGTAACCCGGGAAAATAAAATAAAATTCTTGTAACTCAATGCTATGGCGATTTCTAAATGTATCGATAAAGCATCACAAATTTCGAATATAGCTAATTCTAAAAATATCAAAAATTTCGAAATAATCTCAAAAATGTCGAATTTTCAAAGTATCTTGACTATTCTTGAAAGTTCTCAAATATTAAACTATCCTTAAGTATGTAAAATTCTGCAAGTTCTCACGACTCAAACCGAAGCACACAGCATTGCCTTACAAAATTCGAATCAATTTTGAAAATCTTTAAAAATCTCGAATAATCATAGGAATGTCGAAAAAACTTAAGAATTCTAGAATATCTATTACCCTAGAAAAATTCAAATAGTCTCTATATTATGTTAATTACGATTGATCTGGATATTATTGAATAATTTCGGAAAGCCTGTAAAAATCTAGAAAACACACGAAAAGTTTAAAAAATTTCGAAAATTCGTGTAAATTTCGAATTATTTGTCAAGTAACTTAATGTTACTAGTAAAGGTTATTTATGGAATAACACATCCGCAAATGGCCCCCACGGCTTTGCTGGCACAAACGCACTCTTTTTGTCGAAATTTTTCGTGACCATTCTGCATAAATGAGGCGGAATTTCGTTGATGCAGCGTTTAATTTCCTCCTGTAATGCACGGACGATTGTGGGCATTGCTGGACATTGACCTTTTACTTCAAATAACCCCTTTAAAAGAAATCGAATGGTGTTAAATCACACGATGTAGGGGACCAATTCTGATCATCGAAACGAGAGTGCAATAATTGAATTGTTTTACGGGCTGTATGGAATGCGGCACCGTCTTGTTGAAACTAAATATTGGCCCCATCAATATCATCCAATTTCGGCAGAAAGAATTGTGTTATCATGTCGCAATATCGAACACCAGTAACAGTCACTGCTTGACCAGCCACATTTTCAAAAAAAATATGGTCCAATGATTCCTCCAGCCCAAAATCCATTCAACGAACTCTCTTCGCTGTGCATGGTCATTAGGCTTCAGTTGTTGTGTTAATTGAATTTTGTAAGGATATTGACATGCGAACGGCTTGTTTTTGGACGACCAGTCCTTTTAGCGTCTCCAACTGATCCAGTCTCCTTGAATTTTTCAATTTATCTCTTCACAGTTGACAAAGTTAAAACATTATTCCGACCATATTTTGTATGCAATATTCGAACTGTGGCCGCCAAACTTTCATTATTTTTGAGATATTGTTCAATAATGAAAACAAGTTGTTGTATCATGTAACGCTACATTTTTAACCTTGAACTCTCGGCTGTCAAATTATTTTTCTTTCAGGGTTGCCAACAATTTACTGCACAAATAGCAGCAAATTCAAATCTTGCGTTAATTTTGGGACACTACTTACAACAACAATCATATTCTTCGAACAGGCTCTTATATTCTCGAGTAACATCGAACTATCAAATACACCCGATAATTTCAAACCAACTCAAATAATCTCAAAAATCTCGAATAACCTGACTGTTTCGAAACACCGAATGACTAATTTAGTCTCAAACACACGCATCTCATTGCCATGCTAAACTCCAATAATTTTGAGAAATTTAAAAAAGTGATCAAAAGATGAAACCTGAGACAAGCGGATATAAAATCGAGAAGCAACGAGAATTTCCAAAATCAGGAGAACCCCGCCAAAAACAATCCAAAAAAAAAACACCATCACTAGTTGCAAAATTAAGTTGGCATTTGCATTTTCCTTATATTTAAAATATGGTTTTTTAAAATAAACCGGTAAATTTCATTTTTATTTGCCATTCATATTTCAAAACGCTATACGGTACAAAACGCGATGTGGTACAAAAACCGATATTTAAAAAGGCGATTCGGTACAAAACGCGATATGGTACAAAACGCGTTATTTCATTCAAAACGCGATAATTCAAAACGTGATATTTCAAAACGCATATTCTCTAGTTCCTTCGTACATGTTCATTTTTCATCATAAAGGTGAAGGAAAATTTTATGTGTGAAGTGAAGGAAGATTAATAATTTTAAAATATCGCGTTTTGTATCATATCGCGTTTTGAAATATCGGATTTTGTACCAAATCACGTTTTGTACCATATCGTTTTGAAATATCCCGTTTTGTACTTTATCTCGTTTTGTCACATCGCGTTTTGAAATATCGCGTTCCGAGCGGATTCTAATCTAAAAATCCAGTAAATTATAGAAACTGACTGCTTTGGCTCAAATGAGAGGAACAACAAATTCATCAAACAAACACATCATAATGGAACTTTGCAAGTTATTTAGCAGCAAAGCAGAACTAGCTCCCTTTTACAAATCAGAATATCTTTTTCCAAATTAAATTTAAACCTTTGAAAAACGTTGAATTTAAAGTGTTAAAAGATAAAAATTTTAGTGCGAAACCTATATTAGAATAAATCAAACTAGCAAACAATAGAATTGTTATCATTTGATGTTGGAAGCTTTGATTTCAAATGTGTTCAGCAAATTATCTTCTGAGATTACATGTAATTAGTCAGACATTCACCTTCAGCAACTCAAAAGAAATTGTTGGCCGTGTCTTTCAAACTATTTCTTCTTGTTTTAAAAATTAGAACACCGCCATTTCCTAAAAATTTCCTCAAAATTTAACGTTCTGCAAACTTAAAAAATGGTCTACTTTAAGCTTAATTTGAGCTATCTGGCATTGACTTTTAGCTGATAAAAGAAATCTCGTGGACCCCAACAAACGTAGGCCCCCGGCGGCTACGAGTGATGCGGGTGCCTAGTTACGCTACTGGCCTCTACATTGTGGAAGAAGTTAACGTAAAAACTCTGTCGATGTTGTCAAAAATTCAATAATCCATAATTCCATTATATATACCAACATACCGTTATACCGTAACCATCAGACTATCATACTATCATCCATACCATAATACAGTCATACCAAAAAACCAACATCCCGCCTCAACGCCATACAATCACACTATTACACCAACATAACATCACACCACCATACTATAATAACATCATGGCGGCATACCAGCATAGCATCAAACCATTACACCATTATAACATGTTAGCATCATGCCTTCATACCATCACAAAATTATAGCACCATACCTTCTTACCTTCATACTATCATACCATGAAACGAATCGTACCATCGTACACACTTAAAAAAATAACTTTAATTTTTAATGCAAGCCTTGTATTATGACTCTTGTAATACAAGTTATTATTGAATTGTAAAGTAATGATTTTAACGCAATTATGAAGATTTCTAAAGCAGTATTTGCATTAAAAAGTATTTTTTATAAAATTATTAAACATTTTAAAGCAATCTGCTCAAATTGAAAAATTATACCAACATGCAATTCGCAAAAATTAACGGACTTAAATGTACAGAACTACAGATGCACGTGTTTTGCTTTACTGATATAAAATTCGCTAAATCAAACCAACTAAACGACAAATAAAATAATTGGGTTTTCTGAATTCGAAAATGTCTATTATGTTAAAGGCAAGCTTTTCAGTTCTTAATTTATAATTTATTACCTTAGGCGACTATAAAGTGAAGTAGCCCGCCAAATGGTGCCTCTGGATACATAAATAAATACCGTGTTGTCCAGTTGACTTTTTTTTCTAATCGGAGTTTTATTGCTCTATTTGTTATCAAAATTTGTCAAAAATGCTGGCCACCACTGAATGTGGTCTAACTCAATACTATACATTCGTTCATCATGTAAATTGATTGCAATTGCAAGTTTGAACATTTTCCTGTTCCTAAAATTTTTTTCTCACCTACGTTTAAACTCGTGTAAATGTAAATTGGCGGTGGTTTGGCGTCTATTGGAGGGGGGGATCAAAGTTGAGTAGATTAATCTACCAGCTCTGTAACCTTCCAGTAGGGTGCGCATCACGTGTGCTGTTCTGGTCTTGTCATTAGGCAGCTGCGTGATGGGTACAGTTGTGTAAGGGGTAACCTGTTCACAATTCGCAAGTGTACGTACTGCCTCCTCGTGGCAACCACTGGTAACTAAGGCCACTTGGCACATCTTTGGCCATTTGGCAAAGGCTAAAGTACGGCGCTAAAGGAGAAAACCTTGACAAAATACCCTAATCTAAGGTGGAACAGCATATGCCGAAAGATGAATGGCTGATAGGTTAATCAGCCCAAAGTATGCGGACTCTGGATACCAGGCACCCTCCAGTTTTATTTAGCCTTCCTGTAGTAAAGCTGGGTGACCTACAGGTGATTTGCAATTCCGAGCAACTCGTAAGAGTAAAATCAAACGGAATACGGGGCAGGAGTAGGAATATACGGGAGTGAAACAACCCTCTCGAGGTCCTTGAGCTCCAATGCTACCGTCTTTCTAGCGGAACTACATGCTGTAGTAAACATCTAGGAGGGAGAGCAATAAGCCCAGATAGTATGTATCACATACCGGGAGGCAGTATCGTCAGGTTCATTAAGAACCTGAATATTGACTGGACGGATAATTAAGCAGGGGCCAGCACAATAGATCTTTTAGGTCGCAGTGCGAAGTGGCTGATCGCCCGCATGGCCCCCCATAATAATAATAATAATAATAATAAATGTAAATTAATTATTGAAGATGTGTTGGAATATGATACTATATCTCCTGAAATGATCCATCCGAATATTGAGTTTTGAGCGATTAAAGATTCAATTGAAAGACCTAAGCACGTCCTCCCAGCACTTTAAAAAAAACAAGGGATTATCCAATTTTAAAATAAAAAAATTTGTTGACTGTCTTGAATTGGTCATTTGATAAGGAAGTCGATTAGGAATAGGATAACGAGATTTAACGGTTGACAATATCTTACCTCTAATTGATCAGAACCTAGAATTAGTCCATTAATTGATATATTGACATTTTTTCGTGGTAATGCCAGTTTCTGTAAGCAAGCCTCCGAAATAAACGAGGCTTGAGCACCTAAATCAAATATCATGCTACACTTTTGGTGCCTTCCTGAAGCATGGCATACTCTGCATATCATATTCTTCTGTTCGTTTCACCGGTTCTACAAATTGGTTTGACTGTTCGGTCTATTTTAGTGTAACATACTAGGATGCTTCGCTCTGCATATTGCACATCTGAATCATGATTTGCAATCTCCAGCTCAGTGATTCATTTACAGGCAATTGAAACACAATTTATTGTTAGCTATAAACCCTCGTCTCCCATTAATCAAAATTTTAAGGAATTCTTAATTTACTTGAATTTGTATGTAAAACTTTAACACTGGACGAAAGTATATTATTACGAATTGCTGCGGCCCTTTCGTAGTTTCACAGTTTTCTATCAAGTATCGAATTGCTTCAATGTTGGTTTCGTCCCAGAAGTCTCTAAAGTTTAAAAGTCGGCTAAGGATCTCTAGTCTCAGCCTCATCATTAATCATTGGTAAACCTTTTAATGCTTCTTTAGAGATATCAAACATTTAATGAAGTCCCTTTGAATTAACTTGCACTTGATTGGACAATAAATCATTTAACGTTGTTTTTAAACCTTGAGGATTGTCTTCATTTCTGGAAAGTTCTATTTCAGCATTCAACAACTTTCCTTTTACTCTGGATTATAGTATGTGTCATCTAAGTTCATTAGCACAGGTATGAATAAAACATATTCTCTTTTTTTATGAATGCTAACCAAATTAATTTACGTCACTGAATTATGTTCCAAAAATGCTGCCGAAAAGGCCTTGACAAAATGTGGCATATTTTCTCTTTTTCAGAACCTTTCGATTTAGTCGCTCAAAAGCTTTGCCATTTTCCATTTTTTTAAACTAAAATTTTATTTTATGACTCCAGGTAACCACATCAAAACTACGGTTCTCAACCCTTGTAGACTTAAAATGCACCTCAAAATTCGTGTTGAGAAATTCTCATTTTAAGTGTTAACATATGTCCCACACTATTAAATACAATAAAAGTGAAATATTCGCGATCTACAAAATAGTATAATTCACCAACCCATTTCATTATTATTTTAGGTCACACAATGTTCTTGTTCAAGAAAGCAAATTATATTTTCAGTCACATATATTTATATTCTGAACATATTCCACAAATGTTTTATTTGGGCATTCAGAAACACACAGACCAAAAATATCAATTAATTTTTAACTTCCTCTTTACGACTAGCGCCATAGATATGAGTATTGCTGAAAATGTGTTTTAACAAAAGATACAAATCCTAATTTGGTAAATGAAGAAGAAAGTTAAACATGTTCCACATTTTATATTAGCTTACAAAATGATAAAAGGCAATCTAAAATAATTTCACTGAATCAGTTCCTTTTATTATTTACAATATTTGCGCTAAAAGACTAAAATTGTAAGTTCCACATTAAAACAATAAAAAAAAATTTAATTAACTGATTTTAGGCTAATGCCATCGGTACCTAAATAAATCGAGTTATTTCCAAAATATCAACTTCCGAACAATTCGCAGAAAAGTTAATTAATTTGTTTTAATTAAATTATTTTACCCGTAAATTGATTGGTATTCAAATTTTGTATACCCACCTACAGTGAAATTTATTGGATTGAATTAATTTCCGTTAAAATTCTAATAAAATTTCAACTTAATGACTTTAGACATTTTTTTGAACTCCATTAAGTCAGAATCAATTCTGCCAAAAGAGCACACACACAAATGTATGAACCTTATTTAAACTACCTAGCTTTATGAACCAAATGATTGATTATGTTCATTCTAAGTAATGTACTTAAAACCCCATTAGTGCAATTGAATCCACTTTTACATAAAAAAAAAAAAAAATTTGTCAAAAAATCACAAAAATAAAAAAAAAAACGAATCCATTTCATTTTAAAATTAAATTTTATTTTTTATTCAAATTTATTTTGAATCTACTCCCATCTCCCGAAATCGGAATCGAGAAATGACCAACAATTTTTTTTTTGTTGTTGTTGTATGTATTTTGTATTTCATTTTGATTGATTTATATTTATGTAAATTCCAAAATGTAACAACAACAAAATATATTTTTATTATCATTTTGGGAATTGAAATCGCTTAAGACAATCAATCTTTGTCAGTAAATGGTTCATCAATTTATTTTCTAAAATTTGTTTTTTCGATTTTTTTGAAATATTTGAACGAATAATAGGAAATCTAGTTTAGAATTGATACGTTATCATTTATCATAATTCTGGATGTACATACATATGTACATACATAAAGTCGATACTCATCGACTCATATGTATGTACATAAGTATATGAATTCATATTATAATTATAAAATTCCATTTATTGGTTGTAGATGAAATATATAATTATATGCTGAGTGCTTTAAGTTGTCTAGACGTTCTAAAATCATATAATTTATGAGATTTATAGGGTTCGTGTGTGCTCCGAATAAAATTGTTGGTACGAACGAGATAAGTAAGCTCGCATAAATCCAACTTAAAACAAATATATTCCAGCTTCACGCTTTTTTTTTGCAATACATACATCGTTTGTTATCTTTCAATTGTCAGTGACACACAAACACAGTTACAAACACACACATTTTTATTTCGAATTTTCTCCGTTTTTTTTTTTTTTTATAATTTTGGAAAATATATTTTCCGAATCCATATATTAAAATGAAGCAATAAAAAAAATTGTGTATTGTTTAAAGTACGATTGATTAAGAGTACAAAGAAATTTTTTTTGCGTTCAACGAGGGTGTGAAACCACATAAAAGGGTTGGGAAATTACGATAAAAGAAAATTTAATTATAATTAAAAAAAAAAAAAAATTTTAATTTAGCAAAGAAATGTTTAATGAGTTTTGGTGAAGGTGTGTGGTATGGCGGTACGAATTTTGTAAATTAACTGTGAAAGGCTGTGAAATTGGGGGGTTTTTATTGTGGATTCTGTATTTTGTAGTTAACCAGAATCAAGTTGTAGCATAGTATATGTATATATGGGTTTTCTTAATGTTTTCTTTAATTAATTCGATATTATTTTTAGCTTTTTGTGATCGATATGTAGATTGCGCAGTACACAGCAATTGACTAAATATTTACATTACTCGAATATCTATGTTCTTTTATGGTTTTTACGAAATATGAAATGAACATGTGTTTTTAAATCAAATTTGATTTGTGTCAGATGAGTTTGATTGATTTTATGTTTTTAAACTGGTGTAAAACTGGATTCAGTTTTAATTAGAATGATTTTGATTTAGTTTCTGGTGTAATCGAACTATCGAAGGTGATTTGAACCAATAATTACTGGTATTTTGCTAAAATATACCGATTTAAATTTCAAATTTTCCAATTAATAAACTCCTAAATTTGAAAACCCGTGTACTACTTGTATTCATGCTTTTATTTTAGAATGCTTCCTATTGTCGTCGTGCCAATAGAATCCCGCTTTAACTTTTTATATCGTTTTAATTTCCAAAACCCTGCATTTCATCATCAATATCATCTTAAAATGTAGGGTTTTAATGTTTAATGTTAATCCCTTAAATTTCTCAATTCAGAAAATCTAATTCTAAAAAATTCTAAATTTTCAAACTCGGCGACGTGCATCACACATGTGCATCATTTTCAAATTTGCTTACTACTGTCTTCCACCGTAAATAACGCCTAGCCGTTTTAAGCGAATAGTACACCTACTGGGCGTTTTATTCAAATACAGCGCCCTAGGCGTTACATTTGTTAAACATTTCTATACTTCACATAATTTATAATTATGGGAAACGACCAATTTTTTGGACAAATAGCCGTTGATTTTTTGAAAACGGTGAAGTCTGCAATTTTTTTTTTTTTTGGCTTTCAAATTATAAAATCGGTTTCTACATCATTTGATGATTGATTCAAAACTTAACAATTAGAAACAATTAAAAATTAGCAACGTTTGAAACCATTTCGGTAGTCATATTTTGTTGAAGTTTATCTCCTCCTTTCTTGTAGGATTGTTTACGGAGTTAACAACAGAGGTTTTAAATCAAAACTCCGTTTCCAAATCTCACTATATCATGAGTAATTCCTGGCCAAACAACGTTGAGGCTGGCAAATCTCTCATCTGAACAATCTGAATAGTTGTCAGTAAAATATTGCTCCGAGTTTTAAACACCCCATCTAAGTATTTTGATAAAAAATGAAGAATGGGATCGTTTGATCATCGTTAGATCTGTATTGGTCACAGTTTTTGTAGTTACTACTTTTAGTTTAAAGAAAAAATTGATTTAAATTGTAAGGTCATTGAACACCAATTTTTTAGCACGCCATCTAAGGATTATGATAAAAATGACGAATGGAATGTTCATGATGTTACGTATGTTCATGATTACGTCAGGAGTGGTCACCAGGTTTTGTCCGTTGGTTACCTATAGTTTTGAAAAGAAAAAAAATATCGATTTAAAATTTATCGGAAGATTTGTTTACTATATTTTGACAGGAAACTTTACTTCATGTTAAGATTGGTTTGAACCAATTGAATTATCATCTAATTTAAAATTTTCAATTTTCAATAATGTCATTTATTTGAAATATGTTGAGAGTGCACGCTTTTACTTACTAAAATTATTTAGCGAGAGAGTAAACCGGAATGTTGGAACTGGATTCCGCTTATATCCTTACACATTAGGTATGTGGTAGGATCATTAGGAGCGATTTTGACGAAATTTGGAGAACGTGTTTTTTATCAACGCCAAGTATGTTTCACAATTATAATTGCGAAAATTGCGGGCTTTACTTAGCCAGAAGCCAAAGTCTGTCGTGGTAGTGAACCATAAATTAATATGGAAGAATGGGTGTAGAAAGTTTGAGGAGTCGATCAATGTAATGGATCAACAAAAAGATTGTGAAACATACTTGGCATCGTATTATTTAAGAAGATCCATGTTCTATACGCAGGTTTGTGCTTAATTGGATATTCGAATGGAAATTGCAACAATGGGTCTCTAATGTAAGTTGGATGGGGACGAATGATACCTATTGACGACCAAACGGTAAAAAATGGTAATTAGTCCTGATCTAACGATTCCCTTTCAAAATATGGTGAAAATAATTGTTCGATTTATTTTAATGGTGACCAAAACTGATTAGTGATAACCAACCCTGACCTATAGCTATAAACGAACTAATATTTTGTCGTTTTTATATAAACTACAATTTCAAATTCATTAAATTATTACAGTAGTCAACTTTCTACCAAAAAGTGCTCTGCCCAGACAAATGAAAGGAAATTTTCCAAATTACTTTTGACTGTTCCGAAGTTTCTAAAAAAATTTAGCAAATTTGATGGCAGCCCATTTTCTAATTTATATGAAAACACAACTCCACTTCCATTAGATCTAATCCCATTCTATTTGGAGTAACTCCTTTCAATGGAAACCATGGGCTCATTTAGGCTTTAGATAAGATGGCTTTTATTTCGGTAATTGCCTAATAGTTATTCGAAAAACTTCGATCTTCATCAAATATAAAATAGTTTACGAAAATACTTGTAGTTAGAACATTTAATGTTTCTGAGGAATATATAACCAAAATAAACAGTTTGGTTAGCAAAATCGTTTGCGTAGCTTGGCCTAAAGCTTTTTAATCGAGAGACATAGACCGGAAGTTAAGTCTCACGCGGAAAGTGACTCAGTTGGCAACCCTACAAATTATTAATATGTTAATTGCTTTCAATAAAATAACCAAATAAAAAATATTCCAACTGGAAATACCGCATATTTAGGAATATACATGGTCAATCCAATTAGAATTTGCGGATGTAAATGTATATGCGGCGAACCCCAATTGGAATATGCTTATTTCCTATAAACATTTGGATCTTTTCTCCAAATTATTTAAATGGTATGCGAACCTGGACAAGACCATTCCATTCGTCATTTTTATCAAAATCCTTAGATGGGGTGCTAAAAATTCGGGGGTCAGATAGAACCTCCCAGAAGAATTTAGACGAATTCCAATGTATAAGACTCGTATTTCATTCAAGTCAAATATGAATTAATACATTTGAATTTGTATTGTATTTAGGAAGGGCCTTCAGTTTTCCTTGATTGTATCTATTTTCCGGCGTTCACGGCAGTTTTAAGTTTATCGAATATTAACAATTCCGACAGTTCTGATCAAAATAAACAACCTATACGCAACCTTTGTAAAGCACCAAGTACTAATTTATTAAACCACATACTTTAAAAACCGAAGTAAAGGAAAAGCACTTAACCCCAATTCCACTGTGAAAAAATGACTGAGCTGACTTCAAGTTGGAAGAAGACAAAAAAAATAATCCATCAGAGAGACAAAGATAAAGTATTTTGTTATTGTTTTTTTATAGCAAATTGTATGGATACATCTTGACAGCAAACAAAAACATAACCAAGAATTATTAAAAAAAAAATTATGAATTAGTGTTAATTCGAGTATTTTTACGATTCAAAATAATCTAAAAAATTAATTATTATTAATACTCATATCAGAATTATTTTATTCAAATTATTTCCGTCATAAAATACAAAATTAAAAAAAAAATTTCCCATAAAAATGCCAAACAATTAAAATTATCAGCGTGTGCGAGAAATATTTTTCATCGGTACACAATATTTATGTACATGTATTAGTTGGACTGCCATAAAATGTTTTCGATTTGATACTTTTTTTTAATTTCGACCTCAGTGCACTAACACAGATACACATTTTTTGTAAGTAAAAACTTGACTGACTCCGTTGTATGTCTCGTTCACACAACCACCGATTTTATATTTTTATCTTAAGTTATTTTTACTGACAAACTTTGATTCACAATGGAATTGACGCATTAATTGTTTTTATTTACTCTACCAAGGATTAAAAATTTTGTTTGCAATAGGTGTATTGGTTTGTGTTAAACTGTTTTAATTTTAAATTTGAAAATTTCAGTTACAATGCCTAGGCGTTTCATTCAAATGGGCGCTTTAAACGAATTTTTTTTAGAGATTTTTAAAATGTGAAAATTTTTGCCACTTTCGAATAAAACGCTCAGGCGTTATTTACGGGGGAAGACTGTAGTTAGCTTCTTAAAAAAAAAAATTTTGAAAAATTTCTAAATTTTTAAATATTAAACTCATATAAAAATTCCAATGAAAAAGAATTTCGAACAAATCAATTTTCAAAATGTTCAACATTTTAAGTTTTACTTTCGGAATTTACAGAAATTTTAGTTTCACAAAGACGTCTTATTCAGACAGTATTTTGTGAAAGACATTTTAATTTTACAATACTGTTGGGAAGAGCTGGAAAATCGATTAATAATCCTTAGTTTAAAATTAAAGTTAAATAAAACGTTTAGTTTCTTAAACCAAATTTTAAAAATTATAAAATTTTCTCAACTCATAATAATTAAAAAATTCATAAAGTTTAGTAAGGATTGGAAAATTTATTAAAATATCCTCAATTTTTGAATAGTTGATGTTGTTGAGTTTGTTTCTGATGTAAAAATCCACATTAATCAATTTTTGTTGGGAAATTGGAAATTTATTGAAATATCATCTGACATTAAATAAACTGGGTTTTAAGTACAATAGAACAACTTAAATAAGTTTTAGGTATTACTGAATAAATCCACCAAATAGGATTTTTAAAATTTTGTTCTTTTCAAATAACAATATTTATAAATTCGTAAATATTTTCATTCAATAATTAAAGCCTAAGAGAAGATTTTAAATAATATTCAAGTTTTAAAATGTAAGAACCGTTTGCCATCTTATTGACATAGCATATAATAAGTAGCAGAAATACAGCAAATCTTCAGTCTTTGAAAATCTGATATTTTTAATAACCAATTCTCAAAATGTTAATCAAATTTCAATCAATTTCAATATGCATAAAATCATCAAAAGTTAGAGACAATCGAGGTTTAAGTACGGAAAATTTTTCAAAAAGTTACTTTGTTCATGAAGCGCCAAATAAATATAAAAAGATTTAAGGGACATACAATTGGCTAAAATTGGGGCGAATTAGTCTTCCTAAATTTTTTGAACCATTCCAAGAAATTCGTCAGCGGTGAGCCCACTTGTTCAAACTACTCAGCATTTTGATATTTCTTGAAAACTTTACTGAATTTCTGAAAACTTTCAATTTTTTAAAATGCTTGCGGAGGTAAGCGGAAGTTTTCTGATTAGAAAATCTATTTTAGCACTTCTATTTCGGCATTGGGAGAGCCGAGCTTAGTAAAACACCAATTAAATTTCATAAAAACTCTGATCTTTGGCAGCCAGACGTTCAGAATACTAGTACTATAGCGCCAGGGGTTACTTTTCTTCTTGTTCAAATTGATATTGTTCAATTCTGAAAAATTATTTAGAGTTTCTTGAAATTTGCATCCGAAATTTAATAAGGCGAAAAATAAAACAAACAAGTTTCAATTTTTCTTAACATAATTAAATCAACATTAAAATGTTGAGTTAAAGTTACAAATTTTGAAAATTCAAATTAGTTGTCTTACAAAATGCACTTTTTAGAAATTCTAAATATCTTAAATTTTCTTTATTGTCAACTTTAATAAAATACGTAACTTAATAATACAATTGGGCTATCGAAATCTAAAAAATTATTTTTTAGTCCTACTTAGAGCGATGTTATACAATTCAAATTTCCATGAAGGGTTGGAAAATATTTAGGCTATAAACGGTGTTTAATAATGGTTTGAAAATTTTGTATCTTTTAAAATTTCAAAATTCGCAAAATTTTCATTTGAAATTTTATAATTGCACAATTTTTCAAATTTTCGAGTCCAAACACTTTGAAATTTTCCGAATACCACGTTTACCAAAATTTCTTGTAAAATCTATAAAAATGTTTAATTCATTAAAAATTGGTGGAATTTTCAAATTTGATTATGTGCTGGTATTTCTGTAAAGCTCCAAATAAGTAGCAGAAATAAAGCCGAGTTGAAGAATTTTAAAAATTTTGAGTCTTTGGGAAAAAAATTTTATGATCAATTTTCAAAATTTTAATTTTTTAAAAATTGTACATGAAATAAAACTGGGGTCTAAGTAGGAAAATTTAAATAAATTTTTAGTAGCTTACTGAAAATTACAAAATTTATTAAAACTTTCTGTCCTTTTGATGACCTGTTCTATGAAGTAGTAAGTAGTAAATAAATATGAGAAAATTTAAATCCGTTAAACAGAATTTCTAAAATTTTGTTTTTCTGTTTTCTAAAAAATTCTTGAATTTTTAAAATCGTTTGCAGACACAGAAAAACAAATACCAAAACTTCCGGATTGAAGAAATTAGATATGGTTGACTCAAAATTTTAATCAAATTAATCATTTTTTTTCAGAAATATTGAATTTGTATAAAGTTTCAAATTTCAATAAGCATAATATATCAAAAATTAGAGAAATTTGGGGTTCAAATTTTAAATTTTAATTACCTTGACGGACATTTTAAATTTTTCAAATATCAAGAGCCGTTAGTTAAGCCTTTAATTTTATTTCTAAAAGTTTTGTGTTTACACTAGAAAGAGGAATTACGTTTTTTGGAAGCAATTTCGAAATAATGTAGACAGCACTAATAACAAATACAAATCCATCAATAAAATCAATGGGGGAAAATGGAAAGATTAGCGCCAAAATCTAGGAAACAAGCAACAATATGTACTAAACAGAGGTTTGAAGTTTGGACCAACACCATTAGGAGCTCCACTCGATAAGATCGTAGTCAATTTGGAAAGCCGGATATCGAAAATGAACTCAGAGGGGAAATACTCGATTCGATTCCACACCCAAAAAATATTACTTGTCTCATGTTTTCTCCCAAGACAATAAGAGGAATGGTCCAGAGAGGATTTTAAAAACTCCACATTTTCATTATAAGAAGAATTTTTCAAATGCACGAATCTCATATTTGTATGTATTACCTAAAATGCACTCTATCGAATTGGTCCTTGAACTTCTGTGTCACTGCGAATGAAATTATAATATCTTTTAACGTCACAGCATTATACTCCAACGTAACAGTTTGGACAAAGCGATGGAATGTTTGGTGAAACCTGCGAGTATTGAAAAAGTAAATGACAACAAAATACGTATTTATCAAGAAGTTACCGAGATGTGCATGAACCAATCGTATTTTCATTTCGGGGGGGGGGGGGGGGGAGGGGGGGGGGGTAATATACAGCGAAAGTTTTGGAAATCTCCATCAACAGTTCATCGTTCTTTCCTGGTGTCTGGCTACGATATATTGATGATGTTTTGGCAGCGATTAACAAATCAGACCTGACCCAAACACTTGATTCGATAAATAATCAGTACCAGACCATCAATTTCACATACGAAGAGGAGGTAAACGGTGTCTTAACTTTTTTTAATTTGAAGGTGATAAGAAATGGGAATACCGTATCTCTTGGTATCTATCGCAAGCCGACAAATACGACAAGGCCAATTACGCAGACTCTCACCACAGTGGAGCTCATAAAACGGCAGCATTTAATTCTCTGGCTTGAGGGTAAGTTTCATTAAAGACACAGTGTTGGTAAACGGCTACGATATTAAGTTCGTTTAATCAATTTTAAACAAACATAAATGAAACAGACAGTTTAGCGAAAACACAACTGTTACCACCATGAAACGGATGTATTTATTTACCTTACTACCCCTCAATCATCAATAAATTGAATAATTGTTTCAAAAGAGTACAAAGATAAACAGTCATCGAAAACGTTCATTATTTAAATAAAACAGATTTTTTTGAATTTGTTGCGTGCTTTCGAGAAGAGGATCGTTTCAGGAAATAATCTTAACACTTAAGTTATGGAAACCACGGCGGCTTGACACTAAAAACATTTGAAAAGTCGTTAGTCCCTCAGTTTTATTTTTAAAATCATTTTTACTTCCGTCAAAAATGAGCAAAAATTGTGTTGGTCCAGAGCCACATTTTTCGACGTTTTGAAAATCCGTGAGTCCGACAATAAAATGTCCGTCCATCTGTCATTACGTCTGTACCCATGATACTTCGAGAATGGCTTGTCCGATTTGAACTTTTTTTCGCCAATCTCTTTCTATGATCAATGCGGAAAATTGAAAAGCTTTTGGAACCTGTATGTTAAGAGTGTCGGGTTCACCCAAAAACCACCTGTTTATATAAATATTTACCAATTTTTTAAATATGCTAGTTTGAATATAGAGTTGGATACTGAATTTGCGGTTGACTTGAAAGTTAAGTTAGGAGCCAATTTGCAGGTTGAGTTGAAGTTGAGTTAAAGTTGGCCTTAGATTAGAATATAATGAGCAGTTGACCAATTTTTTATATATGCTGGTTTGAGGGTTGAGTTGAACGTTGAGTTTGCAGTTGAAATGAGGATAATTTGGGTTCCATTTGCCGGCTGAATTGAAGCTATGCACGTACATATGTATGTATGTATGAATGATATTTGAAAAAATCAACACGCGATACTGATGGTAATGGTAATGGTAATATTAATGGTATTGGTCATGATAATCGTAATGGCAATGGTAATGGTAATGGTAATGGTAATGGTAATCGTAATGATAATGGTAATGGTATTGGTAATGATAATAGTAATGGTAATGATATTACTTTAATTGAGATTTAAATCTTAAGTTAGCTTCACTTGGTCTGAGTTGAGCCTATTTTGAATTTTTCGGACTGTGCTGGTTGATCGATGGAGTGCAATTGGGTTTGAGTTGAAGTTGAGTTGGATTTGAGTGAGTGGTTCCGTTTTTGAGTTTAATTTGCGGTCGAGTTTAGGATTTAGTGGGAGGTTGGATTGTGCTGATATTAGTTTAGTTCATGCACGCTTGTAGCTTTTGTATTGAGTTAAGTGTAGCTTTGAGTGTATAGTTGAGATTTGGTTCGAGCTAAGTTCAGTTGAAGTTGAGTTAAGGTTTAGTTTTCCTACGTTTGGGTTAAGTAAGAGGTTCGATTGGGGAATTAATATGGATTGATGCGGGGATAAGTTAAGGTTTGATTTGAATGTCGATTTGATGTTGATTTGGTGATTGTGTTGAGGGTAGGGTTTTCGGTTAATTTGGTGATTGCGTTGCGATTGGGTTGTAGGTTGAGTTGGAGGTTAAGCTGGAGATTGAGTTAAGAGGTAGGGATTGGTTTGGGAGTTGAGTTAATTTTCAGGACCGAAGTTTTGTTCACCTTGTAAGGTTTCCGCCCTTTTTCTAAAATAAAAAACTGTTTTAAGAACTTTTAATGCCCAAATAATAGAAGCAATTTTTCTCAGTTATCCAAATCATTAAAAGCTTAGAATCAATGGTTTTTATCCAAATTCATTGATTAAAAATTGGCTCTATTTAATCGTCCTAAATTACTCTAAATTTTGAAACTGGCTAAATTTGCTTGCCAGCTTCTTTAAAGTATTCAAAATACCAGTTTTATATAGTAAGCCTGCATGTTCAAAATACTGAGAAATTTCAAATTTTCAAATTTTATTCGAAATTTCTTGAAAACTTAACTGAATTTCTGAAAAGTTTCAATTTATTAAAAAATCTTGAATTTATAATAATTTTGAATCTTCCCTTCTTACCTCTGAAAATTAAGAAACAAAGAGAATTTCCGTAAAGCTTACGGAAGATTAGAAAATGTATTTACGCTATTAGTGAAACATCAATCAAATAGCCTCGCGTTCTAAGTTCTAACTACTAAGTAGTATACAACGCCAGGGGCTTCTATCCTCCAAATTCACATTGAATATTGTGAAATTTGAAATATTATTTTTGAAATATTTTGCTAACTAACTGAAACTTACGTTACTTATGAAAAATAAAATTTTATTAAAATTTAGAAATGTTAACTGTGTTATACACAAAAGAGAGCCAACCACCAGTTAAATAATATTTTCTCTCTTTCTTATTTTATGAAATTGGTCCTTCCATTAAAAATTTATTTGAATCGAAATTTGGCAGTCAACAAAACGCAGTTTTATAGAACTAACACCATCTAACTAGCAGAAATATAACCCAACTTGTAGGATTTAAAAAGCTTTGACAATTTGGAATAAAATTTTAAGAATTTTATTATAAAATTTTAAAATGCCAAATAATTTATATTTTCCATAATTTTGATAATTTTATATCTCAAATTCTTGTTTCATAACGTCAAAGCCTTAACGTTCAAAATATTAAATATTTTGACATTTTAAAATTTGATTTAACTTTTTTATAGCCTAAGGCCTTAAGTAGTGTTTGGAACCTATCAACTAATCGGTTCGAATGGGATTCTGAAATACGATAGATACTGGAATGGTTTCGAACTAAGTTACTAGTTTTACTGGCTATTAATTTATTAAAATTTGAGCGAAATTTTCTCTCAATTTAAATCATTTTGAGAAGAATAAGAATGATTTGAGCGGATTTGAGCTTTATATGGTTTCCGCCTATTGTAGTTATTCGATTTGATTAAGTTTCACAAGTACTTAAAACCTTAAAGTCAATTTATATCGGACTGTTTATCATTGTAAACACTACACGAATATCCTACTATGATACCTGCGCTAATAAATTTGTACAAACTGATCATAAGTTTATAGTATTTCACCTTAAAGAATTATGATCGTATCTCTATAAACCGTAACAAATATCTAACCATAAACCAGTCTCGCTCTAATTGAGTTTAGCGAATAAGATAAAAAATAATAATTCAAAGAAACGTCCAAGTACTGTTGCCAATTCCCGTTAAATTTGGTTAGATCAATACTCTATTTGCTACGGTGCTTTTAAGAAATGCTGTTCACATTAACAAAACCATTTAAAGAATTTTTATTTTTTTATTTTTATTAAATCAACCGAACGTGATGTCTTATGTATGAAGTTTGGTATTATGGTGATTAAGATAAATTGCTTTAAAGTGTGTTTTGTATAAGCTCTGGATGTTATGATGGATGGATGGTTATATATTTGAATATTGCCGACACACAAAAAAGGCCGCGCGATTTTTTTTTTTTTTTTTTGTTTTTGAGCTAAGGCGTTAATTTACTTAACTCTGATCGATATGTATACGAGGTATTTCGCATACATTGATAAATGACATAAGAACTCGGTATAGAAAAATTTTATGACGCCGAATATTATAGTCTAGACTTCTTATTGTATCATAATTTTTAATTTAATTTTGACTTTTATAATTAAAATTTTTGTTTTGTTTTTTCTTAACATTTTAGGTAAGTACATGATTTACAACTTTCATCTCATATATATCAGCTAGGAATGGAATACAACATAACTTTATGGTTTGTTTGTGTGGAAAATATTGAAAAAGTTTTTCACATCTTTGTGATGGAAACGTAAAATAATGTAGGAACGAGAGGTAGGAAGTTTAAAAACTTTTTATTTTAATGTTAATTGATAGTTACTGTACATTGGTGTGCAGTAATAAAATTTATTTTTAATTTTTTCCAACATATATCATCTTTCCGTATACCAATTAAGTCGAAAATATTTTATAAGTATTTTTTTGATTTATAAGTGGTTTGTTCTGATACTCGAGGAGGGGATGGCAAGAGTCATGTTTGTTTTGGTACGTTTCTGCTATTTGTTGTTTAAGTTATTTTTGAAATTTTTCTGTGTATATTGTTCTTAAAGATTTACTTTTTTTGTTTTGTTTAATTTGGATATTATATAACATGGGAAATGTAATTATTTGTATTTAAATTGTTATAATGGATCCAGTTACGGATTACGTCATTATTTATTTAGTCGTGAAGTTTATTTATTGCATGAGAGTTGGTTTACCTCTTTTTATATGATTCTGAATTTAAAAACCGTGCGAACTCATTATCTCTGATATTGGTAAAAAATATTCTTATAAATATAAATTCAAGATCATTCTCAATTAAAAGTTACGAAATAAGCACCAACAAAGTTTATTAAATTATTATCTGACTTCCTTAATTAAAAAAATTGATTGATCGATAAATGCCAGTTTTTAATTAAGTTATTGGTTGTTGAAACACGAATATATTCTATGAGTCAATGAAATGTTAATCAATGGCAGGTTATGTTTGATTTCGTTTATTTTAATAAACCCTCGAATTTATGATCTGTTTAGCATATGCATCATAATTATGGAGACACTCTGATTGGTTGGTACTGAACTTTGTTATTCTCGATTTGCCATTATTTTTACCGGCAATTTATTATTGGCTCCTGCAGAGAATCGATAAGTTATTAAAAATGTCAGTATGTCAGTCATCGCTATTTGACGCTGAAGGAAATGGAGCCACTTCTCGTGAATTTTAGAATTTGTCGACAATTAACGGTCTTTCTCGGTTGTTCGCTGATTTTCTGACTATCAATCGGGAAGTTGGACAAATTTTCTTCACAGATCTAGTCTATTTCAAATACACATTCCTCGTCATGATCCTTTATGCGTGCTGCCTCTTGAATAGGAACACTGCGTCCAAAGATTAGGTTCAAGTCGAAAGGAAGCAACCATGGCAGTATTGGGTTTGGGTGGTCAACGAGTGGGTAGAACTAGAGGGAGTACGCAATTCCAATTAAAACCACACTTTCCGTCGGAGTTGATGCTATCCATTCAAGTGTACATAGCACCAACCATAACTAATATTAGACCACCATTCGTATTGAATCATGAGGTACTCGATAAATTAAAAAATGAAATGTGTGCAGATCCAAGTCCCAAGCCGTTTACTGAGGCTCATGAACCATTGGGAGAATCATATTCAATTGCCAAAACTCGCCTTCTCGCGATGAAGCAGAAATTTAAGAGAGATCCATAGTTTCAAGAGTAATACAAGTCATTCATGAGAGAATATTTAGAACTCCAACATATCCGGGATCAGAATTTGCGGTCTACCTTCCGCACCACGGCATAGTTAAAGAAACTAGTGTCACAACCAAACTGAGGGTTGTCTTCGATGCGTCGGCTCGAACATCGTCTGAAGTATCGTTAAATAATACCTTAATGGTCGGACCCACCATACAAAATACCTTGTATCATATCCTAATAAAGTTCCGCAAATACCGCATAGTATTCGGAGCAGACATCGAGAAGATGTACCGTCAGATACGGATCCATTCTAGTGACCGTAAATACCAACGAATACTATGAAGAGAGAATTAAGAATATCTACGAACTAAACACCATAACATATAGTATGGCTCCGTCACCATATTTAGCTAGCCGCACTCTTCAAATGATTGCTGATAAAAATGAAGACATTTCCCCAAAGGCCGCACGAACGATAAGGGAAGATATGTACGTTGAGTGGTGCTGATAGCGTGGAAGATTCGATGCGAACTTGTGGTGGGATTGTGGATCTGCTAACCCATGCCGGGATGAATCTGAGGAAATGGAGTTCTAATTCAACAGAATTACTAACCAAATACAACGAAAACGTACGGTCTGAAACATCCATTAGCTTCAATCAGCCAGAGTGTAGCACACAAATATTGGAGTTGAAATGGAAACCGAAAGCTGACTATTTTACGTACCAAATTAATCTTGATGCGATACCAACCTTCACCAAACGCAGAGTATTATCAGAGTTTAGCCGAATGTTCGATCCACTTGGCCTGCTATCTCCTTTCATCGTGAAGGTCAAGATGATGTTTCAAGAATTGTGGATGCTAAAGTTGTCGTGGGACGAACCAATACAACCAGAAGCACGTACAAAGTGGTCGAAGCTACGTGACGAAGTTCCCCAATTGCAATCAATAACAATACCTCGATGGTTAGGACAGTTCAATGATAAAAGCTTGCTGCATGGTTTTCCAGATGCCAGCGAGAAGGCTTATGCTGCTGCCGTATATTTGGTGACCGAGGTTAATGGTGGCACCAGTTCAAACCGTATCGATACCAAAATTTGAACTGTATGGTGCCTTATTGGTAGCTGAGTTAATGCGGCACATAGCTCGCATTCTAGAAATTCCAAATGATCAAATGTATGCGTAGACAGATTCTCGCATAGTCCTCGATTGGCTGTCCGATCTTCCACAAAGATGGAAGGTGTATGTGGCTAATAGCACCAGTAAAATCTTGAAACTATTACCGCGTGAACGTTGGTTCCGTGTACCATCAGCTAGCAATTCAGCGGACTGTGCAACTTGGGGTTGATCACCGCACGAATTACAACACCGTCGATTGTGGTGGTATGGTCCAGATTTTTTATTATCATCATCAGAACATTGGCCTAAAATCGACACCAGTTCAAACCGTATCGATACCAAAATTTGAACTGTATGGTGCCTTATTGGTAGCTGAGTTAATGCGGCACATAGCTCGCATTCTAGAAATTCCAAATGATCAAATGTATGCGTAGACAGATTCTCGCATAGTCCTCGATTGGCTGTCCGATCTTCCACAAAGATGGAAGGTGTATGTGGCTAATAGCACCAGTAAAATCTTGAAACTATTACCGCGTGAACGTTGGTTCCGTGTACCATCAGCTAGCAATTCAGCGGACTGTGCAACTTGGGGTTGATCACCGCACGAATTACAACACCGTCGATTGTGGTGGTATGGTCCAGATTTTTTATTATCATCATCAGAACATTGGCCTAAAATCGACAGGCGACACAAAATTGATTCAATGGAAGTTCGAAAGCAGGTAGTAACAATGATGTGTCAACAAAACGTAGAAGAAAAATTCATCTACGAATTGCAAGAACGGTACTCGAGCTTCAGCAAATTTACTATGACATTTGCATATGTTTGCCGCACGATCAACATTTGGACCAAGAAATCAGCAGCAAGAGCCAAAGGGTTACTTACCAAGAAGGAGATGTCGGAAACTACTGAAAGGGTCGTTAAAGTGATGCAACACAAATATTTCAGTGTTGAGATTTAGAGACTAGCTACCGATCAACTTATACCAAACGGAAGTCAATTAACAATACTTGATCCAATCGTTGATGAAGTTGGAATATTAAGGGTTGGAGGGAGAATTGAAAATGCACCAATACATATTGACGAGAAACATCCAATTATATTACCGTCACATGATCCAATTGCAACAAAGTTAATCGTTGAAATGCACATTGAAATCTTTCATTGTGGACCATCATTCATGTTGCATACGATACGTCAGAGATACTGGATAATTGGTGTCAGAAAAACCATTCAGGGTATATTACAAAATTGTGTGCCATGTATTAAGCAGAAGCCAAAATTAATTCAGCAAAAAATGGGTGGATTGCCTCGTGAAAGGATTGAACTTGTAAAGCCGTTTCAATGAACAGGGGTAGATTTCTTTGGACCACTACAAACCTATTTAATTCATGGACGTAGGCAAAAAAGTCGAAAATCGGATGGCTGTGTATTCGTCTGTACGTGTACAAAGACTTTACACATAGAAATCGTTACCGATTTAACAACAGAAGCATTTCTGGGCGCATTTGAACGATTTGTTGCCAGGCGGGGTTCTGTAACCGATGTCTATTCAGATAATGGGTCAAACTTTCGCGGTGCAAAGCGAAAACTTGACGAGTTAAATCAGTTTGTGACAAAAAATGAAAACGGATTAGTATCAACCCTACTAAAAAAGCATCAGATAACATGGCATTTCATACCAGCATATGCTCCACATTTTGGTGAGCTCTGGGAAGCCGGTGTTCGGTCAATAAAAACACAACTGAAGAAAGTCACCGGTGATAAAGTCTTATCTATGGAAGAACTACATACGGAGTTAGTTCAAAATGAAGCCATGCTAAATAACAGGCCCTTGTATATCAGTGGTCACGAAGTTCAAGATGTACTTACGCCATCACATTTTTTATTGGTAACGCAATGGGTTGCGTTACCAACACTCGAAACTAGCTCCATAGCATATAATAGGTTGTCACATTGGCAAGCAGTCCAAAAGATGTTGCAGTTAATATGGGTACGGTGGTACAAGGAATGTGCATACCTTGCAACAAAGATGGAAATAGAAAACGGATGAAGCGAACTTGGAAATTGGACAAATTATTCTAATTAAAGAAGACAATCCGTTATTTAACTAATGGAGAATCGGCAAGGTTACTCAGTTGCATCCTGGTACAGACGGAAGGGTACGTCTTGTTACGTTAAAGACTATGGACGGTGAAATTCAACGAGTTATTCATAAATTATGCACACTGCCAATATATTAACGTCACATAGTCACCTACAATATCAATCAGATGAACCGTCATATTATGCAGCCGAAATCATCATATCCAAGTTAAATAATTCATCGAAGATAACTAAACAAGTTACCAGCGAACAGGCGTTATGTTGACAAACCATAAAAAAAAAATCAATTAAGTAACAAAAACCAAACAAACTAAGTACAATGTGCATATATCTACTTACCAGTGATCAGTTACCCACGATATGCATATAGCATCTCATACGAATACCCAATCAGCTGGACAGAAGTACCAAATTGTGAAGTATCTAAGTAATATTCATACGAGCTGTCCAACGATTTTAAAAGAAACCAACCCTCAATTGTATACCAGTACACGAAGCCACATTGGAGAATGAATCTTACCATTAAATAAACCACCAGTGTAGTAAGTAGCCGATGTATTTCATATCCAGATGAGCTACTGAAGGAACCATTTATGACACCAAAGGATAATAATCAATAGCGGAGACGGGAGACGACACCTTGTTATGTTTACACAGCGATATAGAGATTAACCGGTTGCAGCAAACAACTGAGCTTGAATCACTTAATTCAACGAGACGGAGGATGTCTAATATCCAGAATTTATTTAAGAATTTGGATCTAAAAAAATAATAATAGTTATTATTGTTGTTGATTTGACCACCGGAGTCTTATCCGTAGGAGTAACAACTGGTCCCGTCACCGGCTGTTTTCTCCGGCAGTCGTAATTTAAAGTTCGCTGGCTACCCTTTGGGTGAATCTAAACAACCAACAGATGAGTAATCCACGGAGGGTGAGCAGAAACGTGAGGTACCTTTTTGCCACCCTCACGATCACTTTCCAATTATTTGCGTTCTTAGCATCATTTTGGCTCTTAATGAATTCAAGTAGCTGATTTTCCATTTGAGCATGTTGAAAAACTACGTATCTAAAAATCATAACAGAAATGTGAAAGGAAATTCTGTGCCGGATCAAACATTCTAAAATTTCGCGAATTGTAAAAAAAAATCAAAATTTGAAGAACTTTCTTAGCAAAAATTGCGAATAAAAATTTCTTGGAATTAATCTTCGTCTATCCCAATTAGTTTCAAGATTATTCTGCTGGTAATGATTTTAAATTCTTTTCTATTCTAATTTTGTTCTTCTTGTCCTTTGTTTTCCAAAGACTAACGATATCAGCAACGACAAAAAATAGAAGATAAGCGCAGTTTAGGCCAAGAAATGAGGGCAACTAACCAATGTTGATGGACCTCCGGTTGAAAACTTGGGACTCAATTCTATCGAAATGGGAATCGTACGATTAATACCAAAATTAAGCGTTACTAAGTAAACGTTGTAGTAATAGGTACAAGCGGTCATCGCAGCATTTGCCAACTACAAAAGTATTTCATTCTTGTTGAACGTGAAGAGTGCTAAATAATAATTTGTATTCAATCTATCGATAATTCTTTCGGAAACGGAATTAACCTCGTGTACTCGGATTTGCCGGCTTTTAGGAAAAGAAAACAGCTCTACTTGTGCTAAAAGATTGTACTTGAAGAACACAATCTCTGCAGGGTAATTGTATTAGGACTTGGAGGGCTTAGCTAATAGTCTTCAACAACACCGATATCTGTCCCCAATCGGACGTTTCCCATTTCCTTATTCGTGAGCCACTATAGAAACTAACCCAATCAGCCCGTCACGTCGCCTCGTTTGGATTTTTTTTTTTTGGCTATTTCTGTCACATTTCGTTAACCTTTAAAGATCAGAACCCCAGAAAGTTTCGATCCAAGTCATGAGGTACTGGCAATTCATAGGTCTAATAGAAAATTTGACATGGGCTGACGTATTATTTTAAAGTATGTCATGATACGCTTTTTTTGGCAGGCACCTACTTACTACTTCAAACACTCTACATCAAACACATTGCTCAGCTTACTGTAAATGAAGGAATGAGGCAGAAATAATGCCAGGCAGGAATTAAAATTAATGAAGTATTCAGCCGTCAAAAATCTTAATTTTGATACTAAGTTTGAATTTTGGTAAATTGTCAGAGGGATTTACTTCATTCAGCCCGTTTCACATTCGCACACTTCGAATAAAAAATAGTTTTGAAATAAGATAATCCTAACAAATTTCCCAGCATATCATCAATTAAGCTCAATTAAATCCTCAAATAGTTTTTATATTTTTAAGAGCAAATTACTCATTTGGCACAGTCAGAGCACGGTTGTAATGTCCAGAAACTAATTTTTGGATAGTATTTTGGGTTTTCATTCAATTTCGGATTACAGGTTAGAATTTAAAGAGACAATTTATAGGAGGTAATCGGACATCAAAAAAGTAATCTCCTAGGAAAATCCTTGACTGTAGACGCTGAAACAATTCTTCCACCCTGGGAATCTTCACACTCACTTTGAATTCTCCACACATTCGTATTTTATTTTAGGGCTTGTTAACCACAACAATGGGTGTTGGCTAGTTGCGGAATTTTACTGGTTTCAAGACACCTACTGGTACAAGCCTGTACATTTTATTTCTTACTTTACTCGGTTGGTCAAACAGACGAAGTCGCTCTTTGAACGATCGCGGACTGTAGTTTTCCTTTAATGACAAATAGACTTTAAAATTTGTGCAATTTCCCAAACTATCCTCGAAAACGTTTGCTCTATTTGTGGCTGTCACGGGCAATGTAAAATTAAGTAAATTTAACATCGACATTTAACTTTTCACGTATTAGCACCTTCGGGGAATGCTCGGGCGAAAACACTTCAATTTCAATCAAACACAGTTTCAAACCTATTCAAATTTATTTTAATAGTGCCGCGTTTAAGCCCAATAATAAGTAACGACTAAAATTTAAATAAAAACAATTATTCTTTGTTTCAGGTTTCGTTCAAACTCTAATCAAGTTTCGTTCAAACTCTAATCAAATTTTAATCAAACTCGAGTTATTTACCTTCTAACTTTTATTTAACATAAGAGAACGGCATAACAATAAAATGCATTCACAAAACTAACCACCACAAACAACATTACATACTTGTTGTATACCATATGTACATAAAAACTATCCTACACTATTATTCATCATCTCTTTTGTGTACATACATTTTGATTATATAGCGGTTTTCTTTTTTATTTTATTATTTTATTGGCTTATAAACAATATAACAAACAATTTAATTGATATTATTGTGATTTATTTGAGTTGACATTAGGAAAATTGTTGTAAATTGTATACGGAACGAGTTGGGTAGAAAAGAAAATGGATAGAATTTTATTTATGCAATTTGCTGATGATGATGATGGTGATGATGATGATACTGCGGTTTTGCTATTTTCTTTCAATTTAAATGGAATTTGTATTGTATATATATATATATACATACATAATGATATAATATAAGAAGAGATTTGTTTTCCTGTTGCGCGCTGCTGCAATAAAGATTGAATTGAATTGAATTTTTTTTACAATTTTGGTTTGGTTATATTAAAGTGGATTTGTAAATAGGGTCAATAAACGGATGATGATCGGTTTTAAAATGGTCAATGATGCAATTTGATTAGTAATCTGATTGTATCATGGTTATGACTCTATAAACTATCTGTTTATAGATTTGTTAGAAACGGATAAACGGTACAAGTAAAATTGTGATCTAGTTCAATACTTCCTAACGGAAGAATTACCACATTTCTTGTATTAAAGGAAACAATTTTTTCAGATATAATTTATTGTTTAAAATACATCATTACGAAGACAGACGCAACCTATTTTATCTTGATTCTAAACAACTCTCTTGTAAATAGGCTTTTTGTAATTAGCATTTAAAAATGCAACCATGAGTATATCTGTAGGTAAACTAGCAATGGATAAATACTTTCGGAAAAGTGTACGCCATTTGACCCCATTGGTTCAAAAGTTATGTTACGATTGGTATATTCTATTATCAGATGTCGATAAACCATTATGGTTGAAATATATACAACTTTAGCTTGCAGACGTTTAACCATGATAGATATATGTATGTACATATATTTAGTCACACAGTTACTTTGTGAACGATTTTTGCAGGCTTCGCTTCAAGATTTTTTTTTTTTTTTTTGTTGCAACGTGACTCTCTCTGTAACATAACCTACACTACAGAGTAAGACAAACTACACTCGTACGCATAAATCGTTCTTATTAAGGTTAATTAAGTCACATGTTTCAAGGAGTAAGTTCGCTATAAAAATCCAACTTAGGTTTTTTTTTTTTTATTTTTTTTTATTTATTACTTACATATAATTTAACAAAATTCAGAAATATTATACAGTGTTCGTTTAAAGAAAAAACTTTCAACTTAATTTAAATTACATTACATCTGAGCAGTTCAGTTTATGAGTTGATTTAACAATTTTTGGTTGTATTTGTTGAGGAAACTGTATAGAAAAAACCTCAAACTATATTTAATTTAAAACTTTACTTAACTATACTTAAAACTATAACTAATCTTGGTAAAAATGACTAGCTTTTATGTTCATTGAACTTATGCTCAGTTCGATATTTTATTAGGTTTACAAATTTTATATTTTAAAATCAATCATTCAACTAGTGCAAGTACAAGCTTTTAATGAGTGGATTGTCTGAGAATCCAGCATTTATTTTAAATCTAGTACAAAGTTTGGTAACAAAATCTTTCACTAATGCAATATTATTAATTTTTTGTAAATCTTGAGTAGAATAGTGTCTTGGTAAATTGTAAACTAGTTTGAGTAGTTTATTTTGAGTAATTTGTAGCTTTTTAATATGGGTATCTGCACAGCTGCTCCAGACAGGTGCACCATACAGAAGTATAGATCTAAACACAGTCTTGTACAAAATTAATTTATTTTGGGTGGATAGCTTGGATTTTCTATTAATAAATGGGTAGAGAATTTTTATATATTTATTAACTTTGGAAATGGAGTACATGGTATGTTTATTATATGGGAGTGTTTTATCTAAGATAATCCCAAGGTATTTAATGTCAGAGTCCCAAGGTATTTTTTTGTTTTGAATTACTAAATCACGATTTCGAAGTGATGACAATTTTCTGCGCCTAGTAAAAAACGATGCTTGTGTTTTGTCAATATTTAACTTACTTTTCCATTTTTTATAATATGTAGTTATTTAGGATCGTAATGCCATTTTCTAATTTAGAAATGATTGTATTTGGATCAACAGAGCCAGTTGCAAGTGCGGAATCGTCCGCATATAAAAGTAATTCACAATGTGGCGGGGTTGGAATATCGTAGATAAATAAGTTGTACAGCGTAGGGCTCAAAACAGCCCCTTGAGACCCTTTTGAATTATTTTATTATCAGAGAATTCCGTTAAAATGTTCACTGAAAAAGTTCGGTTTGTAAGATAGCTTTTTATAATCTTAATGATATATACAGGAATTTCTAAAGCTATTAGTTTTTATAATAGTCCATCATGCCAGACACTGTCAAAAGCCTTTTCTACGTCTAAAAGAACTACCCCAGTCGAAATTTTGTTATTAGTGTTCTGTTTAATTATTGAAACTAGTCTTTTAAATTGATGGTTGGTTGAGTGAGATTTTCTAAATCCAAATTGTTCATTGGGTAGAAATTGTTTGACAGTGATGTGGTTTAAAAGTCTAGATTGAATGATACGCTCAAAAAATTTTGATAGAGAACAGAGAAGGCTAATAGGTCTGTAGTTCATAGGGTTTGAATTGCTTATTCGGTTTAGGTACAGGTATCACTAATGCATGTTTCCAAGAGTTTGGAAAATAATTAAGAGTGAAACAGGAATTGAATAGATAGGTCAGCATTATATGAACATTGCGAGGACAATGTTTTTATTATTACTTTTATTTTACTATTATATATTATTGATTTGATCGTTACCTGGACTCTTCGTAGTTTTAAGTGACTTAATTATATTTTTTATCTCATACGGCGTAGTAAACACAATTTCACCATTTGGTTGATTATCTAGTAGGTTAACGGTTGATTTCACAGTAACCTCAAATACGGAATCTGTATGTATATGCCTGCTATTCTGGACGGAACTAAGGACGTTTGCTATGGCGTTGGCTTTTTCTGTATTTGTTATAATGGTATCATTACCAACTTTTAACGGAGGCAAAAAGCTGTTTTTGTTTCCAATTATTTTCGTCATTTTCAAGAAAGGTTTGGAACCCGGTTTGAAACTGTTAAGTAGCTTATTCCAACGTTTGTTACGTAATAAGTTGATTTGGATATCTATCTCGGCTTTCATTTCCAAAAAAATGTATTTAACAAATGGATCTCTTGTACGTTGCCATTGTCGTCGCTTTATATTCTTGACCCTAGTGAGCATTTTCAAGTCATCAGCTAGTTGGAGATCTTTATAGGGTTTTATGGGAACTTTAGGTATATCTCTGTCTCTTGCATTATAGATATTAGATACTATACTATCAAGTTGTTCATTAATTAAATTTGAATTTGTGATATTAATAGCAGTTATCTAATTTAATAGAATTTTGAAGTGTTTCTTTATATATATACCATTTTGCAAGGTGATAACACGTTTTCATTGGAGGTTCCTTGAGACGAGATTGACATTGAATTTCAAACCTAACCGCAACATGATCAGACATCAGCTGAGAACATGTTGATGGTTTAGAGATACTATGCAAATTATTAGAAAATAGTTGGCATCTTTTAGCAGCTGGGTAGAATGTGTGTGCATCGGGATAATGAACATAAATATCACGAGAGCATATTAAATCAAATAAAATATTACCCGCTCGATTTGCCCTATTACATCCCCAGAACCTGTGAGGAGCATTTAAATCACTACATATAAAATAACTGTCATTTCTTGTACAGATTTTATTTAGATCCATTTTAAAATAATTAAGGTTTTCTTTAGTAAGAGATGTTCCTGGAAAATATACCGCTATTAAGTTTATACTGCCGAATAATTTACTATATTAATACCAAGACATTCTATCACTTTGGTATTAAACGAGGAGAGAAGAGAATGCTGGATTCCCCGCTTTATCAAAATTGCAATACCACCACCCCTAGAATCTCTATCTAATCTATAACAAATAAAATTTGACACATTTAATTTATCACTAAATTTAAGTTGGGTTTCATTTAAAATCAAAATATCTATTGAATTATCATCAACCTATTGAGGTTTCTATAAGCTTGTTTTTGATACTGCGAGCATTCCAAAAACATACCTTCAGATTATTTATTACTTCCATAACAATATTTTGAGGAAACTTCAAATATTATTTGTAATTGTTGGCTTTTTGAACGGCACATCTGAAACTTACCAATCACTTCTTGAACAATTCTTATAATTTCGTCAGAAGAAAATAAGTCGTCGGACTTATTTTGATTTTGTAGTGTGTGTTGATTATTGTTGTTGTTGACACTGTTTTGAGTATTCCACCAATTACTATGTCTTCCAGCTGTTAGGCCCGGGAAATTTAGTTCGTTCATCAGTGGGGGTGAAGCCTTTGTTTATCGGGCAGGTTGTGTTTGTTGAAATTTATGTTGAATGTTTTTCTTGATCTGCATAAACTAAGCTTTTTTTGGGCAACTATGAAAGTTGGCCGGATGATTTTCGATACAGTTGGCACATTTATACCCAGATTGTTTTTTATCTTCTTCTAGTTGGCTGAGCGGGCAGTTTATAATTGTATGGTTATCTCCACAAAGACGACATTTAAAATCCATATGGCAGTTGCTAGTTCCATGACCAAAAAGTTGACAATTCCTGCATTGTGTTGGACCACGTCTCTGAGATTGGTAGTAATTCCAATTTACTATTATATTATAGACAGACTTACATTTTCTTAAATCGGCTAGAGTTGTTTGACCTTTACTATAGAATAACAGGTACACTATTTGTTGATCATATCTAGGTTTTTGTATATTAAACTTTTTTATCTCGCTAGGTATTGGAATAGATTCTTCTTTCAACATAGTTTTTATTTCTTCAATTTCAAAATTTGGGAGCCCGGATAGAGTTATTTTGATTGGTTTGTTGTTTGGGTCTTCAAATGTATAGTGGTACCAATATTTTAGAAAATGAATGAAAATCATTCATTTTATCAATTAAGAGTTTAATTCCAATTGATTGGATTTTAAGTTTATATTTGGTGATGTTGTGTATTTTCAATAAATTATAGACGTCCTTCAGCTTTTTGTTTGTTATAACAATAGGAGGAATTTTAACTCTGATTCTTTTTGTGATGATTACGTCTTCATCATTATTCTCGTTCAGGTTTTTATTTGATTGTAACGGTGAAAATCTGTTATTTTCCATGTTGTTATCGCAATTGTTAATTGACTGATTTTTTGACATAGTCTGTGACACTATTTGAATATCACCAACACTATTTATTTTAGCAATTTTGCTAGAATTGCCTTGTGTATTATCACATATGAGGGGGCTTAAGCCCCTTTTGGGACGGGAACTACCAATAACTTCAGTAATTTCACACAGTTGTTTACACAAATACAATACACTGAGAGTAATGTAACTGTTATCAAAAAAAAAAATAAAAATTTACAAAATAATCTTCCGGAAAACAAGCCTTCCGGAATTCCATAAATTCAAATTAGTCGCACAAAATCCAAAAAAAATTTTTGACAACATGTTGAGTAAAATATACCGGCTAAGTCCTAAAGGTACATGAGATATTTTCATGGCAATGTAATAGTTTAAATAACTTTTGTTTTCATTCCAACATGATGGCAGACTTGAAAGCGCTTATTGGCTAATATCAGACCCTAGATCATCTCATAATTTTGTTTTCAAATTTTGTTTTTTTTTTGTTTTGTTTAGCGAGTCCTTTTGTTTTAGAAGCGATTTTCCTTTATTCCGTTTGAGCTAAATTTGTAAAAGTCATGCTTATGGTATAAATGATTTTGAACATTACTTAGAGTCACTTTTCCACCAGATTGATTCAGAATTTTTTAAAATTTTAAAAGTTGTTAAATTATAATTCAAAATTATAATCTCCTTCAAAATAGAAACAGCCTTAAAAACTAAATTTTTGCAAAACTTTGTGATGATAGTTTAATCCTAGATTTGGAAAACGGCAGAAAATTACCCAAACTTAAAACTGCTACTATTTAGTTTTTCAGTACTAACAGCACAACAAAAACCATAATCATTTAGTAGGAGACCAGAGTGCAGAATAAACCAGATCAAAAGATTTATCAACACTTTATCTACAACGCTCTGGCATAAATATGTATTGCAATTGTTTGCAAAGACAGTATATTTTATTGAAGATGCCAAGAAATTAGGTAGGGGGTTAGCTCTAGGGACGACTAATGTCAAAAAATGGGACATCGGGACTTACATAAAAAAATTTCAAATTTTAAAAATTAAATCAAAGACGTTCGCCGCACTTTGTCTATTGAGGTTTGAAGTAAAAATGCAACAAATTATTTTTAAATGTTCGCTACATAACATTTTAGTTAAGAAATTCTCAAATTTATCCTCAAATATTTTAATGTAAAAATTTTAAGTTTTGGATTAATATTACAACTTTTAGTACTTAAGACAGTAAAGACAGTAATACTGTCTTTTGTCAAAGATTCAGAATTAACAAATATTGATTTTTTCGCTTTAAATTCATTAAAAATTTGAGCGCGTTGAAATTCGTAGTAATAAGTTTGCAGTCGTCGAAATTATCATAATTGTGGCATACACTAAAATATATTGAAAAAAAAACAAAAATTTCGAAAATAAAACCAAAGGAAACCAAAAGGAACGAAATGGTTTGTTCAAAGCGAAAAACTTTGTCTTTGTCTATTTGTAACCATTTCATTCGGAAGTACACAAGTCGTACATCGTCCCATTCTCAAAGGGTAATAAAATACTCGTATCTCCTAGTGATAAAAATTCAGATTATAATAAATCCACATAAAAAAGGAATTTACATTTTTTACTTACATTTTTTTTTATGTGGGCATCATAAAATAACAGGAGCTTCTTGTAAATGGCACATTTAAATTTGGAATAATTTAACATTCGTCTTAAATATCTAAATTTTAATAAATGAAAATTGAAATTCTCATTTAATTTCAGAATCTCGAGATTCTAGTAACAAAATCGCGTTTCAAATTCAATCCAGGGTAATTCCACCATTCCAATCTTAAATAATTCTACATGCAAATTGTTTTTAATCTAAATTAAAATCACTTTCTATTCTGAAATAACTGCAATCAATCAGGAATACTGTTACGTTTAAATTTCGTATGTTACTGTTTCAATTCAGAATTACACACGCCAAACAGGATTTTGATATGCCAGTATGAAAAAATCCAATCTAATCAATGTGGAAACCTACATTCCATTTAATTTCGCATATTACATTTTTGGAAAGATACCCTTATTATTGTCCACAAAATCTTCAACATTTAATCATTTCAATAGGAATTTCCAATTATCTGGATTAAATTCACATTCATGTAGTAGATATCAGTACAACACGGAATTATTCTGTACGTCTTGAAGTAGTTCAGCATTTCAATTAAAACTCATTTCAAGCAAGATTAACTCCGTTTTCCCATGAGATCTTCAAACAAGAGGGATACACATTCCAATCTGCTATTTCATATTACAACCTGGAATTGTACTTTACCATCTAGATTCTGTAATTCATTAATCCCACCAGGCCACTTACCTACTATCCTGAGGCTATTACTCGGCCTTTGACTTGCATTTTTTAACAAAGAATTTCGCTTTTATCCTGAAGAAACTGAACGGTCCTAATCCGACAGGAATAGTAAATCCTAATTTACTCATATAATGTAAGTAAATGTTTTGCTTATTTTTTAGAAAAAATTTTATTGGCGCAGGATTTGTCAATAAACATTCTAATCTGATATACTAGAGTAATCTAAATTTTAATTCTCCCAATACATCAATCAACATTTCAACGTTGTTGAAATACTTAAATTATTCCTTTTACTACTTCCCATACTAAATGTGTCCTAATTTCAATCTAGAATAATTCCGAAAAATTCTAATCTATAAGGGGGTGCTGCTGCTGCTATTTCAAGCTACCAGTTTCGAGATTGCTTTTTGCCAGAAATTAGGAAAAAATACTCATAATTCATAGTCCACCACCTCTAGGCGGCTTTATAAAACGTTCGGATTGGATGGTTTTGGCTGTCATTCGAAGTTAATCAGAATTCTCGAATTTAGACGTTGGGTTGCTTCATTTGTTAACGATTTATATAAGCACATCGGGTATTTCGATTTTTTACGTTAATTTTCGTTATTTTGAAGATCATTCGAAATTTGTTTGGGGCAGATATTATTCCAGATTTTATATAGATTTTCGACAATTTTATTGAAGATTTTCGATATTACCCGAAATTTGGAACAATACCTTGCCAGTTGTATGACGTTTCAGGGTTAGTCATAAATCGGAATTTTCGATATTTTATGCGATTTTCAAGCATATTCCAGATTTGATTAGCGTTGAGTGTTAACATACGTAAAACTTTCAAAATTTACAATAAGAATCGAGTTTAGCTTGGAGGTTGCTTGGAGGAATCTGATAGAGATGACATTATCGAAATTCGAGATTTTTGCATTGATATTTTGCAAATTTTATTCGAGGTTTTTCAAAATTCCAGCAATACATATTCTTCATTTTTTTGTGAGTATTGAAAATTTTCTAAAAGTGTTAAGACTCAGTAGATTTAACTTATTTAAAGTTAAGTTGAATATTGAGTATGTTGAGTTACATAGATGAAATTTTTCGAAAACATTCGAGACTTCCAAAGATCTTTGAAACAATTATTGCATTTGCTCAGTATATCGAATTTATTCGACACTTTCGAGATTATCATTGAAAATTAATGGATATTTTTGAAATTTTCGAGATAAGGTACTCGTTGTTGTTACCCGCAAGATGTAACTGAATATTCGGGGTTGTCTGACTTTGTTGAAAATTGTTCGAAGTTACTCCATAATTTATTTGTAATGGGCTGCTTTATGTTGATCTGCAAAATGATCTGCAACATGATCATTACACGGTATCCATGGTCTTTGGTAGGTTAGACAAAGCAAAGTTCTTGTTAGAACCAAAATTTAAATAACATTGCTCCAAACTGAATGTTGAAATTTAGCAAACCAAAATTTGCTTTGCGTATTTATTTTCTACTACAAAATCTGAATTTATAACCCATGCAATGCATGAATTGCCTTCATGGAACAACCACCTCTATTAATATTTCACTGTTTAAACTAGAATACATATTATTAAAAAAATCTTCAACCCGATTCAACCATCCAATTGCGGTTAACTGCATACTGCAATTTGGGCGACCAAATGTAGGTTTCGACGTACAAATCTGGAAAAATTTCCAGTTTTTTCACACATTTTCCATATCAACTAATCATTTGAAGCTCATTTCAATCTAGAACAGCTGTTAATCTGCCTTGCAATTTATAATTCAACATTTAAGTAACAATTCCATTTTCCAGTTATGAACATCGGTTTAATATAATCTGGAGTTCCGAACACCATTCAATGTGAATTTACACATTATATGAGGAGCTGCATTCCCATCTGGAATACACACCCCAAATGAAAAAAATTATTATTAAAATCAAGGGTATTTCGAAATCATACAATTCTGGAGTAATTCCGAAGAAACAGCGTATTTGCAAGCCGAAATAATTCCACTCAATTATAAAGATTGATTTTGGAATAGTGGATTTCTAAATTCCAATTTGGAATAATTCTTCATTCCACTCAGATCCTAATATGAGTTTAAACTTCCTAATCTGTGATAATTCTGCATATTTAAATGAAGAATAATTTTAAATTATAGACTCTCGAATATTTCCAATTTGTATTACATATTCCGATCTGAAACAATAATTTATTCAATCAATCTAAAATAATTTGGTTTATTAACTATTTACAATTCAAAATAATTTCACATAATCTTAATCTTTACGCCATTCCAAATTCCAATTAATAATGAACAGCTAGATTTCCAAAGAGAGTTTTAATATTCCATTTGGATCTTCATATATTCCTATTTGAATCCAACTTGAATTTCGTTTTGAAAGTCACTGAGTCCGACAAAGCAATTAATAAATAACCCTCGGCCTGTCTTGATATCTCTATCCATAGTATCTCGAGAACAGCTTGCCCGATTTGGATTATTTTTGCTAACCTGTTTACCATAGACAAACCGATTTGGATTTTTTAGGAGAAATTAAAAGGTTTTGGAACATGTATGTCAAGAGGATCGGGTACCTCACTTATGAGTTGGCCCAAAACCATGTGGTGGTATTATCACATAGTTGGAAGTTAGTTTAGTTGCGAACATATGCGTATCTAATTTTTCGGTATTGTTAATTGGAGGGAGAGGATGGGGGGGGGGAGGAAGAGGGTCGAATTGGCATTAAGTTTGGATTGGAGTTGAGAGCTGAAGTTTGGATTGAGTTAGAGTTGAGTTAGAGTTGGTTTACGATTTTATTTTGGGGTTAAGTTGAGATTTTAGTTCACACTAAGCTTGGCTTATTCTGAGTTTGAGCTCTTGCACGTACACACAATTTGTAGTTTTCGGAAAATGATGATTCACGTATTGAATTGGGTGTTAAGTTTAGGGTTGCATTGATGGTACAGTTATGGTCAGATAAAATTTTGAGTTGGGGTAGGGCGATATTGTTAGGGCGATGAAGTTGGATTGAGTTGTCTGACAACTGAGTTGGATGGTGAGTTGGGATTTGAGAAGAAAGTCAAGTTGCGGTTGAGTTAGGGTTGAGTTTATTAGGGTCGGTTTTGAAGTTGACTTGCGGTTTAGTAATAAGGTTGGGGTTCAGACTTGGTTTGAGCTGGAGTTGAATTGAAGTTGAGTTGGAGTTGTTTTAGCTTGAGTTGGGATTTAGTGAGGGAGGGAGTTGAGGAATTATTTAGGAGCAAATTTAGGAACTGAGTGAGACTTTGAATCTGGGATTGAGATAAGGGTTGATTTGAAAGTTGGTTTGGGATTGAACTGGTGATTGAGTTGAGGGTTGGGTTGGGTTTAATTTTGCGATTTCATTCGGGGGAATGGTTTGTGACTAAGTTGGCCTGTCTTGATTTCTGTAGCCATAGTATCTCGAGAACAGCTTGCCCGATTTGGATTTTTTTTGCCAACCTGTTTGCCATAGGCAAACCGATTTGGATTTTTTAGGAGAAATTAAAATGTTTTGTAACATATATATTAAGAGGACCGGATACATCCGTTTTGAGTTTTCGATCGACGTTAACCAACTTTTTTTTTAAGCATATGCTGGTGTGAGGATTAGGTTGGATATATAATTTGCGGCTGAGTTGGGTTCCATTTGTGGATAGAGGGTTATGTTGGAATACAGTTGGAAGTTAGCCATTGTTGCGAACACGAGTATCTACTTTTTCGGCCATGTTAATTGGAGGATGAGGAGGAGGGGGGTCGAATTGGGCATTGACTTTGGATTGGAGTTGAAAGCTGAATTTGGGGTCGAATTAGACTCGAGTTGGAATTGGTTTATGGTTATATTTTGGGGTTGTGTTGAGTTTTTAGTTCGAACTTAGCTTGGCTTATTCTGATGCTTCGGATAACGTTGATTTACGTATTGAATTGGGTGTTAAGTTGAGAGTTGCTTTGATGGTACAGTTATGGTCAGGAAGAATTTTGAGTTGGGGTTGCGCGATGATGTTCGGGCGATGAAGTTGAGTTCATATGCGCCGGCAGTTTTTGAACCGTAGGATTGAGTTGAACGTTGAGATTATTCTCTATTTGATTTCGAAATTAAGTTGAGTTTGGGGTTCTGGTTTGGTTCGAACTGGAGTTGAATTGAAGTTGTTTTAGCTTGAGTCTGGGATTGAATGAGGGAGGGAGTTGAGGGATTATTTAGGAGCTAATTCGGGAAATGAGTCAGGGATTGGGCTAAGGGTTGATTTGAAAGTTGGTTTAGGATTAATTGTTGATTATGTTGAGAGTTGGGTTGGGTTTGATTTGGCGATTTCATTGAGGGAATGGTTTATGATTGAGTTAAAGATTGATTTGGAGGTTCAGTCGGAGATCGAGTAATTGCTAATGATGGTTGCTAAGCTTCCAGACCACAGTGAGGTTTTACCCCTTTTGTATTACCCCTTTTTATTTTTCTAGTTTGGAATGACATATTGTATGCTTATATTGGATTCCAATTTCGTAATCTGGAATGTTTCCGCGCTTCCTACAATTAATTCCTGAGCCCAATCTGAAATAAGTCCTCATTGTAGCCTTAAGTTGCAATGTTAGGTATTTGAATTTTCTAATGAAACTTGGAACTACGGCATAATTCTACATCCAGTCTGGAATTTCGAAAGCGCTCAAAATGGCATAATTCCAATCTGGAATAATTCGATATTTTGTAAACTAAACCGATTTATTTAATTATTCAATAAGAATCAAGGTAAAAATTCCCCCCTATTCGACGCTTACGATCAACATTTTGAACTTCAAGATTTATTTTGATTTCACGTCAAAATGGATCGTGTTCAGTAGTTGTCAAAGAATCGTGTTCAGCTGTAATAATAGTTTATACGTATATTCCTTATTTACCTATTCGACTAAAATACTTCCTCCACACCAAAAAAAAAAAAAATAACAACGATCTGTTTTTTGTTCAGTACATCGTTTCCTGTGTCATGTTCTATAATATGTTCACATATTATGTAAAATAACCTACATATAAGACATTGTATGTAATGGGACGACATTCTTATCCGCTTAGCTGTTTATTTTCTTATAATATTTGAGGTTGTTATCTCAAGAGACGCTAAAAAAAGTGTAACACGAGACTACCAAAACAAAAATTTACAATAAACAAGACATTCTGTACGCAACAGTAGTACCATTGATTTTTTAATTCTCAACAATAATAAACAGAGGATGAAAATGTTCTTATCTTCACAACCTTTACACTAATAAAAAAAAGCAGCGCGCGGTTCTAAAAGACTTTAATTGTTTATTATGCCACATTTTGTTGTTGTCAGGATTTATTTATTTGTTTTATTGCGATAAGCGCACACACACATACACACACTCAACAATTTTCATAATTTTCTAAATTGAAACATTAAAATAATAATAATTTTTATGTTTTTAATGTACATACATAAATATGCTTTCGCTCTAGCCTAACATACATAATATTATTATGTATTATGCATACATTAAATTAAAAAATAAAATACAAATTTTACATAAAATTAACATTAAAAAGTTAAGTGGGTGTACTGTGTGTGTCTGTCTGTTGGATATGTCGATGTTTGGTTTTTGGTGATGATATATACAGTGTGCAGGTATACACACATATATTACGATTTTATTACTAATATATGTTTTTAATAGTGATTAAAATTTTTATGAATTTGACAGTTAAAATTATCACTTTATGTTGTGCGTGCCCTGAGGAAGAGAAACACATTTTAAGAATTAATTAAATTGTATATACGGTAATGGCAGGAAATATGTATAGCCTTGTTAAGCGCGAGCAATGTATCACTTTAGTATAATATATGGATGTATCATAAAATATGTGAGTATATACGGTTATATTTGGTTTATCTACATCACCACTATAACAAATTCAAATTTAGAATTTAGAGACAAACCCAAACATAATAATTGACAATTTTCGCGTGCTTTTTAATTAAAAATTCCAAATTCATTTTTAGGTCTTATCGTGCAAAAAACATTCACACAGATTTACATAATTTAAATAAAAACCAAAAAAAAATTTATAAACTATGAGCATAATTATAAAACGAAAAATGGACAATAATGGTATTTAATCTTGTGAAGCGACATGAATTAAATAAAAACCACAGGCATTTTAAATTATTTTTAATAACAACAACAACAACACAAAAAAGGTAACACAGCAACAAAATAAAACTGTTTTGTTGTAATAACATTAGAAAATAACAACTTAACGTAATTAATTATTTTAATAAGAGAGATTTTTGTATACTCGCGTATAGTCGCGTCTCTTGAAAAACACACAACAATTTTTAATTTGTCTTCGGCTTGGCTTGGTTCATTAAAAACAGGAAATTTAATATTTTTTAATTAAGAATAACATAATAAAAACAATGTTTTTAATGTAATTATATAATTTTAATTGTTTATAAGAAAATTCTTTTGTTTTATAATTGTGTTCTTATAATAATACCATATAATGAAAGATTTATGGATATGTGCGCAAATGGATTGCAGAGATTTTATTAAATATGAATAGTAAGTTGCATAAGTAGACAACCAAATATGGATTAAGAATGTATCTGGATTTTAGTAATAAAAGTCGAGTAAAGAAAGTACAGTAAGTCAAATAGTTCAAATAAAGAAAGTAGGTCACTGAGGCCCAGTTTCACAAAATCAAAGGCGATCTCTGTTTAAATAATATTTCGTCTCTTTCTTCTTTTATGAAATTGGGGCTTGTATACAATTTTGTTTCTTTTTTACATCAAGATTTTAATAGGATTGCTATTTGACTGCCGAATTTCGTCCCTTAGCCCGATTTCACAAAAAAAGAAACAATCTCAGCAGCTGAAGGCTAAATATTTCAATATGGAACAAAACGTAATTTTATAAAAGAAGAAAGGGATAAAATGTGGTTAAATAACATTTTCTCCCTTTCTTCTTTTGAGATTGGCAGTTTTTTTGTGAAATCGGGCCTAAGTCAAATAAAACAACTATTTGGTTGATTTATTGATTTTTAGTGTACGACCAAGCATTAAGCAGGATCTCCTGGTAATTATTGAATTTTGACGCCGACTCGACCGTACACCCCGTTTTACATTTACTTGAAAAGATTAAGCAGGATTATTGGAAATATTGGAAGCGACTGACCGTAAAATCCGTAAAATTTGTTAAACAAAAAATTCTGTGGATCTAATCCTACAGATTTTGCCAATTGGCCACTTACATCATAAAGTAACTAAAAGCTATCCCAATATCCAAAAATACGTCTCCTATTTTTGTGGATCGTCAGGGGCTTACAACTCCATTTGGTACCATAATGTTTTAAACAAAAATTGGTTAAACAAAAAATTCTGTGGATCTAATCCTAGAAATTTTGCCAATTGGCCACTTACATCTATTTTTGCGGATCGTCAGGGGTTAACAACTCCATTTAGTATCATATTGTTCTAAACAAAAATTGGTTAAACAAAAAATTCTGTGGATCTAATCCTAGAAATTTTGCCAATTGGCCACTTACATCATAAAATAACTAGAAGCTATCCCAATATCAAAAAATATCTCCCCTATTTCTGTGGATCGTCAGGGGCTTACAACTCCATTTGGTATACCATAACGGTTTAAACAAAAATTGGTTAAACAAAAAATTCTGTGGATCTAATCCTAGAGATTTTGCCAATTGGCCACTTACATCTATTTTCGCGGATCGTCAGGGGCTTACAACTCCATTTAGTATCATATCGTTCTAAACAAAAATTGGTTAAACAAAAAATTCTGTGGATCTAATCCTAGAAATTTTGCCAATTGGCCACTTACATCATAAAATAACTAGAAGCTATCCCAATATCAAAAAATATCTCCCCTATTTCTGTGGATCGTCAGGGGCTTACAACTCCATTTGGTATACCATAACGGTTTAAACAAAAATTGGTTAAACAAAAAATTCTGTGAATCTAATCCTAGAGATTTTGCCAATTGGCCACTTACATCTATTTTCGCGGATCGTCAGGGGTTTACAACTCCATTTGGTACTATATCGTTCTAAACAAAAATTGGCTAAACAAAAAATTCTGTGGATCTAATCCTACAGATTTTGCCAATTGGCCACTTACATCATAAAGTAACTAGAAGCTATTCCAATATCAAAAAATACCTCCCCTATTTTTGTGGATCGTCAGGGGCTTACAACTCCATTTGGTACCATAACGTTTTAAACAAAAATTGGTTAAACAAAAAATTCTGTGGATCTAATCCTAGAGATTTTGTCAATTGGACACTTACATCATGAAATAACTAGAAGCTATTCCAATATCAAAAAATACCTCCCCTATTTTTACGGATCGTTAGGGGCTTACAACTCCATTTGGTACCATATCGTTTTAAACAAAAATTGGTTAAACAAAAAATTCTGTGGATCTAATCCTACAGATTTTGCCAATTGGCCACTTACATCTATTTTCGCGGATCGTCATGGGCTTCCAACTCCATTTGGTACCATATCGTTTTAAACAAAAATTGGTCAAACAAAAAATTCTGTGGATCTAATCCTACAGATTTTGCCAATTGGCCACTTACATCTATTTTCGCGGATCGTCAGGGGCTTACAACTCTATTTGGTACCATATCGTTCTAAACAAAAATTTGTTAAACAAAAAATTCTGTGGATCTAATCCTAGAGATTTTGCCAATTGGACACTTACATCATAAAGTAACTAGAAGCTATCCCAATATCAAAAAATACCTCCGCTATATTTACGGATCGTCAGGGGCTTGCAACTCCATTTGGTACCATATCGTTCTAAACAAAAATTAGTTAAACAAAAAATTCTGTGGACCTAATCCTAGAGATTTTGCCAATTGGCCACTTACATCTGTTTTCGCGGATCGTCAGGGGCTTAACACTCCATTTAGTATCATATCGTTCTAAACAAAAATTGGCTAAACAAAAAATTCTGTGGATCTAATCCTAGAGATTTTGCCAATTGGCCACTTACATCATAAAGTAACTAGAAGCTATTCCAATATAAAAAAATACCTCGCCTTTTTATGCGGATCGTCAGGGGCTTACAACTCCATTTGGTAATATAACGTTTTAAACAAAAATTGGTTAAACAAAAAATTCTGTGGATCTAATCCTAGAGATTTTGCCAATTGGCCACTTACATCTATTTTCACGGATCGTCAGGGGCTTACAACTCCATTTAATATCATATCGTTCTAAACAAAAATTGGTTAAACAAAAAATTCTGTGGATTTAATCCTAGAGATTTTGCCAATTGGCCACTACATCCTAAAGTAACTAGAAGCTATTCCAATATAAAAAAATACCTCGCTTATTTTTGCGGATCGTCAGGGGCTTACAACTCCATTTGGTACCATATCGTTTTAAACAAAAATTGGTTAAACAAAAAATTCTGTGGATCTAATCCTAGAGATTTTGCCAATTGGCCACTTACATCATCAAGTAACTAAAAGCTATCCCAATAACAAAAAATACCTTCCTTATTTTTGCGGATCGTCAGGGGCTTACAACTCCATTTGGTACCATATCGTTTTAAACAAAAATTGGTTAAACAAAAAATTCTGTGGATCTAATCCTAGAGATTTTGCCAATTGGACACTTACATCATAAAGTAACTAGAAGCTATTCCAATATCAAAAAATACCTCCCCTATATTTACGGATCGTCAGGGGCTTACAACTCCATTTGGTACCATATCGTTTTAAACAAAAATTTGTTAAACAAAAAATTCTGTGGATCTAATCCTAGAGATTTTGCCAATTGGCCACTAACATCTATTTTCGCGGATCGTCAGGGGCTTACAACTCCATTTTGTACCATAACGTTCTAAACAAAAATTGGTTAAACATAAAATTCTGTGGATCTAATCCTAGAGATTTTACCAATTGGCCACTTACATCTATTTTCGCGGATCGTCAGGGGCTTACAACTCCATTTAGATAGTCAGGGGCTTACAACTCCATATCGATCTGAACAAAAATTGGTTAAACAAAAAATTCTGTGGATCTAATTCTAGAAATTTTGCCAATTGGCCACTTACATCATAAAATAACTAGAAGCTATCCCAATATCAAAAAATACCTCCCCTATTTTTGCGGATCGTCAGGGGCTTACAACTCCATTTGGTAGCATAACGGTTTAAACAAAAATTGGTTAAACCAAAAATTCTGTGGATCTAATCCTAGAGATTTTGCCAATTGGCCACTAACATCTATTTTCGCGGATCGTCAGGGGCTTACAACTCCATTTTGTACCATATCGTTCTAAACAAAAATTGGCTAAACAAAAAATTCTGTGGATCTAATCCTAAAGATTTTGCCAATTGGCCACTTACATCATAAAGTAACTAGAAGCTATTCCAATATCAAAAAATACCTCCCCTATTTTTGCCGATCATCAGGGGCTTATAACTTAAATATAAATAAAATTGGTTAAACTAAAAATTTTGTGGATCTAATCCTAGAGATTTTGCCAATTGGCCACTTACATCATGAAGTAACTAGAAGCTATTTCAATATCAAAAAATACCTCCACTCTTTTTGTGGATCGTCAGGGGCTTACAACTCCATTTGGTACCATATCGTTCTAAACCAAAATTGGTTAAACAAAAAATTCAGTGGATCTAATCCTAGAGATTTTGCCAATTTTCCACGTGACGATCCGGACAAACAGTGGAGGTATTTTTTGATATTGAGATAGCTGCTAGTTACTTCATGATGTTAGTGGCCAATTGGCAAGAACTCTAGGATCAGAGAATATTTTTGTTTAACCTATATATGTTTGTTTGTAACGAATTATGACAAATATTTTTCTTTTTTATTTTAATTGCTCATACTAAATATTAAGCTTGTAATTTCACTTTTATGTTTATTACTTCTTTTATTACCTTTATTTTTGTAATTAATGTATTTACTTTGCAGATCGTTTCTTATTTGCTAATTGTTTCGAAAAGAAATATTATCCATCTCGTAATAGATAAGCGTAACAATTTGGCAAACAAATAAATCAGTTTGCTATTTACTGATTAACTTATTTTAAATTTTTGTTGAGCTAAAATAATTGATTATGCTTAGTAAACTTTTTAAATGAATAAACAAAAGATCATTTTTCGTATAACCCAGGAGTTGATTTTTACTAATACATAGACAGTTTAAAAATTTAGTAAACATTTTTAAAAAAAACTTCACTTTCGTCAGCACAACACAGTTAAGATTAATCAGGAATTAGTTCCAGGTGATACATCTAAAAATCTAAAAATTACTGTTTAAAATAAGATTCAATCTGGAACATAATTAATAGCAGCTGAATCAGGTTCCTGGAGAGCTACCGTCAGTCTTAATTAGTCACTTATTAACATTAGTCACTAAAATAACCTTAGAATAATAACTGTACGGGCTATAAACCGAAGATCAATCGTTCTTTTTAATTAAAAGCTTACTTCTTCCTATTAGCAAGCCTCCAGTTTCGCATTAATTAAAATTGCCTGATTTCGAGAGTTAGATTTAAGAGTCTAAAAAAAAATCTCAACTGATGCAGCAGAAGGTAGGATCTTTACCAGTAATTAAAATTAATCAACATTTTAATTTTATTAAACACGAACCTGAACAAATAGTCCCAAAATATTCTAGAAAGTTTTCAAATATCGAATTATTCGTAATTATGTAATCAATAAGATTCTTTCGGCTTTTTATAGACAAAATATATTAAAAATAATGGCATTCACAACATTTTCGACATGTTAATCAGAAAAAATGAAAAGGCCAATCATTTATAAATATATCTACCAGGAAAAAAGTAGAAATATCAAAAACCCCCCCGTACTTTAACCCGCGGTCAATACAAAGTGTATCGACTCCAAAAAAATGAAAGCTTTCCTTGAGCTTTCTCTGTGGTAGTTTGGTTTCGTACAAACAAAAAGTTCGGTCCACTCATCAGGTAGCTACGACCAAACTACAAAAATACCATTCTAACTTCATACATTACGTATGAGGCAAAAACGCATTGACTTAGCGAATTATAAAATTCGTCAAATAAAAAAATTGGGAGGGATTTTGATATTTCTACTTTTTTCCTGGTAGCTATATATTTATAAATGATTGGTCTCTTCATTTTTTCTGATTAACAAGTCGAAAATGTTGTGAATGCCATTATTTTTATTATATTTTGTTTATAAAAAGCCGAAAGAATCTTATTGATTTATTTGCTGCGTTCCATTTGACGTGGCAAGGTACAAATAAGTACTTGGGAGTAGATGGTAAGTGGAACGCAGAAAATTAGTTGCGAAAATAAAATTTAATTTAAAAAAATTTACGTTCAACATGGAAAGTTGGAAAATTAATTATTAATTTGAAAACTGACCAGCCGTTTCTTACCGATTAGTTGTACTTAATATTCTGGTAACAAAGTCGCCATAAATTCAAAAAGCAAACTACTCATAAAATTTAGCAAGAGTAGCTGGGTGCAGTCAGAAGTACTTGTGTGTACTTGGCCACGTTAAATGGAACCAAGCAAATATAGACAAACTTTCTCTTTCTGTAATTATGTAAATTTGAGGAAATCCTATACGCGCTTAATCACCTGAGTAATTTTGAATATCCTATAAAATCGAAGAAATATCGAAATTTTTCATAATCTCGAGAAATTTACTAAATGTTGCGATTTATATGTGTGATTCCGTAAATTCCACCAACTCAAAGATTTGCCCAGAACATTACCATATAAAATTCGAATAAATTCGAAAATCTTGAATAATCCTAAAATTATTGAAAAACTGAAGAAATCTAGAATAATTTATATGATTTTAAGATGTTTTGAAGATTGTAAGAGAATTTAAACCAGTTTCGAACTGATGAGCTTATGATTATGAAAAAATCAATCTTCTCATCAGGCCGCGGCGACTGGACTGATTATACCACAATTTACATTCTATATATACAGAATATACTGTGCGGGATGTACTAGCGAATCTTACTAATACAGACAAATTCTCCTACAAATTTTCTTCTTCACGACATTCACACAGCTCTATTTCTGTGTAAGCAAAATTGTACGAGAATTTGTCTGTATTAGTATAATTCGCTAGTACCTGCCGAACAGTACATTCTGTATATATAGAATGTAAATTGTGGTATAATTAGTCTAGTCGCCGCGGCCTAATGAGAAAATTGATTTTTTCATAATCATAAGCTCATCAGTTCGAAACTGGATTAAATTCTCTTACAATCTTCGGAACATATTAAAATCATGTAAATTAAAATTAAAATACCAATGGGATAAAAACTACAGAATTCTGTCCATCAGTCGGTTTCGTTGAATGATTGTTTGTAAATATTAATATACTTCTACGTGTTAATTTGTAAAACACATTTAAAATGGTCTAAGGACCGGTTGCATATTGGAAATTACACGAATTAATTAATTAACATTCAAAATTAAAGGGAAATATAAAATAAACCGGGAATAATTTCGATTGCTCCAGAATCGAATTATTGGTCAAGAAGCTTAATACTTACCAATGTCCTATTAAGAAAAATGATACTAAGCAAGTTAAGACTAAGCTCAACAAAATAATAGTTTCGCAGATTTGATAATTGATAATTTCGCAGATATAGAATAATCTTATTCTTCGGATAAGCTCTAAGAATCTCGAATAACATTTATCATTCTCAAACATGCTCGACTTAACCGTCTCGAAACCAAATCACCAATTAAATTTCTAACATCACGCTCATCTCCAAGCTAAAGTGATCAAAAGTTGAAATCCGAGAGAAGGGATATGAAATCGGGAAGCGACGAGAATTTACAAAATGAGGAGAATCTCATCGAGGACAAACAAAAACCGTTGTTTACCGGTAAATTTAATTTTTATTTACTGTTTACCGGTAATCAAAAAGATCCAGTAAATGAAAAACTATAAGTTGAACGAAAGCTAATTCATTATAGAGACTGACTATAGTTTGGCTCAAATATCAATTGATTACTTTTCTTAACACAAAGGCGCTTCTAATGAGTGGTATTAGCTCCCTTTTACAGTCAGATTATTCGAGTAACTTCACGACTTTTCAGAATTCGATGACCTTTCGGAATTTTCTGAAATTTCCATGGGTTTTCTATAAATTTTTATTAAAGACTTTCTGGATTTTACAAATTATTCTTTAATATCCAGATGTTTCGATATTATTGAAATTGTGCAGGACCATTCGGGCTTCCTGAATAAAAATTATTCCAATTTATTAAGGATTAACATGGAAAATTCCAATTTCTTTGCCATTTATACTTTCTAGTAGATAAGTGCTTCAACCCACTTTTCGTTTTATTCGGCATTTCACCCATTTTGGAGCTAATTTAGCGCTGAAATTTTGAGCTGCATTTGATAATTGGAAATTTCTTTTTCAAACAACATCTATTACATCATGTTTTCGAGGTTTTGATCTAAGGTTATATTGTTGAGCATACTTTTCAAGGATTATAGTAAATTATCCTAGACAATTTTATTGATTTCTGTAAATTTATCTCTTAAATAGTTAATTCTAGTTTTCATTGGATCATCTGAGGATTCTGATACATCTTGTTTTCCAATAATAGATAAATATCCGTGATGGTAAATTTCCCGTTCAAAATTAAGGAAAAATGGTGTAAATCCCGTCGAATCGTGTCGAGCTATTAATATTGATCCCATTCCCGATGATCGGCTTTCACGTACGATTTGATCGCCCGCAAAAGTACCCTGTTAACACGCTCTGCAGGGTTATTTTGCGGGTGGTAATTAGCATTCCGAAAGTGATTCACTCCATTTTCTTTTATTACTTTGGTAAATTGGATTGCGGTGAACTGAGGACCATTATCAGATATTAAGGTTCTTGAGGTTCCATATACAAGGAAAATATGATTCTCCAGAATTCTGATTGTAGATTTCGTATCCGATTTACGAAGAGGGAAAAGAAGAACGAACTTAGTAAATATATCTATAATCACCAAAACGAATGAATTACCTGATTTGGATCTAGTTAACGGACCTAAATAATCAACAGCAATAGTGCTCCATGGTTCAGTTGGTGATGTATGGGAGCCCATAGGAGATTTGGCTATCGGGCCATCTTTAGATGCCTTACATGTATCACAATTTTTTATATATTGCTTGACAGGATGGTCAATATTCGGCCCAAAATAATTTTGTTTAATACGATAAGCGGTCTTAAATACATCCAAATGTGCTGCTAATGGATCATCATGGCAACGTTTAAAAATGTCAGCCCTTTATGACAACGGAACAACCAATTTGAATTTTGATCCTGCAAACAATTTATATATTTAATTTTCTTCAATTTTAAAATCGGGAAATTTTTCGAGGTTATTCTCCAATCCACTTTTTATATTCCCAAACCAAACATCCTTCTCTATTGCTAACACATCACATGGCATTGCTCGGGAAAGCGCATCAGGTACTACATTAAACCGGCCCTTCCTGTGCCTTAAATCGAACTTGTATTGTTGCAGCCACAATGCGTACTGGGGTCATTTAAATTGAAACTAAAAACGCTTCTTATATCCCCACCTATTTTAGCCACCACGGTATATTTTCTGAGCAGTTTATTATACAAACAGATGCATCTGATGTTGGAGTTGGTGCGGTATTAAGTCAAGGTGAAAAGCTCACAACTCAGCAAAGGAAGTACCACACATTTGAGGGAGGTTGACTGATTATATAAAAATTTTAATTTCTTTATAAATTTATAATTTATTTCTTAAACTTTTAATTAACAATTTTTTAAATTTTAATTTTTAGTTTTTAATTTTAATTTCAAATTTGTAGAATTTAAATAATTTCGAGTATGTTTAAATAATTGAAGTTTGGAAATAATTAATTAATCTCGAATCCAATTTACAGGAAGTGCCGTGAAACCTGTAGATAGGATATTAGTTTTTTGTACTATGATATGCTAACCTTTGCCTTTATCATCTGTAATACTAATGTCATAATACTAATTATTGCCTAATTAGGGATCAATCCTAGAATTTTAGCATACCTTTCCTTCTGCTATATTATGTATAAAAACGGTGCACAGTGGGTCCGGCGACCTCCGCGAGACTTGCTATAGGCTTCGTCATATATTGCAATCAATCACTCCGGAAATTTGGTAAATCCATTTATTATAAATCTTTCCAAACAGATATAAATTTAATCTAGATGACTGCAAATGAGTTGCATGAGAAACGTCCTGATCAAAAGCTTATAGTTAAACCCAGCCTCCACATGGAGGATTGTACATAAGAAGAGCCAATTCCATTAAATTCCGCGGGCAAGTATTTTAGCGGAAGTCGGTTTTGAAACAATCGATTTGCTCATAAACTAGAGTTGTTGACCGGAATTGGAATTTGGTAACTACTCTTAATGCAGTACTCGAATGTTCCAAAGAGCTAAAACACAATGAACTCGACCATTTCGAAAGTTGCCAACTGAAAGTAAAAAGTCGATAATGCAGAACTCTCCTAATATCACTCGAAAGTTTCCAGTCGAAAATAAAAAATTATGTTGTAATCAGTCGATAATGTTTAGCCGAAAATTACTACGGATGCATGGATAGCGTTGCAGGCTTTTGTCAATATTCTTAAGTGGCAAAACCTGTCTCTAGTTCCCCGTATAAAATTTTTGAAAATTCGTGAAACCGCAAAAAAATATTTTATATTTTTAGCACGGTCTTGCTATCGCACGAAAAAAATTCAATAAAAATTTCCCGTAGGAAATCTGGGAAAATTAGATTTTCCAAAAGTCATTAAAAAATTTATATAAAATGAGCCGCACGGGTGTTATTCCTGGAGATGGGTTGCATTAATCTAACTTGTCAATAGCTATTGTGGGACCATTTTGGTGTCTATGCCGGTCCTTAGGACAGCAACCCTAATCTAACCTAACCTTCCTGTGGCAAATCTGGGAAAATTTCATAAAGTTTCCAGCCCAAAATCGAAATTAATGCTTTTAAGGTAATGCTACCTTAAATGCATTTGTAAACATGTGAACTGTGAATAGCTATTGCTGGAACAAAATTCATTTTAAGTTTTCCGTGGGAAATCGTTGAAAATTCGATTTTCTGAAAATCATTAGAAACATCTTTAGACAATCCAACTCCCGACATAACGCTCTAGAAGCTGATTTTATGCAAATTTTCTAACTATTTTTGGAAAATCGAATTTTCTCAGATTTCCAAGGGAAATTTAAATTGAATTTTTTCCAGCGATAGCTACTGACAAATCACAGAAAAATGATTCATCTTCAGATACGTACTCCAGAAGCTGATTTTATACGAATGTGAAATTTCCGACAAAACATCAAAATTAACAAAATTCTTTTAATGTATTAGTAAAACAGTGGGTAAAAGCAATATCATCATAAACTGCAAGGTTTGTTAGAATAAATAGCGCAAATCAATAATTACCAAAAAAAAATTATTCAAAATCCGTTGGTAAGTAATGGGACTTGCTCAACACTGAAACCTTTAATATTTTCTAGGTCAACTTCAACCATTTTTTATTCTTGTATCGATTAATTAAATTTCTACCGAAATGTTTCGGGGTTTTGTTAGATGTTCTAATTTTTTTATTCCATTCTTCTTCATTCAACATATCATCCGGAAGATATTTTCTTTTACTAGTTCTGAGAGTTGACACTAAAGACTCTGTCATTTTGATGGACTTTAGTTTTTGTTCACATCTAAATTTTAATACGTTTACGACCCGACCTGCCCTATTTTCATTCTCTTATTTTTTAAATAATGGTTTTTGACTGCACTAAACCAATTTTTTATTACGGCGTTAGAAATATTGCCATGTACATCAAACATATTTGAAAAACATCGCAATAAAATTTGTTTCGTTTTGAGCCACGTTGTAAGTACCTTTGTATTTTAAATAGAATGGGTTTGAAGTATCTTCCGGCCAAACATTAATATTGTGATTGATCACATCTTGAGGTTTCCAATTTTCCGAATCAGCATAATCATCACAGTAAATTCTTCCTATCATTTGTACAAATGTGTCACAGGCACATTTACTGTTTCTCGTGATATTGGGCGAGCACAATATAGCACAAAATTGTCGGAATAACTCGTCCACGCATTCCACTGACTTAGCGCAAAGAATAGCATACAAAAAATCCAATATTAAATTTCGATGCTCTGCGCCTCTATTAGGTGTTTTTCGAAGATTTTTGATTTTCGATATAGTCAAAATTGACTTGAATATTACATATGGCATTTATAAGGGCCCATGACCAATCGACCACAAAGTAGTATCCTTTCAGTTGCGTTATAGTAATTTCCATTTCTTTCTTTACGTCTAATAAAAATTTGCCTAATGTTCATGCATCATGAATTCGGCAATTGGAATTATATTAAAATTAGTTTTAATTACACATGCGTAATATAAAATTCTTTTATAAATATGTTCCTTGTGACAAGTTGGAATTTTTATAATACCTCCAGTAGCGTCGAAATGAATAGCTCTGATTTCATTTGATTGCAAGAGCGCAATTTGTCGATTTCTTAATAAAACTACTTGCTAAGGTTCGGTTACGGAATAAATATAACTATTATCTTGACGCTGGATGCAACATTGAAAAAATAAATCGACCGTAAACTACGATATTGCCGGAATACTTTTTCACTATACATACTGAATAATTTCACGTTCTTCATCTTTGGTATAAACTCGCATCTCTTTAGATTTATAAATATCGAATTTATATTTTTGGTTGTGCAGCATATCTTTGCATGGCCCATATGCAAGGGTTTTTGTTTTCTAATAAAACATTGTGAATCATTGAGAATTCTCTTATTTCTTCATTCGTTAATAACTCAAGCGCTTCACAAAATGTAGATGATAATTTCAATTTACATTCAAAAGTTTTGGATTTGATTTGCTTATTGTTTGGTAACATACCAGGAATTTCGCATTCGGAACAGTTCAAATCAATAATTTTTGACGTTATTGATGGTTTCGTTTGATCAATAAACTCCAACACAATTTCATCAGAAGCGTAAGTATGAATCTCGTTCAAAAGCTCATCGAAATCAATATTTGTGGCAGGAATAAATGTTAAAGTCTTTATTTCCTTACAAGAGGAAGTATCAACAGAAGAAACATCAGAACGACTGCCTCTACATGTGCATTATTCTACACAATTTTTCCATATCAGGTATTTTGTACCTAGAAAATTTAAAATTTTCAGGATCTTTATTTATGCTGCATAAAGCATTTAAAATAGCCTCTTTAATAATTTTATATTACAACAATGTTATGTAAATTAAATATTAAAACCTAAGTATATGTATAACTAAAATGACGTTTAATCCACCACCTTAAAATACTAAAAGCTATACACTAAAATTACAATAAACCCAACCACCTAATAGTTAAACTATAACTAAACAAATTATTTAATTCACAAAATAAAAAAAGATAAATTCAGAATTCAAAAATATCAGAAATTTAATGGCAAAACCAGAATGTTCATTAGAAAGCAAGAGTCCAAATTTAAAATCCAAAACCAATTTATCAAGTGTTCAATAAAAATAATCCGCAAAAAAGAATATCCAAATTAATGCTGGCGTCAAAAGGTTGTTAAAAGCAAATCCAATAATTCAACAATACTCAAAAAATTAGTTCTAAACAAAAACACAATTTTAACGCAAGTACCGTCCGTTCCAATTTTCAATAGAGGGAAACTCTAATTTGCATACATTTTAGTATATACTTCAAGTGATCACACTAAATAACAAAAGGTTCCTTCTCTCCGTAGAGTAATCCGACCATTTTTATTTAAAAGAACATCCCTTAAACTAAATATTGGCATAGATCATATCCCGGGAACATTTCTGTGAGTTGGCCAATTTTCAATACAGTGAACCTACAAACTATCTGTTATTTGATAAATTATTATTTTATTGTATTTCGTTTGTATATAAATGTATGCGAATTTATTCCTAATTGATTTATTGATTTGAAATATTATAATTAACAAATTTTCCTTTTTGAATGTAATATTGCTTTTACCCACTGTTTCACCGATACATATAAATGTTTTTGTTAATTTAACAAATTTTGTATACATATACGTTTTGTTAATGTCAGCGTTTTGTCGAAAAGTTCACATTCGTGATTTTAATCAAATTTTTTGGATTCTCCTGATTATCCGATAATTTCTACGAGTAGTTGGAACAAAGTTTTCCAAACGTTTTATTTACAAAAGTTGTTATTGTAACCAATTTATCCTGTTTACTTCCGGCTGATAACCAGTAAATTTTATTTTCGAGTAGAATGTTAATAACGTAATCTGCATTATCGACGTTTTACTTTAGGCGTCATGTACACAGTACAGAAAAGAAATGAGGTATTACCACAGAAAACAGAATATATTCTGTTTTCTGTGGTATTACCATGTGACAGCCTACACAAATTTCACTCAATTTTCAATTTTCGTAATTCTTTAAGGTTTGAAAGCCTGAGAATGGTCTGACAGAGTTGCCTATTAAGAATTATTAAATTTTGAATTGAAATTAGCAAACAACTCTTCAACTAAAACTGAAAGAACTACGAAAAGTTTTGCAAAATTGACTCCAAACTTAATTCAACTGTCCAATGAATATTTAACTCGTTTTGAGCACTTGCACATCCACCTTCGAGGCATCTAGTTGAAATTTGAGTGAAAAACAAATAAATATATGTATATAATTATTTATTACTTAATCTCAAGTTCTATAATTAACTCAATTTTGTAAAATTATGTGTAATGATTTGAGATGAATCGAATAAATTTGTAAAAAAAAACATCCAATTTATAAATCAATTCTTATTGAACCAGCTACTTTATCAAGCAAGTTCTTCATGCAAGCATTATTTATTATTGTTTGTCGATTCGAAGAAAACATACAAAGCAACATAACATAACTATCTAACCATACATAGTTTTATGATAGAAATCAACACTTCGTTTTTATTTATTTACTTACACATTAGAAATCATGAAAAATCGATATTAGAAATTCATATTAATAGTGGGTAATAAATGTACATACAGTTTTTTTTGATTATAAAAATTTTATTGTCACGATTAGCGGTTATTTTGTGTTGTGTGTATTCAATAAATTTGAAAACATATATATTGGAAACCAACCAAACAAAACAAAAAAAAAATAAAAATCGTGAAAAATTTCAAACCAGTTTAAACATTTTAGAGCTTTAGTTTTACTTTTCCCCCGCTATATACACGAAGTTTTAATGGGTAAGTATCGCGAAAAGCCACCAAAACCTGTAATGTTGGGAAAATGTGGCGAAAGTATTGTAGAAGGATTTGAATAGACAACGATTCTTTTTTTTTTTATATTAAATTGATAACTATAATTCTTATGTATGATGGCATATTAAGAAAAATAAAATCGCGCTCATACATGGATAGTGGATGCAGTACACAATAAGACAATATTCTATATGTACACAGATTTTCATTTACGATAACAACAAAAACTATATGTTTTGTTAACAATTTATTTCTTTAATTTCATAAATAAAAATATTTTTTTGTTTTGTTTTTTTAATAATAAATATAAATAAAATGAGGTGATACTTGTTATATGTGTATAGTTTATCATTTTAATGAGAGTCCAAGTGTCAAATGTCAAATGATTATTTTTAATTTTTTTTTTTTAGTTTTTTCTATTCGAATTTTTCACTTTTGCCACACACACACACACAACATATTAAATATATTTTGAAATCGTGTACGGTGGTTTGTGGTTTTTCATTTTTTTTTTTTGTGCTGAAAATTAGAAAATATTTGTTATATTTCATAATATTTTTATGTACAATGTTTTACAATCAAACTGCACAGGCTAAATATGTTGTATGTTACCTTATTTCTAATATAAATTGCGGTTACCACAAAATCGTGCAATAGTGATAGTTAACTGAAATTTTGCTTGTTGTTTGCCATTATCAAGCTATGTGATTTTGATGGTTTATATATATATATATATAATATATATATATATATATATATATATATATATATATATATATATATATATATATATATATATATATATATATATACATATATGGGGAATTCTTTTTAAAATCGGCCACGGTTTGAGCACACGAAAAAATTCGTCATGAAGTCTAGTTTTTGATACCGTTAGGTGCTTAAAAAAGAAAAAAAATTCTAACCTCAAAAAAATTATCTAAAGTGAGGTATCTCGCAATAAAAAGCCATTTTTTAGTCAAAAATGATCGAAATTATAATTCCTCAATAATTTTGACCAAATTACTCATTAAAAGTATTTTGGGAGTCGTTGAACAAGAATCCGATGTCAGAATTCAAATTCAAAATGGCGGATGCAAGATGGCGGACCTTAATTTCAAATTCCAGATTGCGGTTCCAAAATGGTGGACAAATATTTTCTTATAATTGGCTGATTTCTACAAAATTTTATAAACGGAAGTTTTTGAGGTCTCTAATAACGAATTTGAGCTCAGGTTTCAAATTCAAGATGGCGGACATTAATTATTTATCATCTAATTTATTAAAATCACCCGGCTTAAAATTCGAATTTCTCGAAATTATTTCGGGAGATGATTTATAAAACTATAAGGAGTCAGAAAATGTAAGAAATAATTATTTTTTTTGAAAATTCTAGACCGAAATAGTAACTTGAAAATTTAGTTTTAAGTCCATCTAGCATTTCATCTAGATCAATTTCTCTTTGGGATCGAACTTCTGATTTCGGTGACACTGTAGAATCAAGGTTTTCTTCATCATTGGATGTACAAGAATCATCATTAGACGAATCATGACAATCACTTGAATTGGCTTGAATAGATTCAACCTTTTCATTTACATTTAAATTACAAGCCTTGGCTTAATATATTTAACTTCTTTGATCTATTTAGTGTCACAAGAGTTTTTCCAAACTCTACAGTGGGTTCAATGTTACCATCTTTCAGACGTCGTTTTGAGAATTCAATTTCTGACTGCAATTTGGCATTTTTGACATTCGAAAGATCTTCATGTCGAAGATCTGCCATATCTTCTATTACCTTACCATATCAACTTATCCAGACAAAATATTTTCAGATGTTGTTAATTCATACAAGGCAGCTTCTAGTTGATTTTTTCTTTCGATTCTGGAGACCTATTATGAACTTGATGCGAAGAGGATCGCATTTCGCATTTCTTGCGATTTAACAAATACGATCTGCTTCGCAAGAGCTGATTATGAAATATCATTATCGCATATCGCATTTGCCTTAAGGATATATTTTTGGGAAATTTATTTTCTGTCAAATTATTGTAATACGTAAGTGAGGTAAATTGTTTATTGTTTGTATGAATATTCCAATAAAAATCATTTTTCAGTAAACAAAATCGTAAATTTGATAAACAAAGAACCAAAATATTAATTATAATTTAAATACATTTTATCGCTGCACAAAATAATGTTTCACTACTCAAATGCGATATTCGCCTACTATTGAGCAGTCGCATTTTTCAATTTTATTTTCGCAAAAATCCGCTTTCATTTTCTATAATTTGCCGCATCATTCGACAAAGAGCGGATTAAATGCGAAAAGGGTGTTTCATAATACAAAAATGCGAAATCGCATGAAAATACGAAATGCGATATTGGATTCAAAATTTTTCATACCGAATCGTCATAGTATAAACCAGTTTAGCAGTTGCAGCTGTAAGAGTTACAACCGCAATATTCTTACACTTTGGTTAATATATTTTACGACAAACGTCGCATTCAAAAATTCCCTGTCTTGACGTAATACTGTTTAAACAACCAATACAGGATTTTAATAATTTACATTCACTCAAATGTCACAAATTACACTATAATTTTATAATTATTTTATATTCTATAAACTGAACTTAATTATGTCAATTGAGTTATGGAAACTCGAGTCACAACCGTATTTTAAAAACTTTTCTTGATTTAGTTTGAATTTATAAACAAGACACAAAGAAATTTGGGATTAGCACAAACTTTAAGAAGAATAAAAAATTTGATTTGTTGGCTAAAAATACTCAAAACAATTTGATTGCAAACATCTTCAAATCACGTTAGGGTATTAAAGGTGAACGCCCCTCTGAATCCCCTTAAATTTCCAACTTTTTTTTAACGGTCTTTTAGTTTGTACCAGTCATTCTTAGAGGGCAACAGGTTCTGTTAAACATGTGGTATCTGCCTTTTGATTTTTCTACACAGTATTTGAATATCGATGGGGATGGAATTCAAAAGAATTTGTTGATCTACCGTTAGTAAACAAAGTGTTGGTAATTCACCTTAACTCAAGAGAAATTGGCGACCGCAATGAAAAATATCTGATCCGTGGTTTTAACCATGACACTATAATTGTACTAACGCTTTATTTGCAATCGCTGTAAAACACATGTCTTCAATCATTTCCAGTGTGATGAGCAATTCTGGATTTGAATTAGTGCGACATTGAAGCTGAATTTTATGCGTCGTCAAATGTAACACACAATCGGCCATCAATTCAACGTTAATCAACAACAAACGCAAGTAAAAACATTTAGCATTGCTGGGGTGAACTAACGAAATTCGTCTCAAAGCATCTGATGAAAACACATTTAGATGACCTTCAACTAAATATTCTCGACTGTGTCGCTGAAAAACTTTCGACGATTGATTCCAAGTGTAATATTCTGGTATTTCGTAATATAGTAAAGTTTTGGCAAATGTATCAGCTTGACGCAACTTAAAAGAGGCAGTCAATGTTGCAATACATTTTCAGTTGTAAAATAAACACGTTGGCTATTTTCAAGATAAATTGCTAAATGAAGAACTGTTGGATGTCGTTTATGTATTGGGAATTTAAAAACTTCCGCAATTTTGATATTTAGTGATTTCATCGTTCATATTTTCGGCAGCTACTCCAAAAATGGCCATATCACTTTCTTTGTTGACGTATTTGCAAATGTATTTTATCGATTTTACTGAATTACAATACTCAACGTTTATGTGGGCTTTGTTGGTTTTTGACAATAATGGTGAATATGGCCCGATCCAACGAATATCAACTTCAATATTTTCATAATTTTGACAGTTCGTCATGTGAGTAATATAGTGTCCCATACGCCATTTGAAAACTTTTCGAGAAATCGAATTTTAAACTTAGAAAATAGTGAATTGATGTTAAATGCACCACATGGGCCATGGGTCTTATTCAAAAATTCTGAACCGAATTTGGAATTTCCGCTGAGATCACGTTAGCAAATTCACATTATCACATCAAGCGTTTTTTTATGAATCAAGCAACCCAACTGAGCATACTCATGCACATGGCGACAGCTTCCAATATATGTTGCTGGTAATATTGTAATTTTCCCAATGTCATCCACATTGCCATCTTCTTTCTCCTCATTATTACAGTATGTACTCCTCAGAAGCTAATTTTGTCTGATTGAATCTAATAAAATTCAAACGTTCAATTTCAATCTTCGCGTACATGTCGACTGCATATTTTGGTGGTAAAATCTTCGACATTTCAAAATGTGGTTATCTTCATTTTCGCGTATACCATCAATCTGCATGCATAAAAGCACATACCTGCGGTTAATAAAAATTGACATTTGGAATGGGTTTATCATTTTGATGTTAAAATGATATCCGTCTTCTTCTTGCCTAAAAAATATCGGGTATTGCAAATCATCAAAAGAGCCATAAGCTGATCATTCTTGCGATAAAGTAGCGATGACTATTGCTGCATCGTCAATTGTTATTGCATTGAATCTTCTTGTAGGTTCTCGATTCGAACCAATTCGTTCAAACAAAGTCATTTGAAAACACGAATTGTACGTCTGGATATTCGTCAAGAAATGCTTCGATTGTAGGGCTGTTCGAGAAACCAATGAGCACAATAGTTCTGGTGGAGAATTCAATGCCGGTAATTTGACTTATCCACTTACACAGCACATTACTATTGTTTCAGTGCTAAATTTTAATGCTTTGCAATATTGTCATACTTTGTTTAATTGGTACACAATAATGACGGATGCATGCAACTCGATTGTGTTATTGTACTGGAACACTATTGTTCTCTGCTTGTTCGTTCATTCAAATTTTGTTGTGAATGAATTTCATCTTATCGATCTCGAGCAGCTCGATTGCGTCTGATTCTTAATCAATCGTCGCTGTTATGTGCTTTTAGTTCTTCATCTATCTAGCCAGAACGTAATGAAGTGGGTGTTTGGACCCGTGCGATTCTCTCAGTCGTTTTACATTTTGTTGCACGCGTGCTTCCACTAAGTTTACTTCATTTTGGCGGCATTGTTATGTAAATCAACGAAACGTATCAAAAATTGTGTTTTCAAAATGTACACAAGCCAAATGTATAGCGGCAATTTATTGTTGTATGTAACCAAGTGAACACTGTCAACACTGCATAGAAATTTTCAATCTAAAATGAACAAAAAATGACGAAATTTGTTTTTCCCATTTTCAGTTATTTACCAAAACTTACTTGGAGAAAATTCACGAATTGTGGTTATCCTTAGGGTTATCACATCGAACCACCATGGAAAATTCGTCAATTTCGTACACTTAAATTTAGATAACTAAATTTCCTTATATTTATAATCTGCTTTCACAATATCACAACTAAATATCGCTCCTTTGAATTCTTTTCAACAGTAAAACTTTTCCCTTCTCACAAAAACATTCAACTGTTAAATTGCACAATAAAAACTCATGGCCTACTAAATACAAAATGAAATTTTTTTTTTTTGAAAGTGTATGCAAAGTGTTGTATTTCGACATTTCGTAAATTTCGAACCGCGCCACCTACCATAAATAAAACAAACTATGCCAAGAGCCTACCGTACACACCATAGGTTAGGTTAGGTTATGGTGGCGGTCCACTAGGACCAGGCATAGACACAAAAAATGGTTCGTAGCCATACCACAATAATTATTTACCATTTTAAACTGTTAACAAAGCGCTGGATACTCATGACGTCCATCCTACAGAGGTCCGTCAGGTCTTTGAAGAGGAATGCCCCTAGAAACTTTAGTCTGTTTCGTGCCAGACGAGGGCGAGGAAGATGAAGTACTGTCTCTTCCTCCTCTTTGTCCTCGCAACTACGACAGTAGTCATGTGTGAAGATACCAAGTCTACTCGCATGGCTTCCTATGAGACAGTGCAGATAAAAACAGAATACAGTAGAACATTGTAAAAAATTTAGAAAAAGAGATATTTTCTGAATTACTCGTATGGAAAATATTTTTACAGTACAGTATTTCGCAAAATTCTCGGCCGCAAGCATTCCTCTTTGAACGACTATAAAATTCAAAAAAACTTTGCGAGACAGCTTTTTACTCACCGCCCAGCGGTGAATAGAATAATGTTAACCTCAAGTGAAAGCTCAATAATTTAGCCAAAAAATCAACCTGAGGCACGCACCGTACAACATTTTGAATTTTACATGTTTTAATGCAGTACTATTCAAAATTTAAGGATCATTGATCACTAGGAGTGTTTGAAGAATTCAATTATCAAATTTAAAATTGGTTGGAATTTTAAATCACTGAAGTTTCAAGCACGTTGTTTTATTGTTGCTTAATGCTGATTATTTAAAATTGTTGTTTTGAGTTCAAATGTTGTGATGTGAAAATTCTGAAGGCTTCTAAACTTATTCTGGATATTAGAAATTTTGATTAATTTTAAAATCAATTCTATTTGTCATTTCAATATTTGAATTGTAAAATTTTAACCAAAGATGATTAGTTTGAAAAATTTAGGATTTCTTTTAATTTTGAAATATTTCTAAAATTGTATTACAAATAGGTAGAGTATTGGAAATTTGAACCATTTCTGAAAATAAAAAGTTCAAAATTTTTTCCAATTTTCAAATGGAAGCTTTCTTAAATTTTAAAATAAAGGCGTTACATCAAACTGTAAATCTGTTGTTATCAAATTTTTAAAAAATTAAGTGACTCGACCAGTATCTAAATTTTGTTTTGTGAAAATCTGAAAGTTTTTAAGCTTTGTTGAATTTTGAAAATTTGTTGGTAGGAGAAGAAATATTTAGCTCTTGCCTTCTGAAATTTAATTTTTAAATTTTCGAAGCCTTCAAAAGTTTTGTTAGTGGAAACTTGATCTTCGTATTTTTACGGTAGATAATTTTTTCTCGATGAGCTTTCACAAGCGTTTTAAATAGATAATATATAGAAACGCTTATAATTAGCGCGACTGAAATTCATATGTATCGTATTCACTTTGACTAATATTATTTGTATGCGAATAAGTGTATGTAAAGAAACCATAATAATTTTCAACTTTAATGAAACCAAACAAAAAATATGTCCGCATAAAAAATTAATTAAAACTAATAAAAAAAATTACTCAGCGATAATAATAAATTTTCGTGTGACAAGCAAGACTTTACCAATTTTTTTCTGTTTATAAATTTCGTCTCTCCCTTTGAGTATAAATGTATAAACAACTAACGATAAATTAGGGTAAACCCAAAAATGACCTTCCATGGTCAAAAATCAATATTGTACAAAAAAAATGAAGAACACGAAAAGCCTTTTGAAAAGTCATTGACCATTTTCTATGCGGTAAAATTTTCTTACATAATATAAATATTTTACCAAAACAAATTTTTCATTTTTGTTATAATTTTTTTGTATTAATGGTTAATTAAAGCTAAATGGGTTGAAAAATCTAAAACCAAACATTATGATTTCCGCTCCATTCCATCATCATGTGGTAGTAAAAATATTTGTTGTTTTGATTTTTATTAAGTTTGTAATATATTTGTACCGACTGGATTTTCAACCCACTTTGCTGTGCGCCCCTTGAAATTGTAAGTATGAGAATTTATTTTTTTTTGGTTTTACTTGTTTTTGGCGTCAACTTGATTGATCATTATTAAAATGTGGAGCATTTCTTTCTCTTGCTGTATATTATAAATTATATAAATCTTAAATGTATACGTACAATATATATGTAGTCATTATTTTTCCAAGTCACATTCGAACCATAACAAAAAACAAAAAAATTAAAAAATTGTATGTAACTTAATTTATGTCAATCATAAATGTGTGCTTGGTTGTTATAGCAGATTTTTTTATGTAACGAAATTTAAATTAATTTAAAATATTTTTTTCACATTTTTTAATGCTTAATAAGGAAATTGAATATGTTCGTTCTCGGCTGAGTTGTGCGGGAAAGAAATGGGATCGTGCACGGGTCAAATACGAATATTTGGGATGCATAACAATTCTTTATTTATGTTGTTGTTGTCGTGCGCTATAAAATGTTCGGTCACGTCAATTTTAATTTGTTGCGAGACGTAAAAGGCTTGGGGCTATTCAGTGTACATACAAAAAAATTCATAAAGTGTTTGTTATAATTAGTTTGATTTTAATTCTTATACGGAAAGTGAGAGTTCATTTTTTTTATTAAGGGTAAAGGTTTGTGATTTAATTAAAAGAAGTTATTCCAACAAATGTACAGTACAGTTCCTTTATGTAATGTGAATTTTATTCGGTAAATTGACATATTTCATTTCTTTTAATATATTTTAGGAGAACCGTTGATGCAAACGTGTTTATATTATAATTGGTAAATGGTGTAAAGGGGTATAGCTTTTAATTTTTACTCGAACGAATTTTCAGAATTTGTATTTTTTTTACTTAACCCAACTCTTTAACTTAAGCAAAAACAAAAAGTTTGAATACAATAAAAATTTGGGTATTCGTCAAATTCGTGGAACCGTCCATTCTGCTTAGTGAAATCAGATTATTAAAATTTATATTTATTTGGATATGTAACTGTATTTTTGGGAATCCTTTGGGAATAAATTATTTATAAAAAATATAAAAATTTCATATTCAAAATTCAATATTTGTTAAATACTTAAATAAAGGACCTAAAACGGAAATATGAATATTTTAGAAATTTTTGAAACCTAAATTAGGTTTATGCTCAAATTTAAAATGTTCAACAATTCTCGGAATTTCGGAAACTAAATTAAGTTAGATTTTGATTAAAACATTGATTTTTATAAAAACCAAAAATGGCGAGAATTTTTTAGAATAAATTGAGGTTTTCTGGATTCTGAAATTGCTAACTAACTTTATTTAGTTTTGATGATAATTATACAACATAACTTGAATTTCTAAAGTTGTTTAAATCCAAGTTTTACAATTTCTGAAATGTGTCCCAAATTGGGAATTATATCTTTAAAAAATTTCCCCTTTAAATTCCAGCATATTACAATTTTTTCAAATTTTAAGATTTTATATTTCAAAGACCCTACCGACACTACTCAATCTGATGTCTCGTCGACCTTGTTCACTCTCCACACTAGTTGCGCCCGTCACTATCCGAATTATTCTATTAGTAGCAACAAGATATACTTGATATTCTTCCGCAGACCCCAATGCCAGAGAACTCTTGTAGAAAAACTTAAAGGCGTCCCTAATCCTGTAGGGTGCTTCAAATGGTGGCGAACTTATGTTGTATAGGGAACATCTACCGATTTGACATTTTTTCTGGTTTTAGTTTTGTCAACTCGTTGAAAGATAGCGATTAGTATATGACGTAAATAGATTTCAAAGAACCTAGACAAGGTATCCCATCTTGCTTTGAAAAATTATCCCGGTACGTGTAAGGGATTTCAATAGACTAATTCGGCTGAAGTTGGTGGTAATTTCTCGCTGAAAGATGTGTGAAGTTCCAGCATAACTGGCAATATGACAGTTCAATCGGTTGCATTAAGGATTGTAGTTTGTTGTCCTTTTGCTGTGGAAACCTAATGAACGAGCCAACTCGATGACTGGCTAAGATTCGAATTGGATCCTTTTATCTGTACCAATAAATTCAACACACCAAAACGAGCTATCCAAGTATTGTATATACATCAAAAGCGACGGTAGCAGCAGTAATATCCGGTACAGGAAACCGCCTCCGCATGTCTAAATGTACTTCTGAAAAACGTTGTTGTTCTGAAAACTAACTTATTAGAGTCGAGAACAGATTTTGTGTATCTTGAAACTTTTAATTTTTGACACGCTACAGAACATTGGGCCATGACGTTTGAATCTTTCTTGATACAAAGCCAAACCCTATCTGTTAAAAATCTGATAAAATTAATAAAAAAAAGTTTCCGAAAATTGAGTGGAATGAAAGGTGTTGGTATAGTTGTTGAAACAAACTTGTATTACTAGATAATAATTCTTGAAGCTCCTCATCGTTGACTTGCGCATTTGCTTTTGCTGCTTAACCTTTAAGGAGTGTCTGCAACGACATTGTTCATGCCTAAATGTCTGAATTAACGTGGAGATGCTTTGTCCGGATTCTGTATAAAACCGAAGATAAGGTAAACTCCGTGATCTCATGACTCTGCTAAAAGATATTAACTTTCCATCATAAGCATTACATCTTTGTTGAGCCTCATTGAGCCGTACTGAAAAAAACTGAGTGGTTGTCAGCCATCTGAACTGGCGATCGTTTCCAAACAATGAGTAGTGTTATGTTTAATAATTTAGACACTGTTGAAGTTTTGGGTAATTTCCGAAAATTTAGATAGTAAATTTTGAATTTGTGGACTTAAGCCGTCTTGTCGATAAATGAAAGTTCCAAATTTGGTTCCAATAGAGATAGAGAGGTTATTGGATCTACAATCCTTCGGAATTGACCCATCAACTATGATAAATTCTCAGACAAATCCACGACGAGAAATTTTGAGTAATTTAACAAATATGACCGAAACATCGGCTCCCATATCGATTAAAAATTTAAATTTCGAAATCATATCAGAAATAATGAGGCGACTTAATTTAGAGAGCCATCAAAATTAGTCCTTAAGACCTGATTTTTATTTAATAGTTTTTTTGGAATTTCTGGTTTGGCAGCTGGTTGAATTTAGTCGAGATCGTGATATTTAGTCGTAGCTGCCTTCTTGAACCGCCTTAGCTATTAGCTGCGTTGTTATAAACCTTAATACGCAAGCAATCACTCGAAATATTTTGTACAATCTGAATTCGCCTTCATAATGTTGCTATAGCCAGGAATCAACTGTATTCCATATTCTGATCACTTTCATGAAATTTGTTTTCTTTTCATTCACTAGCCATGACTCTCGCGGATAAACTAACTACTCTGTACCTCTCCACCATTGTGGCAGATTGATTGGCATAGCCCTCGCCCGGAGCCACACCACTGAAGCCATGGTCTGCAGGATTTTCGTAACATTCTGTTGATAATGAATGTCTTCAAACGGACGGGGCAAGAGAGACTAACTGCAGATGAATTACTTTCGTTTAAGACGGAAGTAGTTGAGTTGTAATGCTTCCATCTTCGTCGATTGTTCTGCTGTAGGGCCTGAAAACCTATATATTTGAGTTTCGTTGTTGTAGTTTGTAAATCTCGGCATGTTGGTATCTTCGAAGTGTACAAATTGGTTTCGGAGTCTTCTGTACTTTTATTCAAGTTCGCTTGGTAAATTGTCATCCGAATCTATTTTCAGCAGCCGTAATCTCTGGAATAATATTTTTAAAAGCGTAAGTGAAATGGAAGGAAAACTGAGACTTACGTTTACTGGCGACCCCGTCACTTTCTGCTTAAATTTTAAAATTGATTGTGTCGTTCATTGCATGCCATTGTAAGCCAAGCCATTCAATGAGATACCGTTGCTCTGCTACTGCTGGTTTCTTTTACCACGGAGTTATGATGTAAGTAATATATATCGTTGTCTTGAAAATTCTCAGGTGATCCAATCATATGTCGCATATCGATATACCATATTCCATCATTTGCTAAATGTAATGATCGCGAAGTTCCGGATTGGCTCGCCGGGTTGTTATCCAATCGGATTGTTTATAAAAATATTGGAGTAAATTTCTCGCTGTTGGGTATTTTTTGTTGTCTGGTTTAAATTCGTGTTCTCTTATATGTATGTAATAGAAGCTTCAGTGCTTTCAGTTTCAGTAACAGTTATTTGCTGTTGCCCTGCAATTATCCATACAAATAAAGTTTTATTTAAAATTATAGAATTACATCGCTTTTGGTTTTCCTCAGCAAATCAATGGAAGCTGGTACATGAAAGTGCGGATCACCCAAATTAAAACCTTTCAAGAATTTTTTGTTTTCAATGCGTATTTTAGATTTTTACTACAATATAGTTTTTACATTACAGTCGCAATATTGTTAATCCCGTATTGGTGATAATTGCTTTCTCTCGCTTTAATTTTAATCTCTGAACAAAGGCTTTCAGATATTAAAGATGATTGTGACCCGGAATCTAATAATGCTCTACATTTATGCATTTCGCCAAACTCTTCTTCAACTGAAACGATCGTCGTTGGTAAAGTAGCTTGGAATAAGTACGTAGCACAATTTTCAGATGTTACGGCAACATATGCACTTGACATAGGTGCTTTGATAGAATCCGTAAGCTTTTGATCAGTTTGGCATTCACTGGAATCAGCCTTTAAATCTATATGTAACGTGATGTAATGTTTTGTTTAACATAAACGTTACGAGAACTTAGATCGATAAACCGTAGCTGGGGGTGCAGATGATGAACAATTGAACTACTAAAAGTATCCCCTTTTCTTGCCTATAAATGGTAGTTCACACGAGGTAAACGTAATTTACTATCCTGTTTATTTAATACTGATAACTCTTGAACGAATTGGGTTTGGTTCACCATTAAATCGTCCATATGGCCCCGTTTGTTTTCCGTTTCGTAACCTTTTTAAAATTGATACAAAGTTTGCTTTACTCAAAAAGCTTTGTTTTTCATTCACTAACTCTAATTAAGCATCGGTAAATTTCCCAAAAAGCGATTTCTTAATTGATTGGAAATCTCTCCATTCATCATTAAAACATTCCTATGAATGTTTTGATTTCATTAATATGATGTTTGATTACACACAAATTCTACACTTTTCGAGATTCGAGATAGTAATGATACGTACTTAGTACATTCTGTCCAAAAAGTACCGGGAATTGTTAAATAAAACACAAATTTTAAGTTCAATCATAAAAAGTTATTTTGTCGCCCTCAAAGTATTCCCCATTCGAGGATATACATACATACATGTCAGCGGTTTTCCAATGATCGAACCATTTTTTTTAGGCACTATTCCGGGAATTTTTCTTTATGGCTTCAATGGAGTAAAAACGGGTTCCACAGAGTAGCGATTTGAGTCTGGGAAACTGGAAAACGTCATCTGGAGCTAAATCAGGCGAATACGGTGGTTGATCGATGCTATTAATTGAGTTGTTGGCCTTGTATTCATTCAAAATCGTAGCTCAGTGTGATGGTGCGGTATCGTCATGTAAAATCAACGCGTTTTACTTTCTTTTACTCTAGTAAAATAAAGTATAGTAATCATGAAAATTTTGGACCTTGAGATTTCTAGAGATTTATCTGTTTTGAAGTCCCCTGAGTCCGGAAAAGTGGGTTTCGAAATGGTGTCTGTCTGTCAGTCTGTCTGTCGGTCTGTGTTTTCTCTACAGCCCAGAAGGTTTAACCAATCGAACTGAGACTTCTGATTTCAGGTTTTTTGATAAATTGGGAGGTACCAGTGAATTTTACTCCAAATCGGCTAACCGGAAGTGGCCGCTCCCTTGGTTCAGAAAATTTATTTTGCAAATATCTTTAAAAGTATAAGGTTAACAAAAAACTACTTAATACAAAATGTTTCCAAAAATTTAATAAAAAAAAAAATTCTCAAGATTCTCTGTTCGTAAAAGAAAGTCGTGTGTTGGCCACACCTCCATTTTTTCCCCCATAATTTTGAACACTTTTTTCGCATCATCACAAGAAATTTCTTTTGCAACACAAAATTAAAAGCAAACTCTGATTAACTTAACCAACTGCTGTAAACAAACTGGTTGACAGATCGCGCTCAATGTTTGGTATCATAATGAAAGACAATCCTACCAATATAGGAAAAAATAAAATGTTAAATCCCTTCAGCGCGGTTCAGTACCGTTTTTGACAGAATATCACAAATAAGAAGACCGTTAGCACTCTAATTTAAATTTTAAATCTTTAAATGATATTTTAGAAGTAGCAAACTTAAAACCGATTCGGGCATGCACGGTTTTCAAGAGTTTACGAAGCAGCACAACCAGATTTTTAAAATTTTTAATTTTTATAAATTTCAAAGCTGCAAAAATCGGTAATTCAATTTCTTTTAATATTTTCAAAGTACAAGCAACGTTTTTACCAGGCTCTCCTGTAACTAACTAATTAAAATATGAATCTAAAAATTCTAAATATCTAATGAAGCTCTAAGAACTGAGGTTTTTGAATTTTGCAAATTTTTTATGATATTTCCAAATTTTCAAATTTTTTAGGTATTCAGAGTTCTCAAATTTTTAATATTAACTTCTAAAATGCCAGAAGGTTAGTTAAAATTTGTAAGTGTATGGTCTAAATTTTAAAGTTTTAGGTTTGTTAGTTTAAAATCAACAATGAAAATTCAAAACATTAAATTTATAATTGTTAATTAAAAAATTAAAATGCGAGTGTTTCACAAAGTCTCCCAATATACGAGTACCTACCATGGTAGAAATCGCTCTGATTTTTAGTGATCTTTGCGTTCCAGGACTTTCAAAAATTCAAATGTATCCTTGAACACATTTTGAACTACCAGTCAAATTAATATTTCAGAATACGGGAAGCTACAAATTTGATAAATTTTTGATGAACTTCAGGTTAATTTGATGCTTTGATAAAAGACTTAGACTGCCATGCTTGTGTGCTTACTCTATCAATGTATTGGTGCGGCATTCAACAAGTTAATTTCCTAATTACTAGTAAGCGATGATAATATCAGTCTCATAATGATTCTCAGTTGGAGTAGGCCATTCCCGAAAATTCTGGCCATTCGCAAAAATTGAGGCTTCCTTACTTAAAATTAGTATTGAATACAAAGTCGTTGTTGAACGTTGAATATAGGACACATATCACTTTCCTAAATAGCGATAACCTCAATGACCATTGGTCATTGTGGTTATCACCATTCAGGAAAGCGATATGTGTTCTATATTCAACGTTCAACAACGACTTTCTGTTCAATTCTATAGTGTTAAGTAGAATCGCCCAACATTTTTTTCTTTGAACTTGGCCATGAATACTGGCAAAGGCCAAGTCAAATAGAAAATCATTACTAGAGCGATGCGCATCGAGGTTATCACCGATTAGGAATGCGATTTTTATTCTATATTCAAAGTTCCAACAACGATATGCTAGGCCAGAATTTTTACAATGGCCTACTCCAACTGAGAATCACCATTAGACTGATGTTCTTAGACAACAATCAGTTTGTTGAACGCCACATCAATGTTATGTATGTTAAGTTATTAAGTTAATGGTATGATCCTTGTATAAATGAAATTACCTTTACTTCTATTATGGTTAAGAGTTATAGTATAAATTATGTAATAAATAAATATTGTATTTAGAGTTAGTGTTGAACAATCCATGATTAAAGAGAGATGATAAGAGTAGCATTGGAAGGTCGTCTTTTATTTATTAATTACACAAAAGCGAATGTAACAAATGGCGACGAGGAAAATAAATCAAAGTACTTAAACAGTGAGTAGAAAAAGTTAAGTGAACGGTAGAAAGTAACTATCTTTAGTGAGTGGGAAAAAGCATAGGATTAGGTCAAGTCTCTTGTGAAGTGTCCAGTGCAAATAAATAATTAAAAATAATCATGTTAGGTAACCTAAATCCATATATGCTCGGAGATGCAAGTAAACGAGATTCCGGAAAGGTACCGTTACCACAAACAAGATCAAAAACAAGGTCAATCCATACAGGAATACATTGTACAGTTAAAAGCCTTGGCGCAAACGTGCAAGTTTGGTGCATTTATAAATGAAACTTTGCAAGATCGTTTTGTTTTTGGGTTGAGAGATAATTATTTAAGGGCCCATCTACTTAAAGAAAAGGGTCTTACTTTTGAAAAAGTTGCTGAAACAGCCATAAGTTGGGAAATGGCGGAACGCGAAAAACCGTTACAACAATTAGCGGTTATTGAAAACAAAAACGGTAACCCACAAACCAGAAGAGGTGGAAGTCGAAGTCAGTCGCGTGGTAGAGGTCAACAAAGAGGTGGAAATAGGAACGTCCAAAATCGCTGTTTTCGATGCAATCGTCAGCATAATCCACAAAATTGTCCTGTCAGGACGTGGGAATATTTTTCTTGTGGTAAAATTGGCCATACAGCAAACATGTGTTTTCAACGGAAAAAAAGATCGAGATCATCATCAAGGCCGTCTTGCGGAAAGAATATGTCACCACGCAGTTCGAATTTGCAACGTAATTCAACACATCAAGCTGTTAAGGAATTCAACGAGGAGCTTAATAGTTCAAGTTTGAAAAAAATAAATTATATAGATGGAAATAATATAAATGCATTGCAACCAATTGCCGTTATGGGTTACAATTAAAATGGAAGGGCAGCTTATACAAATGGAAGTGGACACACCGGTGCCTGTGCAACTGTGATGACTTTTGATAAGTTTAAAACAATTTTTAGTAATTTAAATTATGAAAATGTAACTCACAGATTTTCTTCTGTTACAGGTGAAATAATCAATGTTGTTGCAAAGAGAAGAATGCAAGTTGAAATTGGTAATGGTAAAGTTCAGTGGTTGGATCTAATTATTATAGAACTGCAGAAAGCCAGTGGGCCTCTCATGGGTCGTACTTGGTTGGATATTTTATTTCCAGCTTGGAGGACTACTTTTAAATTTAATTATAGTCAACAAATTGATCGGGTGAGTCAAAATTTTTTCTGAAAATACGGTGTATATACAAGATATCAATAAAACGTTTCCCAACGTAATTCCTGGTTCGGGTGGAACCATTAGACATTTTAGTGGAGAAATTTGTCTGAAGGCTGGTGCGACACCAATTTTCCGTAAAGCTTACACGATTCCTTTTCACATAAAAGATAATGTTTCTGATGAAATAGAGAGACTTGTTGTAGAGGAGATATAAATATTTATCTATAAACACACACCGTGGTTTATTTCAATTTACTCGATTACCATTTGGTGTTAAGAGTGCTCCCGCAATTTTCCAGTCCATTATGGATCAAATTTTAGTAGGTATAGATCATGTCGTATGTTATTTAGATGATATTATGATTGGAGAAAATAACATTGAGCCATGCAGGCATACGTTGAATTTAGTTTTGGAACGGTTGAGTAAATACAACGTAAAAATTAATGTCGAAAAGTGTAAATTTTCCAAGAATTCCGTAATTTTTTTAGGTTGCATTCGTAACATAAAGGTATAAGCTCCAATATTGATAAAGTAACAGCAATCGTTAAAGCTCCAGCACCAAAAAATCTTCAGGAATTGCAATCATTATTGGGTCTTCTAAACGTCAGATTCATTCCAAATTTATCTGCAGAACTACATGATTTATACAAACTGTTAAGAAAAGAAACAAAATATATATGGACTGATGCCTGTGAAAATACGTTTCAGAGATGTAAAAGTTTGTTATAAAGCAATAAATTGCTAGAATTGTATGACCCCTGCAACTACTGTTGATACAGATATCATTAATTTTCTGACAAAAGCAAATATAGGGTTACGTACGGAAAATTTTGCTAGGTTCACACAGGATGATTTTATTTTATCGAAAGTCTTTAATTATGTCAAGGATGGTTGGCCAAATAATAGTGAAGTAAACCTCGAGTATTATTTTAAATTAAGAAACTCTTTAAGTATTCAGGATGGATGTTTGTTTTATGGAAATAGATTAATGGTCCCAAACGAAGCGATATCGCATATTTTGAATTTACTGCACAGTAACCATGAAGAGATTGTGAGAATGAAAATGTTGGGTAGAAGTGTTTTCTGGTGGAGAACTATGAACGGTGATATCGAAAATAAAATTAGAAATTGTTTAGTATGTAACAGTACACTAAATGTGAAGAAAGAAGTAGTGACGTCTAAATGGCCTGTTTCGTATTATCCTTTTGAAAGAATTCATTTAGATTTGTTCCATTGGCAAAATGAAAATTTTGTAATCTTAATAGATTCTTTCAGTAAATTTATCGATGTAAAATTAGTGAAAAAATATGATTCTTCAGAAGTTATTAGCCAAATGAAATCAATCTTTAAATATTTCGGTCTGCCAAAATCTATTTGCACTGATAATGGACCGCCTTTCAATTCGAAGGCTTTTCGCCAATTTGGTGTAACAAATGATATTAAAATTTTTAAATCTCCTCCTTACCACCTACGTACAGTCTAATGGTTTAGCAGAACGAGGTGTACAGACCGTAAAAACCTATCTTAAAAAATATCTTGTAGATACTAGTTTTCAGAAAACGTTAACAGTAAATCGGTTAAATCAACTATTACTTGCATACAACAATACGCCATCCACTGCCACTAATACATTACCAAACGATTTATTATTTGCGTTTAAATCGAGAACGTTGATTAATTCACTAAATCCGAAGATATCGATGGAAAACTGTGAGAGGCAGAAACAAAAATTTGAAAATTCAAAGAAAACAGTAAGATTCAATTTAGATATAAATCAGGAATGGGAACCATGATAAAAAGGGGAAAGAAAGTATAAAAGAATTTGTAAATGGAGATGCAATCATGTATCGAAATCATTTTCGGGAATATTTGAAGTGGATACCGGCCAGTGTTTTAAAATCTATTGGAAATTTACTTAATAAATGTACAAAACATAGTCAGATACGTGCATAAAAATCAAATTCGTAAATCTACTATGGAGGATAAATATCATCCACCACTTGAAATAATACCCAGGGGTAATAAAAGAAAACGGGGTAATAGTGAAACTGATCGATGATTGTGTTTTTTTTTTAAGAAGGTCTAGTAGAAACAGAAAAATAGCTTGTCGGTTTCAATATAGAAAATTTTCAGATCCTTGTTATTAAAAATAAAATTATTATTGTAAGTAAATGTTTATTGTAATTTTTTTATTGAATATGTTATAAAAATTTTCCATATTGTATTATTTATTTATATATTAAAAAATTAACTTATTGTAGAGAAAATAAAATTAAAAAAAAGGAAAATGTTATGTATGTTAAGTTATTAAGTTAATGGTAGGATCCTCGTATAAATGAAATTACCTTTATTTCTATTATGGTTAAGAATTATAGTATAAATTATATAATAAATAAATATTGTATTTAGAGTAAGTGTTGAACAAGCCATGATTAAAGAAAGATGATAAGAGTAGCATTGGAAGGTCGTTTTTTACGAGTATTTAATAATTACACAAAAGCGAATGTAACAATCAACTCATTGAGAAAGCAAATAATTTTTGGAACGTTTTCGGAAAAATTTCACAAACACTAGACTGTCTAATTTTTTTTTTTTTTTTTTTTTCCTTAATTTAATATTACAACTGATTTACAAATCATTTAGTAATTTATCTTTCTTAAATGAAGATTCACATTTGACGGGCAGTAGCCCAATGGTTACTCCCGTTTGAATTTACATAGTAATTATTTTTCTCTGTCCTAATTAAATACAACTGCCCAATTCCAAAGGTTTCTGCCTTTGAAGTCTTCTTACTGCATTGGTGGTATCCAACAAACTTCGTATGTCTGCATTTTGGTAGACTGTCTAATGGCAAAATACAGACATTAGCCGCGTTTTCCATGAGAACTGCACTAGAACTCGATAAACTTTAGATTCCTTTTATTCTATGTAAAGCGATAGTTAATTAACAAAGCGCGAATGTGTTGGATATTTGACATAAATACATATTTTAAGTTTAAAAATTCCCCCCTTCAATTATTTCATCAATATTTTCTTATTTCTTGCTGACGTCATTACACGCAGCTACACTCGATAAATTCTTGGGTTTATCAAGTGTGACTAAAAAATAAGCTATAATTGCTGTAACAACTTAAAATGTGTATTAGTGTTAAATTCTTTACACATTAGCACTTTATGAATTTAATTTTATTTTCTGTTTACATAGAATAAAAGAAATTTAAAATTTATCGAGTTCTAGTGCAGTTCTCATGGAAAACACGACTATTGTGCAAATTTCCCTGATTGAGCCAATTTTTTTTTTTTGTTACCTTAAACAAAAACCACACACACAAACTTTTTATGTGAAACATCGGTTTCTTGCTTATTCCCACCTTGAACAACAGAAAGTTGATGTTCTCATTTGACAGTATAGATATTTTCAATACACACCGCATTGTTTTTTTTTTTTGTTTCTACATAAAGAGATTCAATTTCAAAGTGTAAAGAATTTTTATAAAGAAACTAACAATCGAATGAACCAAACCACAATCACACTTTTTTTTTGGTTTTATTATTTTTACCTTCAGTTGTGTGTTATCACCACCATAATGATATTGTGTTTGATGTATGATGGATCGATTTCCCTTAAGTAAAAATAAAAAAAAAAACAACAAACGATTTTTCTTTTATACAGAAGACGTAACAACAAACTTTATGTTTGATTGCACTGGATAAATAACGATTTGATTTTTCTACTTGTGCTGTTGTATCTCTATGTATGTACCATGTAGCTTTTATATTTACAATACACTTAGTTTTCTTTAGGTAGCTAGAAGTTAAACAAAACAAAATACATTGACTTCATGTTGACGTGTTGAAAATTATTTCATTTATAAATAATAACATTTACACGATACAAACCAAAGTTTGTGTTCTTATAAATAAATATTTTTCCTAGCAGCAATTTAGCTGCTGATTTCTTTAAAAAACTAAATAAATAAAAATTTTATTTATGGATCTGGAATCAAAATCTGTGCTTATGGCATGGTGTGGTAGAAAATTGTTATACAATTTTTAATTCCGCGTGTTGGTAGAACCTTTAGTTGTTTTGTTGTTGTTGTTAAATATAGGTATATTCGTTCTTTAATATACATATTTAAGTTCTAATCTTACATGCAACCAACTAACTACCAACATTTCTTATTTTTTTTACATATCAAATTTCAAAATCTTAATATGTTTAAGATTTTATGTTAATTGGAATTGTTTTAAAGAATAATAACAATAACAGTAATAATAACTATTATTTAAAGGTGCATTTGAGTGTCGTAAATATATGTAGCCCGAGATCTTTTATCAGCTCAGATAATTTATTCAGTTTTTTTTTTTTTTGTTAAGACGTTAAAATGTTTTATTGATGGTGTTGAATTTGAATATCAGACGTTTTTATTGTGTTTGTTTTTTTTTTTTTTTTTCATGTCGATGTCATTGAACTGTGCGGAAGCTTTAATGTGATGATTTGATTAAGCTTTTGAATTATAGACATGTTAACTGTTTTTAATTTTTTTTTTAATTTTAGAGTATAATTTAGTAGAGTTCTAAAACTAGATATATCTTGCTTTTGTAAAATTAACTAACGGACTAACCTAATTATGGAATGTTACTTTGTATGCTATTTTTTCGAGTGAGTTAATTCCTATGAAATTAGTTTATAATTTCATTCGAATTTATAATACTGGATAAGTAGCAAAATTGTTGTGAAAAATTCCTAGAATTGATGTATTTTATTTCATTATTTGAACATTCTGAAAGACTTAAATTTCATTCTGTGAAATTATTAATAATTGATTTATTTTAATTGTTTGTGCTGTTTTATAAAAAATACGGATTTATGCAATATTTATCTAGATTTGTGGAGAACCTCACCTATTACGTTATTGTTCGGTTTGATAACCTTTTATAAAAGAATTTACAAAAATGTTTACTTATCGTTGGTCAAACAACAAAATTGCTGGAAATATATTTTTAGATTTACTTTAATTTTATATTTATTGTGTATTTAAAAATCGTTAGAGTTTATTTATATCAGCTAACACGTTCAAATTAGTGTTACAGCTCTAAATCTTAAATATTTTTATACATTCAGATACTTAAATTTCATTATAAGAATTTTATATTGATGTTGATATTCAATGACCATCAGAATAAACTATCAGTACACTCATACGAGCCTAGATTCATCATTTTTTTAGGGGCGCTCCCCCTCAGTTAATGCTACTAGCGCCCCGGTTTGTTGGTGAGTTTTTATTGTCTCGTTGAAGTGAAGCTCGGCTAAATTGTAGGTATCCAGAAAAAGTGTAGATGTTGTATAAAATATAGCAACATCCTGAAAAAAAATTTCAAATTTGGATAAATTATGAGTAAAGGCAAACGAGCACAATTTATTCTCGAAATGTTTGAGTCCACTTTGTGGACGATTAACAATAAATAATTTCAATCAATTATGTATACAACCGATAACGTTACGATTAATCATATCAAATGCTTTTGTAATATCGATAAACAAAGCAGTCATCATTTTAGAATTATTAAGACCCTCATGAAGTGAATTTAGCAGTTCAATCAAAGCATCTTCTGGCCCTAAGTTGAATCCTTTTGGAGCTATCCTCGTTTTTATTGCGTATTCAAAGATTTTCGAAATTACAGAAAGTAATGAAATTGATCGATAATTATCAATTTGCAAACGATCGCCATTCTTAAATAGCAGAATCACTGTAGCAATTTTAAGCGACTCAGTGAAAATACCTTCAGTGATACTTCAAATAAAGAGGAAGCATAAAATGTCAACAATTTTAAAGACAATTTTTGTAAATAACCAACTACTAAAACCAAACATGTCTGCAGTGTGTTTATCTTCAAGTGAGTTTATAATGTGAAATATCTCTGTCGACGAACAACGCCGAAAAAAAAACTGCTGCTAGAAGTTTCCTCTTAATTCATTTAAGTTAGTCGTGAGCAGTCAGAAAGTTCCTTAAGTACCTTTTGCAAAAATATGAATTAGAACAATTAGCTGTACCCGCTGCAGACGCGAACCGATTGTTATATTCATCGGCTATTTGAAGTATTTTATCACTGGAGGTATCCTTACTTAGGATTTCATTAATTGATGCCCATTGTAAAATGGGCATCAAAATTATACTTTGACATCTGATAAATAAAGTTTACCAAATTTCTTCTTTAACCATGCAAATATTTTTATGCGGCTTACCTAAGTATTTACATTGGTCAACGCATTGAAAAGTAAACAAATTGAAAGCGGTAGAAATATTGGCTTCTTATAAAACAGTTTTCCAAGATTCAAGTAACAATATTCAGTCGGTCAAAGTTAATCAAAAACTTCATATCGTATAAATTTTTTTATTAGATTAATCTTTGTTACATTCCATAAATGATAAGTCTGTAAAAATAGCACAATGGACCGTGATACGCACTCATCAACTGTACAGTTAATTGCAAAATCAGAACATCGATAGTACACATGATCAATACAAGATACAGATACACTACAAATCCTTGTTGGCACATTTAAGTCGCAGAATAATCCATGGCTATTAAAAATGTATACTCATCAACTAGACTAGAGCTGCTGAAACTGTTAATATTGACATCCTCAGCCACAAGCAAATTTTTTGATTTAATTTTAGTCAAATTAAGTTTAAATTAAGCAATTAGCAAAAATCTTAAATCCAGCTTATGAATAGTTGTCAATTTCAAAATCATCCATCCAAATTTCTGATACCAAGCTATCAAAATTTTGTCGTATACTAGGAACATTTTGAAGTATTAAATTAGAATCAATCAATGACTTTTTACTAGTAAAAATGTTTTACTCGAAGGTTTTAACATTTATTTCACTCATTCTGCTGTATTGACCGGACTAAGAATCTTTTGTGTTGAGGTTATTGGAATTTGAAATGGCATACTAACAGCTTACTCCTGACAAGAAGTAGTCAAAATCGTTCCGTCGAAAATCGAAAATGGGCTGCGAACTAAAAATCTCTCGGATGAAGGCTATGGGGTTTTGAGATAAGCGTACTAACAGTTTACTCCTGACAAGAGTTAGTCGAAATCGTTCCTGGGGAAACGCTAAGGATTTAACATTTTATTTAACTCGTTCTGCTGTCTTGACTGAACTAAAAATCTCTCGGGTTAAGGCTATATGATTTTGAGATGGACATACTAACAACTTACTCCTTAGGAGAATTAGAGATTGTTGTGATTAGTGCGGCCGATACGGTAGAACGAGTGAAATAAAATGTCAAATCCTTAGAGTATTCCTAGCCCATGATCGATTTTCGACTAGTTGCCATGAAACGATTTCCACTATATCTTGCTAGGAATGAGCTGTTAATATGCCCTGCACAAAATCCTATAGTCTAAATCCGAGAGATTTTTAGTTCGGTCAATCTAGACGTGTTGTTTAAATTCATTCAAATACTACATACAAGTATTATACAGGCTATGAAGTTTCAGACGACATCAGTAAAATAACAAAACATGGTGGTACAAAAATTGTCGAAATAAGAAAAAATTGTGCATGTATTGATAAAGCAGTTGAGTAAATAAGACATATAAGACATATTTAATTGATTAAAGCACATATTTAGTATATATTAGAACATATTAGTTCAGAGACAGTGAATCAGAAACAAAGTATTAACGTTCACTTTATTAAGGATTGGCCAGACTACAGCGATATCTCAGAAATGAGTCCTATATGGCTAGTTAGCTTATGATAATGGCTTTCAAACAAAATTATTCTCATATAAATGCGATGACCAAAATCCTTTTGTTAGCTTTTGGTAAAAGCCAAATATAATCCAGATTACAGAGATGTCTCAGAAATGTGGCATGTGTGGGTCCAAGAGCCAATTGTTAAACTACCCTCAATTAAATTAAATTTTAATGTTCACTGTAACGAGGGATGGCTATAGATTACAGGGATGTGACGTATATATCTACATATGGGCGACATTTATGTATTGGTAGTTGGATTGCTTTTCGAACGATTTGTTTATATTTAATTTGTTTGTTCTTTGCAATAAAATATAAATGTCGCATTAATACATTATTGGTCGGTTATGGATGTAGTAAACTTATTCATGTCATCTCTGATATTTTAATCTTTCAGTGTAATTGACTACCGTTTTTATATAGAAATTTTCATTATTTAGATTTTTTTTGTTCTATGCCAGCAATTTTGATGTTGTCGTTTTCGTTGTTGAACGATTGTACATCTGCAATTGCTATGGCATAATGGCTTATTACTTTGCCATAATTAAAGAGTGCTTTATAACTAGAGCAAGTTAAGGTTTCAAATGATATATAGCTTTCAATATTGCGCAGAGGGTCACATAGGTCGCGCACAGTGAAAATATCAAACGGTGTCTAGCAACTCTCTGAATTTCGAATTCGAATCACGTTTTTCTCATCACATTTTTGATACACTAATGTGGGGCTGGGGTACCATTTTATTGATTAGGTACTTTATTTGGCACTCAGCGTTTAGTGTAGTTGGCAATCCTTATAAAGTAAGCCTCAAAATTTCAAATTTCCAAGACATACGCTTCATCATCAATATCAAATGAGTCTTGGTCATCCCATTTAAATTAAGGTAATTTTATTTGATAGCCATGACCATAAGCTAACTACCAATAACTACCCATATATGCCTCATTTCTGAGACATCTCTGTATTCTGGCGGGGTTCCATTTGGAACGCGATATTTTAAAACTCAAGTTCACAAAACGCGATATTTCAAAACGTGAGACGGTATGTTCAATTTCATCATCATGGTGAAGGAAAGTTTTAAATGTGTAATGAAGGAAGATTAATAATTTTAAATTATCGCGTTTTGTATCATACTGCGTTTTGAAATATCGCGTTTTGAAATATCGCATTTAGCACGCATGTGGCGTTTTGTACCATATCGCATTTTGAAATCTCGCGTTCTCGCTTACTTCTCATATTATAATTTAGGCGCATTTCTTTCTTAGCTCTTTCTTAATTAATTTATTTAAAACTCTATAATCTTTCGTTCAACTTTTTAACCAAAAATCTATAAAAAAGCTGCTATGTACAACCCTAGAAAATGTGCCAAACTTCATTTTGGCTTTTTGTTGGTTTTGCCACTACAATAAAAAACCGTGACAAAAAAATGTATGGTGGTATTAATTAAGGGAATCAAGAATTTTATTTTTCTACGAACGTACGTAGATAAGGGGATTTAACGTACGTAAATAAGGGGATTTTTCGTCGCCCCGACGAACACGTTTTTTAGCAGTACCTTCTTTGAATATGGATCATACTTCTACTTTTTACGATCACACGTCTTCTCGGGCTACTCTTTTACGTCGTTGCCGCGTTCTCTATAGCTCTACGTTGTAAACTTCGTCTTCAGTTTTGTTGAATAATTTCAATTTCTCTAAAATACATTTCTTAAATCTAGTTCTTTTTCAAATCATCATCGTCATCTACATCGTCATCATCAGGGTAACTAGTTCTGTAATTCTTCATAAAATCCGCACTGGTGCTCGTGTGAACAGGATTGGCGTGGTCTCCAAGCTTTTCGACTTTGTAGCGGTCATTTGGAATAGCGACAATACCTCCTATGTTGTATATTGATGATTTTCCTCGTTTTTGATTAATCACCCGCCGGTTTTCTTTTTGCACTCTCATAATTTCGTTTCTTGCCGTTTCTCTGATCGTATGCTTTTCGAACATCAAATCGTTCAACAATTCTTCATCCACCACTTCGGCTATCTCTCACCGCAAACAACAATTCGAACGGCGTTGTACCAATGCTTCTTTGCCAAGTTGAGTATATATACCTCTGCAGTATGTCTGTATATTTAAATCATACTTCTGTTGAATCAACTGCCATTTTTGTTAAAGCTGGAATTATGAGGCAATTTACTTCTGATGTAATAAGGCTGAAATCAATTTGGTTTCTCGTGGCCGATATGATATGTAACTAAAGGATACTTATCCTTATTTATCGGGTGCAAAAAGCCCTCTTGCTTCCTCGCCTTGCGCTTGGCTAAAATACAGGCAATACAATTTCTTCGGCAACTGTCACCCTTTTGTTTCAGATTTGGGATAAAATAATCTCTGGCAATAAGTTAAAATAAGAACAGGTTCGTACGCCTCTAGAATCTTCTAGAATCTTTATGATCGAAGTGAAATAGTCATCTCCTCGCTGAGCCTTCTTGAATTCATATGAATTTATTATGTACTAACAAAATGACGGGATTATGGCTGAGTGCATCCACGTGCTTCATCGTGGTGCTCTCTCGTGAGTTTTAACGCTTAATTAGCAATTCGTGGTGTAATATCTTTCTTCATCATTGTTGATTTAAACGCGGCACGGTCCGTAACGATTTTGACTTTAAGTCCAAGCAAACAGATTCGCAATTTTTTTAAATATGCTATGATTGCAAGTACCTCTCTTTACATGATGAAGTTTTTTTTTAAACTAAAATAGTAAACAGGGTGAAATTGTCCATCATCTTTTCTTTTTTGCAACAAAATTGCTCTGCTGTGTTGAGTTCAGTCTCGGCATCGGTTCTGAAAGTACATTGCACCGGTTTCTGCAATTCTGCAAATTCTAATTTTTGTGGTGGTCCGAATTGAAATTTTAAATTCTTCTTTAGCATATCTGATAACGGTTTTGCCGCAACCGAGTAATTTGCCACAAACCTTCTAAAATATCCTAACAATCCGAGAAAAATTTGTACTTGCTTGATCTGATCATCGTTGGTTGCGGGAATTTTCCACAGCTTTCGTTTTGGTTTCTGATGGCTTCATAAAACCTTCTTCAATCGCGTATCCAAAGTAATTTAAACTCCAGACCATACTCTGCTGCGACTTGTAACACTTTTCTTAGTTTATGCAATCCAATTTCTTCGTTGGTGGATGGAATAATATGTATTGTTGAAACACGGCTGGCGCGGTACTTTAACCAAAGGGCATTCTTAAAAATTCAAAATGTCCTGTTGGAATGACAAAAGCGGTTTATTTTATGCAAGCTTCATCAATCTTAACGCGGAAAAATCCATTTCGTAGATCCAAAGTAGTAAAAATACGGGAACTGTGTAATCGATCAATCTGATCATCGATCAGATGGGTAACGGTTCATTATGATTTCCTTATTTAACCTTCGATAGTCTATGCAAAATCGTTTGGTGTTATCCTTTTTGACACCAATACGACAGGGCTTGCGAATTCGGACAGACTAGGATAATTAATATTTTATTGCCATTCTTCGTACTGCTTATCGACTTACTCTTTTTCTCCTGGTGACAAACGCCTTCGGTGTTGCCAAACTGGTTTATTATCTTTCAAAAGAATTTTCCATGTTATTTTGGTTTCCTTCGACGTTTCTGGCTTATAGTCGTTTATCAACGAACGTATTTCTTTTTCGTATTCTTGGTTCCCAATTACCAAATCTTCTTCTATTTCTTCAATTTTGTAGCATGATAAGAATTCATCTTTCGGTAAGATTTCGACACTTAACTGATTTGCACCAAGAATAATCTTTTTCTCTCTAAGTAAATCATTTCTGACGACACATTTTAACTTAAGAGCTTTTACAGGAACGATAATGACGGAAACATCTTCGACAACTTCGTTAATCTGCAAGATTACTTTTAAATGACCTAACGTACATATTCCGCATCCGCCGACTCCGTGAACCTTAGTCTTTTCTCGGTCTAATGTTGGTGATCCCATTTCCAGTTAAACATTTTCCCGTAATACCGTCAGATCACTTCCTTTATCGACAATCGAGTCCAAAACTAAATAATTATTTAAATAAAATGTCTTCCGATTTATTCTAGGTAATAAATCATATTCAATCAATTTGGTTTCTTTTTGGATTTGATTCGACTTCGTGGAACATTTTGTGGCGATATGTCCGAATTCATTACATCCGAAACACTTAACACCTTTTCTTTTAACTTTGGACATTTTTTTGACGAATGTTATTTATCACCACAATTGTAACACAATATTCTGGATCTTATCGTATTGGATTTTTCCTTTTCAACATTATTGTTGTCCATCTTAAACTGGGCATTCAACTTTAATTTTTGTTTAAACTCGTCGACTCGCAACAACAATTTGTTTGATCCTGTATCCGCGATACCCTTGATTGTATATTCTATCACCGAATGCTCTTCTACAGTTTGCCTTGAAGTCCAATACATTTCATCTGCCATTTGCTCAATCTCTTCTATTCAAGATTGAATTATATAATTCGATTCACAATCAAAAACTGATATAGCATCTTGAATATCCTGGTATTTTGTTCGTTGCTCATGTTGGACATCATCGTCTGCAGCCTGATTAATCGCAGTATTTCCGTTTGTTTCAGCCGTTATATGAATACCAATATATATATATAGTCGAAATGTCACACAACTGCATGAAGTATAACAGCAAAACTTTCAATACAAATTTCCCTTGTGCTACCGATAGCTTGCTATCCGGAGCTACTAAAAAAACGCGGCTTTTGTTTATTTTTTCTAGTGTTGCCTGATTTATTTTTTTTCTTTTTCTTTTCACACATTTCTCTAAGAATGGCTGTGTACAAATTTATACTTCGTCATATTACACTATACTTAGTTTAATTGTATGAAATTATTATGGTGTTATCATAAATTTGTATCAGTAAATTTGAGATATTTCAGAAAAAGGCAATGTACAGGTACCGTCATTCCGGGTTTCTCCTTTGTGTGTTTGAAAAAAAAAGACCTTTCTAATCTTTTAAGGGTTACTTTCGGTAAAGAAAACCGGTTTCAGAATTACACGAACATTTTTTGTTACCTGTGTGCTAGCAGATGTTTAAATCTATATATATATATATATATATATATATATATATATATATATATATATATATATATATATATATATATATATATAATATATATATATAAATATATATATATATATATATATATATATATATATATATATATATATATATATATATATATATATAAATATATATATATAAATATATATATATATATATATATATATATATATATATATATATATATATATATATATATATATATATATATATATATATATATATATATATATATATATATATATATATATAATATATATATATATATATATATATATATATATATATATATATATATATATATATATATATATATATATATATATATATATATATATATATATATGTATATATATAGGTATGGATTCAGGGCAATATTATTCAGTGTAATTTGGAATATCAAAGTGTAAGGTTGTCAGAAAAAGTGTAAATTTTGTAATGCAGGAAAATAAAGATATTTGTATTATTTGTAATAAGTGTATGCAGAAAAAGGACTCTACAGTGGCGGAAAAAGGAATTGGTAGCTTAATCGAATCTTCAAAATCAAGAAATGATGATTTGTGGAAAAAGTTAGAGAACGTCGAAGAAATTTTATTGCATACAGAATGTGGGAAAAACTACAGGAGGAAAAGTAGTATTGTTGCTTGCAAAGGAGTGCGTGAGCAAGGTAAGACTAATTAATTAATATAAATGAATATATCAGACACTTATAGTAATTTTCCATAACAGAACCATCATCAGATTGCAGCCAGCAAATAATTTTAAGATCAAGTGTGCCATCATTTGATTTTAAAATTAATTGTTTATTTTGTGGCGAAGTGATTCAAGAGATTGACTCGAAGAATGAGAGCCGGTACAAGCAAGTTAGTGTTGTGAAATAAACCGAAATGGAACAAACTATCCTCAACTATCCTCCTATGAAGAATTATGGGAAACAGTTGGCTCCAATATTTTGAGCAAGTTATGATTGTGCTGCAGTATACCCGAGCTGAAAGGGCTGGCAACTGGCAGATGCATATGGAATATGTTCGAAAAATGTTGCCATATTTCCATTCTGATGGTCATAACTTATATGCAAAATCTGCTCATTTATATTTACAGGAAATGAGGGAGTTGCGAGCCAAGCTGACCGATGACGAGTACAAAAAATTTCGAGAGAAATATTTTTCGATAAGAAGAAAAAGTGTGTAATGGAGCGGTATTTGGACGGACATATGCATAGAACAATCACCTATGTGATCAATGAAGACGATAGGTGGATTATCTCGAGGACGAGGCATTACCGATGAGACCATTTTAGAATGGATTGTTTCTACGCCCGTTAGTATGCTTGTGATACTCGCGATGGAAACTTTTATCGGATAATCATCAATTACTTCCGAACAACATGTTGAACTCCGAGGCAGTCGGAAAGCAAGAGACAATCTGGACAAAAACAAATTTATTTCATGGTTTCAACAACATAACCCATTTCGGAATCGGGCTGGTGATCTAATCAGTTTGTCAACTGGGCTTGTTGCTGAGTTTTTCGGACGTTGTTTACTCAGGTTCAGGTAATAAAAATTAATAACGAAACTTTCGTTATAAACTCGCTGCAGTTATTTCATCGAATTGTTTATGTCATCAAAAGTCTGAAAGAGTTGCGGTCCTATTTTAAATATGAATTGGCTTCAGCTCCACCTTCCCTTTTCAATGACGGTCTCCTACGAAAAGGAACAAAATCGAGCATCAAAACCATATTTAAAAGAGCTGACATTGGTAGGGACAATTTTCCAACAAATTGCAAATATGTTGTATGGCCAAAGCCAGCGACATATGGCACGATTCTAAAAATTTATGGTGATTATGTTTTTAAACATTATGTCAGAAACCGGTAGTATTTGATGGTTATCCGGACTACGCCACCACGAAAGGTGTAGAACAAAAGAGAAGATACATTGCCAAAATTTCAGCAAACATCGAAGTAGAGAGCAATATGATGTGCACAATTTATCAAAGCGAATTCCTCGCAAACACCCATAATAAATCAAAATTCATCGGCACACTGAAGCAACACCAATATTGTTTGAACATACTCTATCGCAAATATAGCTGTGAGCTTTGCAAATCGTGCGGATCAGGTGGTGGTTGCTTCAGAGGACTCGGACATCCTCATGCTGCTTGTGTTTTTAAATTCACCAGCACGTCAAACAATTTAACTTCTTTGCCTCAAATCGAAAACTGTGTATGATATAGCAGCAGAGAGGACACTGCTGTCTTCATTAAGCGACCTGCTTCCAGTTAATCATGCTTTTACATTTAAAACAAAACTAAAAACATTCAAGCTTTTGGAGGCCGATGCAGAACTGACGACCGACGTGCAAATGTTCTTGCAAACGAGTGCCATGAAGGATAATATTGCAGCCAGCTTAGCGCGTTTAATATGTGGACTATATAACATCACCAAAGAGACTCCACTAAAAGAAGCAAGATATCTTGCTTACAATAGAGTAATTGGTAATCTGCAGTTACGTTCTAAATTCGATTCAGCTTGTCTCCCACCAACAAAAGCAGCTGCAGATCAGAATTCATTTCGGGTATACCATCAACTTTAAGCATGGCTGGGAAATGCTTTGCTACCAACAGATTAGGGATGGAAATCTGTCAAAAGTAGTTTGCTGCCCATTCCAACTGATCTGCCATCGACTCCAGAACATCTGCTCAAGTTTATATCTTGCAACTGTCGTACGCAATGCACAAAAAGATGCGAATGTAAGAGATCAGGATTGCTGTGCTCAGCAATGTGTTGGACCTGGCAGAGTATATCATGCAACAACACTACAAGCGAAGAAGATCTCAATGATATTGAACGAAATACTGAGCTACAATTTTAATTTTTAAATGCTCAAACGACGACAAATTCAATCTCGCATAATGTTATGGAATACTGTTTTTTAAATAAGTCCTGCTAACTGTTTTATTTTTACAGTTAAACTCCAAAAATGTACTTGCTTTTAACATTTAGCTCAAATTTGACCAACCTAACGGTCATAAATTAAAAAATAATGTTACACAATATTGTGCACTATTAAATTCTCCGTTTGAGCTATTTTTCGAGTTTGTGCTGTATACCGTTCAGAAATTATTTTCATTTTTCTGAACACATAAAATTGGTTATTCCAACCCTGATTGCAGGGTTTACTCAACCTTTAGAGATGGGGATTTTTTCTAAAATACCGTCTTCAAGTAGTACTACAACCCTGTAAGATTTCGTTTCTTTTGGAATTATTTACTATGCTAGAAACTATTCAATGTTTACTTAGAACCTTGTCCATTCTAAGTTAGCGATATTGTAAAAACTTTTTTTTTTTTTTTGGGTGATTTTCTAATTATAATGCAAAATTAGTTGATCTACGTTTAGATATTTCTCGGGATTTGGGATGGTGCTATATTTTATACAAAATCTACACTTTTTCTGGCTAACTACATTTTAGGCAATAAACAAACCACGTTTTTTGCGTATAGATTTCGAGCTAACTTCAACGACTTGTCTAAAATAAATTAATGTTGACCTGAATAATTGACCGATTTATTGCATCCACCAATGTGCCTAGTAAGCAATAAATCGGTCAATTATTCAGGCCAACATTAATTTGTTTTAATATAGTGTTTACACAATTATTATCGATAATACATATTTCAAAATAATTTATGGGATTCAGGTCAACTAGTCTATCAACAAATCGTTCAATATGCCTATTATGTTAATCCATTTTAATAATGATCAATCAAAGCTCTTAACCGTCATTCATAATTTGTTAATTTAGCAAACATATATCGCTTCCACACTAGACATTTAACCTACATATATACATACACACACATAAAACATCAATAATTATATTTTATAATAAGCTATGGTATATAAGTAGCAGTAATTAAATGTAAAATGCCAATGAATAATTAAAAATCGATAATCTAAACAAAACGAATGACATACATTAAAGCGTAAATGCGCTCGCTATTAGGCGCAACGAACACGAACTAAATTCATAAATATTCCAAAATGAATTAAATAAAAATTTAAAATTTAAATGTTCTCGCCGCTTCGTACGCATAAAAACTGCGGTTCATCTTTATTATATAAATATGAATAATTAATCATCGTTAATTATTACGTTAAACGGTTTTTTTGGTTGATTATATATGAAAAAAATGACAACAACAATTTTAATGACGCGAACAATATTTCATTGCAATTTATTGGTTACGGTCTCGTATATGTTATGGTATAAGGCAAATAATCTCTTAATAATAATAATCATAATTTCTTATTATTTATAGTTTGGGATATTATATATTAAATATCTCTTCCTCGCCGGATTCTTAAAGCGATTAAGCATGAAAAATGCTATAAAAAAACATCAAACGAGCACAAAAAAGATAAAAGACATCGGATATAATGACTACATAAAAAAAAATCTTCTTCATTGTACCGTATAAAAAAAAATCTTATGTCGATTTATAAAAGATTGTCAAGTGGTACTTTCAATTTTTCCGCCACTCTTATCTTTCTTCTGCATATCCCCCGAGATGGTTTGAATCATTAAGATTGGCTATATTAAATCAACTAATTTATAAGTATTCGAATCGATACGAACAGCTGTTATTAATTTTAAGACAATTGGAAGGAAATTAACTCAAACATGAAAATCAAATCCCCAAAAAAAAAACCAAAATTTTATTTTATAACTTTGTCAATCAACATGTTTTAATGTTTGTTTTCTTATTGTCTATGTTGAAATAATAATCAAATTAAGAATTATGTCGTATAGTTATATGTATGTCTGTTACAACACTGTATAACGTCTAACATTGATTTATTATAAACTAAGATGTGTATTTATAAATAAATCTAAAACAATTGTCTTAAGAGACTGATAATTTGATTTTATGTTGTGTTTTATGTTATTGTTGTACTATACGGTATATTATGTTGTACTGCATTAGTTTTATAGGTATAGGAGTCAATGTTGAATGATATTTTAATTAAAAATTATTGGTAAAATTTTAATTAAATTTTTTTTCTTTTTTTACGATTTAATGTGGTGATTGCTTTATGTTTAGAGTAAATATAATAGGAAGGTGTGTTTTCTACTGGTTTAGGGATGGTTAATACTGTTATTCTTTTCTCTTAATAATTGCTTATTATTGATTTTAATCTAGAAAAGAATAGCATGTTCTTGCCCCCAGCTTCATTGGCTTATAATCGATAAACCACCCTACAACATTCCACACAAGCAATCCGAATAATTTATGATGTGGCGTTTTCACATTATTTAACAATTAACTGTAATATTTAAAAACGTAAACTAATTTTCTTTTTATTTTCTTTTTCCATTCTAGGTAAGTCATCTTTTTCTGTTTTTATAATTAAGAAACATCTAACCGTAAGTAATAATAATTATCAGGATTTCAACTATAATTTAAATGAATCAAATAAGTAAATTGAGTAATATTAGGTTTTGCAGCGTTGAATGCTAAAAGCGATTAGCTCTTACAAAACAGTTTAGCATTACAGATAAAACAAATTATTTTGCTTTATTTTATTGCTTTATTACTCTATAATTACAATAAATCCAGAATAGGCAATTAAATTCATAATAAAACCATTCAATCAATAAAATACGGTTGATTTTTAGAGTGTACAAAATAAAGTATAAGAATTATTGTTTAAAATTCTATATTGGACAAACAAGCAGATTCTTTAGAAAACTGATCCCCAACATAACTAAGCACAAAACATAAAATCCAAAACACATAATTTTACAAACCGGTGAGAAATTTCTGATAAAATTTCTCAAAGAGAATATTGAAGAAAGTGTACATATTTTTTACAGTGTAATTCAATAAAAAACGAAATATTTCGTAGATAATAATAAAATAATTAATAGAATAAAAACAAACAATTGACAAATTAAGATGGTCAAAATTCATACCTATTTGGCGAAAATGTTGTTCAATTATTTGTCATCGCGATCCTAGAGTTTTCCGATATATCATATCATCCGCTTTAAATGTCTATTGGGGAACGCTATAATAGTATTGGCTATTAAAAGCATATGATGTGATTGATATATATGCCGGAAAACTCTAGGATTGGTCTGATATAATTAATTGAACCACATTTTCGCCAAAATACGTGTGAATTTTTGACAATCTTAACTTGTCAGTTGTTTGTTTTTATTCTATTAATTAGTAGGGCTCAAAGCTGAAGTGAACCAAGTCACTTTTTTCTTTTTTCCATATTTAGTACTTTTAAGTAGTTAAGTAAGTAACATTGATAACTGTTAAGTAAGTAACATTGATATACAATGGTTTGCAATAAAATAGGTAATTACATTGCTTTGACAAACGTTTTCAATTTAAACCGACATAATAAGGGAATTCCCCTGATTTTCTTTATCAATAGGTTATGTATAACATAGGTAATTTACAGTAAAAGCAACACTGATTATAAAATTTAACGGAATTCCCTTATTATTTCGGTTTAAATTGAAAACGTTCGTCAAAGCCACATAATGACTTATTTTATTGCACACCGCACTGTAATTACTTTAGTTTTAAGAAAAAGATTTTATGGATTCACCAACAGATGAAACTACGACAGTAATATCTTTACCCGACCGATTTGATGACTCTTCTTTCATAAGAGTTGGTTCTGCAGTACCTGATGATTCCTGTGTACAAACATGTGACAATAAAATGTTAAGAAGCACATTACGTTGGGGAAAAAATGTACGTAAGCACAATCGTAATAATGGAACGGAATACATTACAGCAAAAATCTTTATCAGTGATCTTGATTGCGGGTGTAGTAAAAAATGTGGCAAACAGATTAGTGAGTACGACAGCGAATTATTTTTTACATCATTTTGGATGACTGACTTGCAGATTATTCAAAACAAAATTCGTTTTTAAGAGGGCTAATAAAATCAAATAGAACCGAGGTAATCCGTACTCGCGATGGCACTCGAGGTCATAAAAATAATACTTTCGCATTTTCAATGCTAGCGCAAGGGAAGAATGTTAAGGTATGTAAGACATTTTTTCTGAAAACTCTGCAAATTTGTTGGGGTCTAGTTTATCGGTACTTGGTAAAACAAGAAGTATTTGCACTTGTTAATGGCTGAGGACGTAATCCTAAAAATAATAAAATCGATGACTCTGTTGTCATATCGCATATCAGATCTTTTCCAACCTGGCAGAGCCATTATACTAGGAAAGATAATCCTCAACGGAAATATTTAAACCCAGAATTAAACATTCGTATATAAACACAAATTTTACTACAATGTATTCAGCGCCAAATTTAATTTGCATTTTAAACCACCTAATAAAGATACCTGCAGAATATGCGATGAGCTGACTATGAAAATTAAGTTTTGTGATGAATCGTCTTCACTGGTGGCACAACAAGAGCTGCATTTAAGAAAAGCGCAACAAGCCAGAGACTCACTTAAAAATGAAGTCGTATCGATCTGCAAAAAGCGTTGCAATTTCCAAAACTTTCAACATCGGTGGCATATTACAAACGCAATATGTATATTTATAATTTTGGCATACATGTAATCAATACCAAAACAGCTTTTTTGTACATGTGGGATGAAACCGAAGGGGGTAGGAGATCTCAGGAAATCGCAGCTTGCATTATTAAGCATTTAAAAGCCAATGTGCCACCTGATTGTAAGCATATAATAATGTACATCGATGCCTGTGGAGGGCAAAATAGAAACATAAAGCTCAGCCTTTTAAATGTATGGTATATGGGCACTCATTTTTACCAAACGATGCCGATTTTGGCGTTATTGAAAATCGGAGCAACAACACCAGTTTATTTACTCCCCAGATGAATGGATGAAAATCGTAAAGAAATCGAAAATAAAACCGCCAACATATACAGTGATACAAATGCAGAGAAGAGAATTTTTATCGACAAAAATTCTGGAAGAAAACATTACCAACAGAAAAAATTCTGTTGATGGTCATCAATTTTCATGGCTTAACATTAAGTGGCTCCGGTTTGAGCGAAAGTCACCATTTTCCATAAAATTTGAAGAAACGCTCGCATGAAGTTGAATTTTATGAAATTAATTTGAGGAAAGGCAAGGCAGGAAAATCTTTTAAGTCACTTCAGATGTTGGGACAGATTGAACTATATCCAATGCGTCGTCCAGTAACTATAGCAAAAAAATGGACATGATGGATTTGCTCAAGTACATACCCCCAGTTTACCATAGGTTTTATAAAAATTTGCCAGTGCCAAATTCAGTATTGACTAGACAACATGCACCATTACTGGCTTATGATGAAAATAACAATGAGGCTAATGATGAGATTTTGTATAACACAAACTAACTTTGAAAATCTATTAAAAAAAAATTTCTCAAAATGTATAAATTTTTAATTTGGTTTTTTAAAATTTGAATTTCCCAAAAATTCATACAATGAAATGCATTTTTAATTTGTTTAAAATTTGAATTTTTTATTTTGAAGGCCAAATTGAAAAAAACACACTTTTTACTTCATTATTCCACACTAACCATAAGTCTTTTGCCAGACATTTTTTTCCACTGGTTTAATTACACTGTTAACCTACCAAACGATATACTTATAAATAAAAAATCTTATTTTGTAGACTAAAAATATGCCACGAACTTCTTATCTTTATATCTCGTAATCTAGGTTTCATGACTTGGTTCAGTTCAGCTATGAGCCCTCCATTTTATTATTATCCACGTAATATTTCGTTTTTTTTATTTAATTACACTGTAAAACAAATATGTACACTTTCTTCAATATTCTCATTGGTAAATTTTGTCAGACACTCCTCACCGGTATTTTACAATTATATTTCAAAGTGTTTAAAATTTTAAAACTCTTCTAATAAAATTCTAAAGTACTGAATGCTAAAATCAAAATTAATAAATTTCAGAATTATCAATTTTTTTAAAATTCTGAAGTTGTAAATTTCAAAATTTCTAAAATTTTCTAAATCTGAAAATCATCGCATTTTAATTAAATTTAATTAATATTTTGGGTATTGATTTTATATGTTCAATAAATTTTATAATTCTAACATAATCCTACAAATTTAAAATTGAAGCCATTTAGCCATCGATGAAGATTCCTTGGTCTGAAATAGTTTGACTAAAACTTAGAATATTTGTACTTTTTTTGTAGTTTGGAATGATACCATTTTTTAATAATGTTAGAATCTCAGAGATCTTATTGAAAATGGACCGTCAACCCTCCTATAACGCGGTTTCCATATATCGTGTTTTTCGTACAAGACAACATTCAAACTACGTAAATGACTTGAAAAGTTTATCTATTGTACAAGTTCATTTGCACGCTGTTCGATTTTTATATATTAACTCTTAACGAACGAGAGCTTTTTTTTGAAAGACTCGCCTAAAGAACGACAGAAAATTAAATAAAAGACTGGATTAGATGAAGTTTTGGAATATGACCAACTGCAATGAAACATGGCTATTCCTTAACCAGTTGTGATGCAATTCAACTTATCCGATGGAAATGGGATTCTAAAATAATTTTTGGAAAAAGTACTGGAATATGGCCAGTTAGGAAGGAAGCCGGTTACTTCTGAATCGGTTTTTTGGTGAAATTCGACATGCACGATGGAAATGGGATTCTAAAACGATTTTTGGATAAAGTTCTGAAATATGAAATGCAGGTCGAATTTCATCATAATCAGTTGAGGAGTAGACTAGTTCTGCCGAACTTCATCCAAAAATCATTTTACAATCCCACTTTCATCGCGGATGTCAAATTCCACTAAAATCCATTAAGAAATAGATAAGTTCCATCCTAATTGGCCATACCTACATATAATTTACTAAAGGTTCAATTTAAATTGTAAAAGGTTCAATTTGAAATGTTAACGGTAATAGATAAAAGGGTGAATCTGAAGTGTAAAACCTGTATACGTATATAATTTAAAATGTGCAAATAATCTGATTTGTATTAATTCCGAGTTTCTTATAGCGCGGTTTCCATATAACGCGGGATGAATTAATCGCGGTATAGGAGGGTTGACTGTGTTACAAAATGGATCTGTTTGAACTTATAGGCATAATGTGTGCGGTTTCTGTGGCTTTCGAAATTTGACATTTTAAATAGAATTCTAAATGATTTCTAGATAATGTTATCGCATGAAAGATAATGGAAATCGCATAATTCTCGGAGCTTAGGTATTACAAAAACAAAGTTCCGGGCGTTGTTATACAGAATATAGTGTTACTTAAGCCGCATCGTCCAACAAACCGCTTTAATGCGGCAAATGAAGGCTAGTGAGGTATTATTATTATTATTATTATTATTGGAGGGCCATGCGGTTGATAAGCCACTTCGCACTGCGACCTAAAAGATCTATTGTGCTGGCCCCTTCTTAATTATCCGTCCAGTCAATATTCAGGTTCTTAATGAACCTGCCAATACTTTTTTAATTTTTGTTGAATGTTAATTAATTCTTGTAATTTCTAAATATGCTACCGGTCTTACGACACTTTTAAATGTGTTTTTTTTATTAACACGTAGAAACATTTTAGTATTTACGTCTATAAAGACGGTAGCATTGGAGCCCAACGACTTCGAGAGGGTTGTCCCACTCATGTATATTCCTACTCCTGCCCCGTATTCCGTTTGCTTTTACTCTTACGAGTTGCTGGGAATTGCAAATCGCCTGTAGGTCACCCAGCTTTACTACAGGAAGGCTAAATAAAACTAGAGGATGCCTGGTATCCAGAGTTCGCATATTTTGGACTGATTAACCTATCAGCCATTCATCCATCGGCATATGCTGTTTCACCTTTGATTAAGGTTTTTTGTCAAGGTTTTCTCCTTTAGCGCCGTACTTTAGCCTGTGCCAAATGGCCAAAAATGTGCCAAATGGCCTTAGTTACCAGTGGTTGCCACGAGGAGGCAGTACGTACACTTGCGAATTGTGAACAGGTTACCTATTACACAATTGTACCCATCACGCAGCTGCCTAATGACAAGACCAGAACAGCTCACGTGATGTGCACACTACTGGAAGGTTACGGAGCTGGTAGATTAATCTATCAACTTTGGTCCCCCCCCCCTCCAATAGACGCCAAACCACCTGGCTAGTGAGGTAAGACCTGTCAAAGTCTCTAGCTGAATATGTCGCGTCGTAAAACATCTAGATACGGTAATATATGCTTTGGTTTGTGTCTCCCCTCGTATTCGTTAATGTATGCGTATCGGGCCACAAAAACAACTTCGGTGGTAAAAAAATGATCGAGTTGAAATGACGCGTTCTTCTGGAAGGTTCCGATGAAACGATCGACACTTTTTGAGCTATAATTTTCCAATCAAGTGGCCAGTGTCTACTGGTGATTAGACTGTTTGTTTTGCAGAGTGTAGGTTTAACACTTGTAAACAAAATATTAGCATATTAGCAAATGGAGCAGACTTGAGTAGGACGAGTTGTTGTATTGAATCGAAAGAAACGAATGTGTTTCATGTGTAAGACTGAGCTGATATCCAGGACAACAGTATTGTTAAGACTGTCCATTAGCAGACTTTTTCTGGGATGCAAAGAATTATGCCAGATAATCGTTGAACTAATTCAGTCATTAGAAGAGCACCGTATAACTAAGTCGTGGTAATTAGGGTATGTAAATTAACGTTTATTTGACCATTGATGTCTACCGATCGGAGGTAAATTGATAAACGCATGAAGTGGTTGGTACCTTCTCGATTGATCCAAATGGCAAAACGATTCGAGATATTTGTCAACTTTTAAATCACAAAACTGTTAACCATCGAGGGTGGTATTCTATTGGGAGGGTTCCATCAGAATGAGATTTTAGTTTCCTCGGCTGATGGATGAAGATTTGGCCAAAGATATCTACTGGTCCTATCAATCCTAAACTATCAAATATATTGGCTAGATCTGACAGAATAATCATTGGAAATGAAAATAATCTTGTGATTTCTGCCAAATCAAATCGAGGGTTTTATGACATCATTTTCCATAATGTTGAGATACTCTTTACTGTGGTACTTTGGATTGAGCAAAATTTACTTACCTCGAATCTTCCTTGTTTCAATAGTGAAATTAGCTCATTTCGCAATTTAGCTCATTTTTCAATAGTGTTGGAGCCGATGAAAACATCGTCCACATACATACAAATTTTGTTTGATGACGCTAACAGTCAGATGATAAGGAGCTCCTCCATCATCGACCAATTAAGTGAGTCATCGGGGTGCTAGGTGTGGTGCCGAATTTGTACCATCTGTAACTGTATCCAACGTACGCTTTTAGTTCTTTGATTGGAATGCCGCGCAATACATCTTCTAAATATCCGCAGTGAATACATATACGTTTTCATCGAACACAACTATTAGTTTCATATAGATAAACTGTCTATCTTATGTACACAATGGTGTGACAAAACATATTTTGCGTGCTGAATTTCACTTAATTGTATAGGTTTTATAGGTTTCATATGACCGAGTTCCTCATACTCTGCCATAAATTCGTTGTAGGCCCTTCGACAAGCCTGGTTTCGATCTAATTTTTGGTCTAGATAGTGCCAATATTTTATGGCTGTATTCTGAGAGTTTCCTAATATAAAGGATTCTGCTCGGAAAGGCAAGCATATGCGATATATACCCCTGCGTAATCGTGTGACACAGTATTTTGGAAAAATGTTTCACATTCTAGCAACTATTGAGACCATATTGGAATGGATGGTTGGAAGCAATAATATACACTTTCGCAGTACCGGCGTACTATCATTCAATTTTATTTGTCCTTCCAAAATTAGTGAACAGAAGAGCTTAGCCCCAATGAACATTTCTATTGGTTTTGGATAATTGAAACTATGATCCATTAATTTTATAATATGTGAAAGAAAAGCTGCTTGGTTTTATGTCTAGTAATTCTAGGCAAGATGAATGCTTCTATTTTGGTGGAGAATTGGCTAAGGCGTGATGCAATTGTAAGAATCGTATACAATCTATGGCATTAAACCTCACAGTTACCAATTTAAGTGACAGGGTTAAGGATATAAAAGCTCTTAGGTTAGGTTAGGTTAGGTTAGAGTGGCTGCCAAAACGCACACTTAGATCGATGACGGTCCGTCCGTAGGAACCATTTTGAGCTACTTATGTAGCGTACGATATCTCGCACATTGCAGTTCTTAAGATCCATAAGACCGTCCAAACTATACTTGCCCAGGTGTTTATGCCTCCGGTAAGCTAGCGCCAGGCATGAGCAGAGGAAGTGGCTCAGAGTCTCTTCCTCCTCATCCATACAGCTGCTACAGAAGTCATTTGCTATTGACCCAAGCATCCTTGTATGCTCCCCAATGAGGCAGTGTCCTGTGAGCACCCCACGACTATACTTAAGTCAGGTCTACGTAGGGATAGTAGTGTTTTGGAGCGCTTCAAGTCCAGTTTCGGCCAGACTTGCCGCGCTACGTAACATGTTATGGTGTTAGTCCACCTCTTCTGTGCCGAGGATATCGCCTCATTTCTAAGCGCCCTATACAACGCTGCTATGGGCCTCCTCAGATTTGGCGCTTCCTCAATCGCTACCACCTCCGCCTGGTACACACTGCAGTGTTCAGGAAGACGAACGGATATATTCATATTTAACCCTTTGGCTCGTATTGTACTCAATTGCGTACATACATTTTAAACCTAATTTTTGGGATGCAATGTACTAATAATTCATATTTATTCATGCTGTTATGTTGGCCATAGTGTTTTCTATCAATAGAAATATATATTTGGCGCGAAAAACAATTGTAAACGTCAGTATTTCTTAGTTAGTGAAGCAAGATAAACGGGATACAATTTCTTTGTGGTAAGTTGTTGTAAAAACTTAATTTTTATTAATTTGTGAATGTGGTACCACCTTTATGTTTATATATTTATAAACAAATATAGTTTTTCTAATAATTGTGCATTGTAAATTAGTCAAAAATAAGCTTTATGAATAAAAATTCATCTAAAAAATCAGTGTACATATTTGTGTACATGCAGAGTCAAGTGAAATTTACACATTTGTGTACATGTACACAATCGTGTACATGCAGAGTCAAGTGAAATTTACACATTTATGTACATGTACACAATCGTGTACAAACATAGACCATAATTTAATTTTTATTTAATTATTTTGGTAGAATATGGCATTACGATCTAAAAAAAAAACGTATACGCTCACCGAGTTGGAAGTACTATTAAATGCAACGGATTCCGAATTTGAATTATCAGATGATGATACAAATGATGAAACCGGTTCGTCTGTTTCACTCAACCAAAATGTACCCAAGAACATTGCAATAATTGAGGAAGTAATGAATGATGAAATCATACCCGATGCACAAGAAATGGAGGAGGAACTACAAAGTGGGGCAACAATTCTGGAAGACGATGTAGTTATAGAATTTGTCGATGAATTTACGAAATATAAAATCACTGAAAAACGTGATATACAATACAAAAGGCAGAAGTTTGAATTCAAAAAATTTGAGTTTACTCAACCGGTAATACACGATTTACCCTGTGATACGGAATTCGACTTGTCAACTAAAACGCCATTCGCATATTTTACAAAATTTGTTCCGAACGAATTGTATGCTAGAATGGCTACTTACACAAACCTTTATGCAGAACAGAAATGCTTAAGTACCAGAGCGTTTAAACGTACCACTCCAGATGAGATAATGCAATTCATTGGAATGCATTTGCTTATGGGAACAATGAAGTTACCCCAGTTAAAAATGTACTGGAGTAAATATTTAAGCATTGAATCGATAGCATCGGTGATGTCTTGTGACCGTTTTTATCAGCTTTAAATTTTTAAATTTACATTTAGTAAATAACATGGACGTACCATATGAATGCAAAGACAAATTTTTCAAAATGCGTCCACTAATTAACAGTATTTTAAGCTACTGCAGAGAAGTACCAGTTGAAGAAGTGGTCTCAATCGACGAGCAAATAATTCCATTTAGAGGAAATTTAAACATAAAACAATATGTAAAAGGCAAACCAAATCCCTGGGGGATAAAGGCATATTTCCTTTGTGGCAAAAGCGGTTTCCCCTATGATTTCTTTTTATATCAAGGAAAAAACACGGAATTATCGTCATACGAAAGTAGTCGGTTTGGACATGGGGCCGCAACGGTATTTCACTTGGTTAAAAGACTCACCCTTCATGGTCACCAATTATATTTTGATAATTTCTTTAGTACCTATCAACTATTTGAAATATTAGAACAATTGAAAATAAATGCAGTGGGAACTATTAGAATAAACCGATTTTGTAATCCGCAATTTGTAAGCGATGCAACTTTGAAATAGAAAGGTCGCGGAAGTAGCGACGAACTTATAAGCCGCGATGACAAAGTTGTTCTTATTAAGTGGCAAGACAACAGATCCGTCCACCTTGCATCCAATTTTGTAGGCTAAGGAGAGGAAGGAATTGTTCTAAGATTTGATAAAAAACAGAAGGAATATGTTCAAATAAAGCAACCTCAAATAGTACAGCTGTACAATAACGGAATGGGAGGGGTCGATTTGTTCGACCAGCTGATTTCGTATTATCGAATATTCATAAAATCCAAAAAGTGGACTCTCCGTGTCATTTTTCACTTTATTGATGTTGCAGCTTGTGCCAGTTGGATACTTTATCGCGATGAACTAAAAAAAAATGGCATTGCCAATAAAGAAATAATGAGTCTCCTAGATTTTAAACAAAACCTAGGAAGAACATTGGTCGATCTTAATATAAGAAGAAATCCGCGGAAGAGAGGTAGACCATCGGAAAATATACCAAACGAAACATCTCACGAAACTCGGACATTTGTGAAAGGAGAAGTTCGCCCATTAAATGAAGTGCGATTAGATGGTGTAAATCACTTACCATCACATGATGATGCCAAAGAAGCCACACGCTGTAAAAATAAAGATTGTCAGGGGCGTTCGAGAATAAAGTGTTTGAAATGCAAAGTCCATCTCTGCCTCAACAAGGATAGAAACTGCTTCGTGCAATTTCACAATAAATAAAATTCTATAAAAGAATTACAATCATATTATGCAATATAATTATTTGACTGAATTTATTTTTTTAGTTCCTTATTATCCTTATTGTTTTTTTTATTTTTTATAATATTTATATTTTATTTATTTTATTTTATATTAATTTATTTTGTAATGGAATAATCAATAAAGAATGGCAAATGGCAATAGAATGCAAAATGTATCTAAATATTTTAAAAATTCTTGAAAAATATAATTTAATACGGTGATATACAACACTTGACTATGGATGTACACATTTGTGTACATCATCCTGCAGGAGCTCCGGGTTCCGGAATTTTTAAAAATGATGAATTTTTGTCTTTTGACACACAAAATTCCGTAGAAAACAGATATAATTTTTTTTTCCTCGTTTTAAAATAAATGACGAGTGAAAGGGTTAATTTGTCACAATAGGTTGTGCTGCTCCGACTTTGCCGTCTAGCTTGGAGCCGTCAGTGTCGAACTGTATACTTCCAGTTTCTGTTATTGACCTGTTCCCCCAGGATTCCCTTGAGGGGAGAAGAGTTCGGAAACCTTTTTCAAAGCATACAATCGGTATCGTGTAGTCAATATTCTTCACATTTGCCATTAGCGACCTGCCAATCGTCGAGTGGCCCGTCTGAAGACATTTCCACTCAAACACGGCAGAGAGTCGTGCAGCCGTAGTTGCCGCTCTCTGCTTACCAAAGATGTCGGCAGGAAGAAAGTAGAACATAGCCTTCAGAGCACGTGTAGGGGTTGTCCTCAGTGCCGCGCTTATAAGCAAGCAGGCCGTTCTCTGAACCTCCTCTATCTTATTCTTATAAGTTTTCTTGTTTAGTGCTGGCCACACATCAGAATCGATCTGACTACAGGAGTGACGAGCCAGTTTACCAGCTCTTGGTTTAGACCCCATCTCCTACCGACGGCGTTTCTACATGAGTACAGAGCCATGGTGGACTTCTTTACTCTCTCTAAAATATTGGGCATCCAATTTAACTTACTGTCCAAGATTTTGCCCAGAAATCTTGCCTTATCAGTAAAGGCCGGTGCCGTGCCATTTAAGGTAGGAGGGGCGACTACCAGAATTTTATATTTCTTGGTGAAGAGTATCAGCTCTGTTTTGGATGGATTTATACCCAGCCCACATTTGCTGGCCCACTTTGTAATGATTACGAGCACGTATTGCATGACTTCCTTAATGGTGCCTAGGTCCTTCCCCGAAATCGCGATTGCTACGTCATCTGTATACGCTATCACCCATATTCCCTCCCTCTCCAGTTCCAAAAGTAAAATACATTGATAACTATATTCCAGAAAAGAGGTGATAGGACACCACCTTGTGGAGTTCCTCTAAATACTCGCCTCCTAATGGTGGATTCCCCCATATCCGCGTTAATAATTCTGCATTCTTGCATCTGATTTATCAACCTCCCTAAGGGGTAGTCCACATTTAAGAAAGACAGTCCTTCCCGAACTGCCTCCGTCCTGACATTGGTAAAGGCGCCCTCTATATCGAGGAAGGCTACCATACAGTACTCTTTCGAGTGGATTGATTTCTTAATTGTTCGCACCAGGGAATGTAGAGCCGTGTCCACAGATCTCCCTTTCCAGTACGCATGCTGAGAAGTCGCCCAATTACTGGGTTTTATTTTTGCACGTATGTACACGTCGATCAGTCTTTCCAATGTTTTCAACAGAAAGGATGATAGAGTTATAGGTCTTAGGTCCTTTGGGTAGGCCTGTGAATTCTTCCCCGTTTTCGGGATGAAAATCACCCTAATCTCCGTCCATTTCCTAGGAATATAATTCAGTTTTAGACACCCCCTGAAGATCACCTCCAGCCATGGGAGAATGATCGACGAGTGTTTTTGCAATTCCTCTGGGATGATACCATCCGGGCCTGCCGATTTATAGGGTTCAAGGCCGTTTAGTGCCCATACAATCCGGTTTTTGCTCTTAACTTTTGGACCAAATGTTCTGTAATAAAGTGCAATTCTGACCCGAAGCCAAATGCTACAGATAAACCGTTCCTGTAAATATTACGACAGTAGCCAATATGACTTGACATTGTGAATTTATTTCGGTATTCGATTCAGTTAAAATAATATAGCCAACAGCTACATTAAAGATGTTTATTGTTGATGACTGACTAAGGAGACCTTGGCTTGAAGGTTCCGACTGGGCAGCGTTTCCATTTACATTTGAATTAGAACGTGAATGTGATACTGATGTTTGGCTGAAACTCGCGACATCCTGATTGTTTGCAAGAGTACGAAGTATGCGAACTATTTTTTCAGACAATTTGAACATATAGTCAGACGAGAAACCATGACAGCTGAAACTAGAGGTGATGTAGAAGTCCATATGAATGTTTTTTGTTTATAATAAGGCTCGCTAGGCAGAATTACGGCTGGTTATTGCCGTTTGTTTAAAAAGGCTAAAAGTTGAACCAACCTAGCTAATCTATTAGGTCTGACTGAAGATCCTTTGTCCATGGCTGGGAAATTAAATATTGATCTAATATGATCTTATGCTACCAACTTATAATTACAATTTCTATTGGTTAAGAGCTTAATAACCTCTAGAATGAATGTCATCTAATTGTTTATTCTTATGCACGATGCGCCGGAAAATGACGGTAAGTAAATTTTTTGGTTTCTCTAAATTAGTGAATTTTTCGTCCAGTTCAGGTTTCAGATTTACTCTAGCTATGTTTTTTCTTTAATTAATCTTAACTAATAACACAGATTTTTATTTATGATATTTTCCCTCAAACGTTGCTCGGGAATTTGTTTTTAAATGATTTACCTCTAATTCTTCTAACACCACTCCTAAACGTAAGTCCACTTTAAAATCTACTGTCGTAACAAAATTTCTGTTCGATCAATTTGGCCCGCAATAACATTCAATTTCCATTTATACTTTGTAATTTTAGCATCAGTTATTGTTAATGAAGAAGAACAACTGCACTAAAATGTTTAAACAAGACAACGGTTTAATGTAACGGAGAACACCAGCTGTACTAAAATATTTTAAGATGGCAACGGTCTTTATGTAGCGAATAAGATCAAATCCACTAAACTGTTTTAACTTTTCACGTGATTGTATTAAAATGGTTTATAGCTACCAGTACTGCTGCAGTTTAAAATAATTCTCCGTCTAAGCGTCCAGAAGCAATCGTTAGACACGACAGTGTTTAATTTTCCACAAACAGGAAAATTGCTGTCGATGTCGATCCATGAAAATAACTCCAGATTTCTAGATGAATTATTTGGAATTTGGAATTTTATTTGCGATACTGGCTCATAAACTACAACAGCTGATTCCAATGGCGGCTCCTCATCCTAGAAATGTTAATTTAAAATATCTGAAATTAGTGCTAAAATGAATTTTGTAACCGGCAAAAAGCAACTTAAATGTTCTACAAAAGTTGTGATTGAATTTGATAGATTATGTCATTTTCATAGATACGAGTAACTCTGGGGCGCCGCACCATCTCGTAATTTTATTTCATCTTCTACAAAAAGTAAAAATTGTCAAAACAAACAAATTACTTACAAGACATTAAATTCTAAATTGGATATTCCTTGAAATAGTTAAGATTGAAAATATGATTCCATTGTTCAAAATTCTAAAAATTGTTTTGCTTCTGATTACTAATGTTATCACGTTTTTATTGTTTGGACAGAGCTAATACAAAATTGTTGTTTTGAAATTTTAACAAATTTAAATATTATTTTAAAATTACAAATACCGAAATAACTGTCGCAATTAAATTTTTGTGAGACTGGTATGATTCATAACAGAATAAATTTGTAACAATTTTGTGTACCTAAAATTAAAGTTAATTAATTTAAAAGATACTTAACATCGTTATACGAAAGGTTAATTAATTCTAATTATGATCCATTAAAATTACACAATCCGCGCACCCAGTCACAATTCACATGATGATGTACATATATAGGTCTATCAAACACATACATCTTGTTGTCTTCTATATCCAAGATCTTTACGATTTTTAATTTCCTATTTGGCTTTTTTTTTATGTTGTACACAATTTTTAACGTTCTTTTAGTTTCACCAAAACATAAATCATAAAAATGTTGAATTTCACTTTTTTTTTTGTTTGCTTTTTCCGCATTTGTCAGCGGTTTTCTGCAGAGAGTATCTATTTTTGTATATATGTACTCGTACATATATAAAATTTTCCAGAAGACACAGATAAAATGTTATGTTTTTTATGTATTTGACACGAGAGGTTAATGATTTTTGCAGCGGTAATATCGTGATCTGATATATTTGGGATTTGGGGCGTGGACATTCCAAATTCAAATAAATATGTGAGTAAATGATCATTTCCGCACCGCATTAAAAAAAACAATAAAATCCGTTATTACTTAATCAACGCACATAAATAGACGGGCATACAAAGAGAAATTATTTGTCGATACAACATTAACAATAATATAAATTGACTTGAATAATTATTATTAACCAAAAATTTTATTGTTAATGGAGCCATTGTTATATAATACAAAAAAAAATTTATTGAAGTCTATTTTTGCTACATCCTGCGCGGTATTTTTACATTTTCTACACGATGAACTATTTCGAATTTTATTAGAAACACATTAGGAGGGTATAACGATTTTCTGTAATCGAATTGCACTAAATAAAATTCCTAATTATCGATTTTATCTCAATAAAATTCAGTAATTAATTATAAATTCTTTTCATCCTCTAAATTAATCTCCAGATTCTACTAAATCTCAAGTACGTTAAATGGTAGATGTATAAGAAAAGATTGCGGAAGTTTTACACAAAATATTTCACTTTAATGCATTTTTATCTCTTCTCGACATAAAAACATTTCTTCATTATCTCCATAAAAAACATTGTTGATGATGATGATGAAATAATAAAATTATTAATTAAATTTTTCTTTTTTCTTTTTATAATCTAATTAATAAATAAATCATGGTTTAGAAAGAACAAAAAAAAACCGAGATAAATTATAGAAGTGGCGTGTTTTATAGGCAGATGTGCGGTTTGTTTATCGCAAGGAAACCCATTTATCTCGCCTTACAATTTGATGTTACTTAGCAAAGTGTAGAATCATGGTTTAAATATTCAATCACTGTGGTAATATTTACAAATTGGTCATCAGAGCCCAACACTAAATGATGGAATAATACAAACATATTTGGAAAGCCTAAAGTTTCCTCTTTCTATCTTAAATTATGCCTATGCGAGCTAATCTCAGAGATTGGTATTATTTAGCAAAGTGTGGAATCATGGTTTAAATATGCGATCGTTTTGGTAATATTTGAAAGTTTATCATCATAGCCTAACCCTAAATTACTGATTAACACATGCTTATTTAGAAAGCCGTAAGTGTCCTTTTTTGATCCTATATGGTGTCAATGCGAGCCAATTTCTAAAATTGGTGTTATTTAGCTGCGTGTAAAATCATGGTTTTCCGCAAATATTCAATCACTTTAGTAATATTTGTAAATTGGTCATCAGAACCCAACCCTTAATTATGGAATAATAAAACAAACTAAGTTTGTTGATTATGCCTATCTATGGATCAGAGAGTAATTCTTCTCAGCTGCTGATAAAGTACATGATGCAAACATTACCGGCTTTTCCGCCCCATTATAATAGTGAGAAAGTACAACCCCAATTCCATAAGGGCTTGCAACCATGGATATTATTATTAGTTATTCACATCTTTATTTGTTTGATAAGACATGACATAAATATTAAACTTTCGTTTGAAGAAAACAACACCTTCTGATAACAGATACATTTTACAAATTGACTAATATTTGGTTTTTGACAGACTGAAACAAGTGAGGTCAACTTGCTGCACCAAGACGATTAAATTGGAAAAGACCACAATGTGTATTAATCGTCAATAAATGTTGTGATGCTCTTGATAAATCTAGCACACTAAAATAGGAACAATTACTGAGACTGGGAAAAACATCCTCTATAGGCGAAAGAGGATAATCTTCCATATGAATAAACCAATTAATAATGAATTTACAGTCAAAATACATAAACAAATATCTTCCTTTGCCTTTGGCATTATACGAATACAGGACTACTGTCTTCCACCGTAAAGAACGCCTGAAAAATAAAACGCCCAAGCACCGTATTTGGAAATTTAAATACCACCATCTGGCATGAAAAGTACTTTTTCGAATCTTACTTCGAGTTACTATGGACTTTTTGACGACACAAATAAAATCAAGGTCAAGACAATCACGCAAAGTAGAGTTCGCTGGGCTGAGTTCAGCTTATGTGAATAATAAGCTATGGGATACTCAGTGCCATCATCCAAAGGTTCATCCAATAGAAAGGTTTTTTAAAATTTGCATTCCGAAGAGCGGGTGCCGTAATGAAAACAGTCTTAAGCGATTCGAAAGTTCCCTGGGCTTGATCGTTCCAGGATAGCTTTTGATTTCACTTAAGAAGAACAGTTAAAGGTGAACATATGGTAGCGAAATTCGAGATAAATCAGTGATACCACCCAGCCATACCAAGAAAACTTCGCAGTTGTCTAGTGGTTTTGGGAGTTGGATAGTCTGTTATTGCTTTCACCTTTTCAGGATCCATCCGGATGATCCCGTTACCAATCACATGACCGAGATATTTCGTCTCCCTTAAGACGAACTTGCTTTTTTCAATGTTTATTGTTAAATTCACGAACTTAAGCAACTTCACAACCTCCGTAATGCAGTGAATGCGGTTTTATCCTTCGATTGTGTGTCCAAAGGGATTTGCCAAAAGACCTCCTTAAGGTCTATGGACGATATATATCTAGTATGGTCTAATTGACTAAGCAATTCCTCTATTAAAGGTAAAGGATATGCACCCTTCACCGTGACCGCATTCACCTTCCGGGCATCAAGATGAATTTTAATATTTGGGTGCTCTAACAACTGTTCCGAACCTGCTCCTAGAACACAAACATTAGCACCGCTATCCAACAAATCGGTGTAAGGCGTGCCATTTATCAGTACATTAGCATACGGTCGCCTGTCTTCTTGCGTGTTAAAGACAGATTCCGATATAATTTTTTTAATTTGCTTTCTTAATAACCAATATCGAATAGATCGGCTTGGGGTATTTGTTTGGTAGGTTGCGGTTTGAGTTGATTGATTAGAAATAAGCTTAAGATCTGATGGTTTAAAAGTTGAAAAAAGGTGATTAGCATGGCTTGTATTTGCGAGGTTGGGTGAATATTTATAAATTATATGTATGTGTCGGCGATAAAGCTCGGGATATGTATTTGTCACTACTTCCTCGGAGGGTTTCCTAGGGGTTTCTTTGGAAAAATGAACTCCAGGTAGTCTCATTTCCCTCTGTTGGTTTTCCGCACTCGTGGGGCTACAATTACGACAGTGTGGCTGGACAACATTTGGAGCAGCTGGACCGCAACTGTACATTGGGAGGTGACGTGCCTCTTATACGCCCCCTACTCCCATCTTGCCCTAAATAGCCGGCATTGACTTCCGGATACACAATATGACCTCCATCAGACCTATGACAAGAATTATAATCTCTAATGCCATCAGAGCCGGCCATATTACCAAGACCTTGAGGGGTAACGGGACAACTTATCGGGTTTCCTGAAATGAAACTTTCCGATAACCCATGAACATATTTACGATGTGATTCTTGATAATAATTCACCCGTTTCCACGTGTCTTCAATGTCGACACACTGACTCGCCAGATCGGAAACTGTTGAAATTTTACATCCTGCCAATTTTCTGTCCTGGAATCTAATACGCATCTCTTTGGTCAAATTTTCCCATTCAACAATTCCATTGCGCTGCAAATGAGACCAATACCATTCCAGGGCATTTTTGCTTAACAATATGTGTAAATCATTAACTAGCTTACCACAAGGTACGTTACCTAGCTAAGTGTTCCACTCTATACAGGAAACGGTCGATAGGTGAGCCAAGTGGTGTACCGTCAAATATGATATTCCATTTATGGATTGGAAGCAACGGTGCTTGATAATGATCGAAATTTATTTCCCTTTGTTTCTGTGAGTTTGTCACCGAATCTTCGCGATCGTGCAGAGGCAGATTTTTCTTATCAGAATAATATTTTTCATGTGTGCTAACTTTTATTGGATCAGGATTATTTAGAATAATCGGACTATATATATTGCCACCCACGGAAATAACCGTCCGCGGTTATTTTAGTCTTCTTCGAAATGTCAGGAGAAATTACCAGATTTGGCTTCGCCTTTGCAGATACCTCGGATTCGTTTAAAGTGTCTACTAGGGGTAGTTTGGTTGTCACCATTTCACACGGTACCATTTCATTACCTAAGTCAACAGATGTACCCTGTGCCGTTCCACCGTTTTCATTGAATCATTTCCGACTTCTTCTTCTCAAAATCATGGATCGATAGTCTGGATTCCATTAAAGAACTGAGGACTTTTAAGACTTTGTCACATGCTGCTAACATAAAAGTGCACTGCGCGCGGTAACTAGGAGACGAGTGACCAAGTCGCTGAAACCTACCGGTTATGTGTAGAATTCGTGAAAGAAGAACTTTCAATTTAATTTGCCTTTGTTCTTCAACAGTATCTGCAATAGCACTAACTTGAGGCTTTAACTCTTTCAATTTAATGGAACATATTTCAAACTCTTTTTGTGGTGATTTACTAGCAGCGTAGTGGGTTTTCGTAGGCACCAAGGTCAAATCTGCGGATTCTTGTGTTAAACATGTTTCAAGTAATGCTTGTTGATCCAGCAAGGAACCGAAAATATTTCGAACGAGACATTCGATTCCTAATTCGTCAATACTCAAATGTTGTGGATTCATTTTAATTTGATTAAACTTATGAAACACGAAGAACTTATTAGATTTCAGTAATATGCTAGTTAAAGGACTTTGTAAGCGATAACAATAATGGGTTGACTATACTTCATAATAATTTACACACACAATTTAATTTATTTTATTTGATTTATTTATTTAATTTTTTTTTTTTTTTTTTAAATTTATTTAGCAGACTGATTACTACTTTTAATTTTATCTATTTTGTGTTGGTTTTCATTTTATTTTGTGGTGTCGCTCCGTTGGTATACCTGTAATTACATATCTGTGTTCTTTTGCGTAAAATGAGTTAACGTGCGAACTAGCTGTGATGATGCGTGAATGGAACAAAATAGAATATAAATGTGCGAGCCTCCACAGGACTCCCCCGCAAGTGATTTCCCCTCGCTGTGAATGGGTACCGAATAGTGTGGACTGAGTCGACTAACTGAAATGTTTCTGGAATGTACCAAAATATTAGTCAGCCGATGTGCGCTGTAGCAGGGAGGAGATTGTTGCCTGTAATACTTCGTCTGTCGACGTCTGTGGTCATGCGGGCAGCAGTATAGGAGAGTGATGAAGGACACACCAGGTAGTTGGGAGCAGGGGCTTCGACATATACCTGACGTGAACCTCAACACTGTCCCCACTGAGTGCTTCGCCGCTGACTGATGGAGGCGGAGTAATGGATCGACCAGGTGTCCATGCCGGGAAGCAAAGCTGTGACGTCGAGACCAGAACGTAATTCTGTAATCTGATGTCGTTTAGGTTTTAGGGCCAGCAAAGGAAGGTGTTGGCAATGGCCGCTTTGGGGCCAGTCTCAGGCGACTGTGGCCGGGGAAAGTCGATGTGAGTCTCGACCTTGTGGGGGGGGACAGCCGAAGTGAGTCTCGGCTGTGTCCCTGTGTCCACTACTTTTAATTTTATATATTTTGTGTTGTGTTTTCGTTTTGTTTTGGGGTGTCGCTCCGTTGGTATATCTGAAATTACATATGTGTGTTCTTTTGCGTAAAATGAGTTCGCGTGCGAACTAGCTGTGATGATGCGTGAATGCAAAAAAAAATAGAATATAAATGAGCGAGCCGCCACAGTTCATTCCTCCCACCAATAATTCTATAAATTGGGGGCTCAACCGCGATACGTCCAGGCCAAAGTGGGACGGGAAATAAAGTTTTGTGAAGAATATAAAAAGTGTTAGGGCTAAAATTGAAGTGAAACAAATTTCAATCTACCGATGTACCCTAATATGAAACATTTTTTTTTAAACAATAGATTGAAAGTGTTTTACATTAAAATCTAAATTCGAAATCAACAAACTAACAGCACTTTTATTGATTCAGACAATAAAATAGGCCAAGGTCAGAGTAATCGCTCTATAAACTCAAAAATAGATGACATGGTCCTAGAGATGCAAACAAGTATTCTGGAAAAGGAAAATGAATTAAGGAAAACAGAAAATGCGAATGGTGAATTAGCCGTATAACTTCAAAAACTGGAAATCGAGCGATTAGCAATCAAAAATCAGTGAATAAGGGTGACTGACGGCCCCCAATTGTACTCGTAAATAAAAAGGACGGGTCAAAGAAATAGTGTGCGAATTTCAGAAATCTGAATAAACAGGGATGATTTATGTATACCATCAAAAAATGTAAATCCAACATTGGTAGTTACCAAATGAACAAATGCGCCTTTCTAATGAGCACGATAAACTATTTGAGGTACGAAATATACAATGGTATGACGAAACCGTCATCTCAGAAAACTGAAGCCCTAACGAATATTCCTCAACCGAAATATGTCAAAGTCTTACAAAGTTTTTTTGGGGTTGACCAATTATTTCCGTAAGTTTGGATTTTGACGGTTCGGAATTTGACGTAAAAGAACAAAACGCATTTCGTGAGTTGAAAGCCAAGCTATCTCACACTCTGTTTTATGCATATTTAATCCGAGATCATAACACAGAGGTTCATACGGACGCGTCAAAATTTGGGTTTGATCCAGTTTTTATTGATGAAAACCAATTGTACCAATTAGCATCAAAATAGTAACCGGCTGAGATTTAACGCAATGTATCGCCAGATGGCAATGTTTTGCAAGATTTCAACTACACCATAGAATATTGTAGTGGAGGTCGAATCAGACACTCTGATGCTCTCAGTCGGTATCCGATAATCGCTTATATAGAGAACGCATTAACTGAGCGAATCCGGGTTGCACAAGTGACGGAAGAACAATTAACCATTGTAGTTTTAAATTAATAAAAACTACCCATGAAAGAGGCCATTTTGGATACAAAAAGAGTATGTAGTTGATCAGAAGAGAATATTACACCCCTGATTTGATAGAAAAAATTCAAAATGTAATCCAGAATTGTATTCCATACTCGTACATACTATCGGAGTGGAAGTTGGGCAAAAAAAGAATGTCTCTTGAATCCAACACCAAAGGAAGATCTGCCTTTGTCAGCTTATCTCGTCCATCATTTAGGCCCGATTACTGTTATACCAAAAAACATAATTTTTATATTTTTGAAATTATCGACGGATTCACAAAATTTGTTTGGTTGTATCCAATAAAGGCCATAACAACAATAGAGGTGATCCAGAAACTTGAAGTTCAGAAAACGAACTTCGGTAGCTTACGTAGACTAATCTCAGACAGAGGTACCGCTTTAACTTCCGTTGATTTTAAAACATATTGTTCAAATAATTATATTCACCTGCTTATCATACCTTCTGTAACAAAGATATCCATATCCAATATCCTGAAGGTTGGTGCAAATTTGTTAACCAACTACAAAATTGGTTAATAATTCTAGTTGGCAGCGAACTATTAATAGAAGTCCATTTCAATTATTATTTGGTATACAAATGCTTGTTAGGGATGACTTCTGCATGAACGAATTGATCGAAGATACCATAGGTGAAAGTTTCAACGAAGAATGCACAAGCCTTACGTAATCAAGCTGTAAGCAAAATTAAGCAGGCCCAGCAGGAGAATGTAAGGAATTTTAACAAGCAAAGAAAAGCGGCCACGAAATACAAACTTAATGATGTGGTCCCAATTAAAAAGACCCAATTTAGGATCTTATAAAGTCCCTAAAACGGTATCCTCGAGAATTATCGGAAATCGATGTTATGTATACTATGTTAAATACGTTTACCACTCCAAAATTGGCGTCTCATTTCATGATTTTATTGTATTAACTTAACACGCTTGCGAAGGAATCGAGGATTTGTCCTTTAGGATCTTAATTTAACTTGGATAACATGCTCGGGCGCTTTATTCGAATAAAATGCCCAGTAGGCGTACCATTTATTTAAAGCGGCTAGGCATTTTTTACGGTGGAAGACAGTAGCCCATTTGGAATATTCAACTGGAACTAATATTCCATCACTTATGAAAAATTGGAGTTCACGACTTAATATCGATGTCAGCTTTATATCCGCCAATAACATAATTGTTGTGCTCCGACACCAAATTCGGAAACTGACATCGAACAGAGTACTGTATATTTTCATTAATATGATTAATTTGACTGACAAAAATTTACACCAATTTGGTTGTTTGAAGTCCAACCAGGCCTGACCAAGTAATGCTTTAAATTGACTCTATGTATTGAAACAGTTGACAAACAGTTATGACACTCTAATATTATTACTTTATGAATAAAGTAATCTCTTATTCTTGGTAACTGGTATTCACTTCCAATTCGACAAGCACACCTTCAATGACTAAATTGATTACTGCTGATGACATGATCGACTATCAGGCAGACGTCCACCACGATGACAACTTTTTGATGGATTGTTATTAGTTCTTTTGTTTGATGTAGATAAAGAACGAACGCACATTTGGATCTCCATTTTGGACGAAAATCAATTTAGCCACAAAATCTTTTAATGATTCTCCAGTTTTTGGACCGACTTTTTGAAATTTGAACCGTTCTGCACGCTTGTTCACTTTTGTGAATAATAAGCAGTTAACTGCTCCATAATGCTTGTATATGTTTTGGTACTGGGTAAATTAGGAGCACAGAACGACTTTAAAAGCATTAAAAAAGCACTGCATTTAAAATGGTCAACACGTCAATTTGGCAGTTAATTTAAAATTACTGTTTTTTTTTTGTAAACGCGCATGTTAGATCATATCTGCAACGAAATATTCCCCATCTTTCCTACATGTAATAAATGGTAATAACCTCAAAATGGCTGAACCTCATCCAACCTTGAAAATAATATTCCATTCGATTTATCTAGTTTTTACAAAGTCATTATTAATATTGAATATTGATCTGTTTTGATCGATTCATAACTTCGCCTCTACTTTCATCTTATCCGATTATTAATTAAGAATATATATTATTCTCAAGGAATAGTGAGCTCCCAACGTCACGATCAGGTATTTCATTTTCATTTATTCGTACTACTGAGTAATTTACCGATCGCTTAAACTCATACAATATTGATCATGTAAATTGTGGTTTAAAAAAAAAATATCAGTCGATCTTTAAATCTTGCAAAGTCATCACCGCATTGATCAAACCCATATTACGTCAAATTATATCGCCGATCGATTCCAATTGAACGATAAAAAGATATTTATTCCATTTGTAAAATAACGATCGATCGATTCAATCAACATGTTAACTAAATATGTAAGATCGCGATCTTACTTATATGTATTTATTCTACAATAAATATTTACAAAAAATTTCAGCACGATTTAGTGCAAAGAGGGAGTATATTTATACATATATGAAGATGAATTTTGATTCGAAAACGTTTTAAAATGTCAATCAAGTGGCACGATTAAATATTTATGAGTTACCAAATTAGGAAGTACACCACAATTATTATTTGCCGTATTTGGTGGGCACGTTCGCCTATATTACACATGTTTTGTTAATAGATAAAAAAATTGTTTGCAAGCTTATTATGGAGCCAAATATAAATTTGGCTATCTAACCCCACCACATTAATTGATTAACAAACGGAAATCGCATCAATTTGAGACAATTTAATAGCGCCTATGATTACATTTAGTGTACACGTACTTATATCGCTCTTTAAATTGCCTTCATACATATATGTATTGTTTAAGGGTCTATTAGACGCGCGCACTGTATAATAATTTCTTTTTATTTGATTAAAATTTAAATTGGATATTAACCTTTTGTATTCTTATTATTCTCGGTTGTTTTGTTATAAAACAGTCGACGAACACATTTCAAAAACGTTACATCCAATTGACATATAATCAATTGCGATTCGATTTTTATTTTTTATTTATGGGATTTTTCCAATTCTATTCACGTGCGCCTTTTCGTTTTCATCGCCAAACTAAATGACAACAAAAATTTAGGAACGTGAATGGCGCGCATACTATTGTTCTTATATCAACGATACACAAAAAAAAAGTCATAACGAGCGTTGGTTGAATGAAAATTGAATTGGCAGCTAAGAATTTTCTTTTTATGTTGATTGGGTTTGTCACTCTTGTCGTTCATACGTATAATGTACATTTCACAGAGATTTTTTCGGTTTTTTGTTTGTTTTTAAATTTTTTAGTGTGAATAAAGTGGTAATGTGGGTTTAATTAATTTTCGATATAGCAACACTCTAGGACCAAACAATTCGTTGAACTCCAAAAAGTCACACCATAAATAATTTTATTTGTTTTGTTTTATATAACGACACCAGTCTGTTGTATATTTGTCAAGTCATTGTACCTTTACGTACACCATTGCTCAACTAAAATAAATAACACAAATAATTCACAACGGATAGATAGGAAGAGTAATGTTGACAGTTTGTTGTTTATTCAAAGGATCAAGCTTGAAAGCTCAATTAATGAGCGTACACAAAAAAAAAAAAAGTTAAAAACGAACGAAAATAAAATATTTTTTCTGTATAATAAATATTTGCTCTACTGTACCCAACTATATATACGTATAACAGTAAGTGTCTGATGTTGTTTTCTTAAGAAAATGAAAATGAACCAATAAAAAAAAAGTTACAAATTTATTTTTGTAGAATCAGACAAAATCTTTACCATTCCAATTAAGTTTTTTTTTGTGAGTCTAGAGTCTAGTCATATATACCAAAAAAGTTCGTCTATTTATTTTAGAGTTTTTCGTTCAAATTTCCAACATTTTTTATTTCCCAAAAACAACTGAGAAACTAAAAAAAACAAAAATTATTAAAAAATAAAAATTGAAAGAAATTTTTCTTATTACAAAGTATTTTTTTGCTATTTTAGAAGATGTATTTTGTATTTTTGTCTTGAGGCTGCTTTATTAGATTTTCTTAGGAAAATAATCCCGTATTATGTATAAAAGAGCATTATGCATAATTATGTGTTTAGGAATGTCAAACGGATATATAACTGTATTATGTTTGAACAACAAATTAAGTAGAAAAGTTTTTCTTTTAAAATTTTGTATTTTTGAAAATAGTTCATATTGAAATAATATTAATTGCATAAACGTACAACACACAGCGTAGAGTTCTACGAATATTTATTAGGAAGAGTTCTACCAGTAAAATTGTTTATTTGCTTCCAACATTAAGACTTTGGCTTAGCTCCAAGTTGGTAACTTCCTCGAAGCTGTCGTAGTGGGTTTGAGTTAAACAACATACGACATTTATATTTTATATTTTGTTTTATATTTTATATTTTATATTTTATATTTTATATTTTATATTTTATATTTTATATTTTATATTTTATATTTTATATTTTATATTTTATATTTTATATTTTATATTTTATATTTTATATTTTATATTTTATATTTTATATTTTATATTTTATATTTTATATTTTATATTTTATATTTTATATTTTATATTTTATATTTTATATTTTATATTTTATATTTTATATTTTATATTTTATATTTTATATTTTATATTTTATATTTTATATTTTATATTTTATATTTTATATTTTATATTTTATATTTTATATTTTATATTTTATATTTTATATTTTATATTTTATATTTTATATTTTATATTTTATATTTTATATTTTATATTTTATATTTTATATTTTATATTTTATATTTTATATTTTATATTTTATATTTTATATTTTATATTTTATATTTTATATTTTATATTTTATATTTTATATTTTATATTTTATATTTTATATTTTATATTTTATATTTTATATTTTATATTTTATATTTTATATTTTATATTTTATATTTTATATTTTATATTTTATATTTTATATTTTATATTTTATATTTTATATTTTATATTTTATATTTTATATTTTATATTTTATATTTTATATTTTATATTTTATATTTTATATTTTATATTTTATATTTTATATTTTATATTTTATATTTTATATTTTATATTTTATATTTTATATTTTATATTTTATATTTTATATTTTATATTTTATATTTTATATTTTATATTTTATATTTTATATTTTATATTTTATATTTTATATTTTATATTTTATATTTTATATTTTATATTTTATATTTTATATTTTATATTTTATATTTTATATTTTATATTTTATATTTTATATTTTATATTTTATATTTTATATTTTATATTTTATATTTTATATTTTATATTTTATATTTTATATTTTATATTTTATATTTTATATTTTATATTTTATATTTTATATTTTATATTTTATATTTTATATTTTATATTTTATATTTTATATTTTATATTTTATATTTTATATTTTATATTTTATATTTTATATTTTATATTTTATATTTTATATTTTATATTTTATATTTTATATTTTATATTTTATATTTTATATTTTATATTTTATATTTTATATTTTATATTTTATATTTTATATTTTATATTTTATATTTTATATTTTATATTTTATATTTTATATTTTATATTTTATATTTTATATTTTATATTTTATATTTTATATTTTATATTTTATATTTTATATTTTATATTTTATATTTTATATTTTATATTTTATATTTTATATTTTATATTTTATATTTTATATTTTATATTTTATATTTTATATTTTATATTTTATATTTTATATTTTATATTTTATATTTTATATTTTATATTTTATATTTTATATTTATATTTTATATTTTATATTTTATATTTTATATTTTATATTTTATATTTTATATTTTATATTTTATATTTTATATTTTATATTTTATATTTTATATTTTATATTTTATATTTTATATTTTATATTTTATATTTTATATTTTATATTTTATATTTTATATTTTATATTTTATATTTTATATTTTATATTTTATATTTTATATTTTATATTTTATATTTTATATTTTATATTTTATATTTTATATTTTATATTTTATATTTTATATTTTATATTTTATATTTTATATTTTATATTTTATATTTTATATTTTATATTTTATATTTTATATTTTATATTTTATATTTTATATTTTATATTTTATATTTTATATTTTATATTTTATATTTTATATTTTATATTTTATATTTTATATTTTATATTTTATATTTTATATTTTATATTTTATATTTTATATTTTATATTTTATATTTTATATTTTATATTTTATATTTTATATTTTATATTTTATATTTTATATTTTATATTTTATATTTTATATTTTATATTTTATATTTTATATTTTATATTTTATATTTTATATTTTATATTTTATATTTTATATTTATATTTTATATTTTATATTTTATATTTTATATTTTATATTTTATATTTTATATTTTATATTTTATATTTTATATTTTATATTTTATATTTTATATTTTATATTTTATATTTTATATTTTATATTTTATATTTTATATTTTATATTTTATATTTTATATTTTATATTTTATATTTTATATTTTATATTTTATATTTTATATTTTATATTTTATATTTTATATTTTATATTTTATATTTTATACTTTATATTTTATATTTTATATTTTATATTTTATATTTTATATTTTATATTTTATATTTTATATTTTATATTTTATATTTTATATTTTATATTTTATATTTTATATTTTATATTTTATATTTTATATTTTATATTTTATATTTTATATTTTATATTTTATATTTTATATTTTATATTTTATATTTTATATTTTATATTTTATATTTTATATTTTATATTTTATATTTTATATTTTATATTTTATATTTTATATTTTATATTTTATATTTTATATTTTATATTTTATATTTTATATTTTATATTTTATATTTTATATTTTATATTTTATATTTTATATTTTATATTTTATATTTTATATTTTATATTTTATATTTTATATTTTATATTTTATATTTTATATTTTATATTTTATATTTTATATTTTATATTTTATATTTTATATTTTATATTTTATATTTTATATTTTATATTTTATATTTTATATTTTAT